>WEIV01021963.1:1154-65833 GCA_013390005.1 Calyptomena viridis
AGTAGGAGTATAGCATTTCTGAGGCAAAATGTGATACGGAAAACATTTTCACATTTCTTTGGCAAAACATTTTTAAATACTCTTCAAGCACATTTGTCTGAGGCACATACCAACAAAACATATATAAAGTGGCCCAGCAAGCAACTTCAAATACACTGTTAAAAGTTTTCCATTCAGAATCACACAGCTGTTTTCATGGTATCTTTAGCTCTTCAGCAGTAGTGTTCTCAGCCAGGAGAATGTTCTTAAATACTTAGCTGTACTAAGTCTTCTGAAGTATAAATCTGTTTGAGGATCAGTAAAACAAGTTCAAAGACAAAGTAATCCAGACAGTTAAGCAGTTCAAGTAGTTAGAGCCAAACGTCTTTCTGTAAACATAGCTGTTATCTGGCAGTTTTTGGAAAACAAAGGAAAAGTGTGTAAGATCAGGCTGTGGGCGTTCCCTGTGGAAATGGAAAGAGATGAAGCAAAGGAAAAAAAACCATAAAATGAGGACTACAAAGCCAGCTTCTGATATTAAGAAATAAAAGTGGAGGAAAGGTGCACCTAAGGCACTGAGGTCTTAAAATTTCAACCACTGGTTCAGACTGTGAAACATGGGATTTACTGCTGCTGCCTTATACTGGACTGGAGAAGAGCCAATGAGTTTTAATGATGAGCCAAAGTGAGCCCTTGTACATCAAGTTCCCATGGTGTTCACTGGCTTTTCATATTGATCCTATGACTTGACATGGTTATAGCTGGGACTGAATAAAATAAAAAGATAGAATAGACCATGTAAAAATAGGCTTTCTGCTCACTGGCAAATTGAGGTAAGAAAATGGAAACCAATTGAGGAATGGTATTAAGAACAAATCTCATCTAAAGAAGTAATGTCCAAGGCTGGATTCAAAATTTGAATCTGAGTGTAACCAAGTATATACTTTTGAAATGAGAATGATAATTTTGATCTATAATCCTGCCAAGTCAAACTTTTACTTCAATAACTCCTCACAGGACCTTGATATCACTGATCTGATGAAATAAGATGCAAAAAACCCCCAGCTTCTGGTCTTAGCACTAATTCTAATGTTACCTTCTCTAGCACCAGGAGGTGTTTGTGTGTGCCAGAGGTGAAAGCAGCCAGACTGCACCCTCTGATCCACAGAGAGCTAGTGCTGCCTCACAGGCTCCATTGCTTTATTAAACAATGCTCTATCTAAGGTTTATCAGTGGCTGCATTTGTGGATGCTCAGTACCCCATGAATGCAGCAAAGGTAAGTCTCTGCAGCTCTTTGAAGAGAGGTCCCTGGGGACAAAACAAGGGATGGGGAAATCCAGTCATGTCATCCCCAAGCCTAGAGCTGTAGGACAAGTGATTTGATTCCCCTTATCATGGAAGGTGCTGCCACATAAGATCCGTATATATTGACATATGGTCAGTCTGAAAGTCTGCCAGATGCTGGCAGAATTTACAAAGCTGGTAAATGTTGTTTTTCAGATCTCAGCAGTGAGAGAGAAATGCATCCAGCAGGTTGCTGTGCTAAGTGGTAAATTGTAAACTGAACAATGAGGTGCTGCACTGTAAAGAATAAAGAAAAGTTTGTAAGAAAGTTTGGAATCAGCAACAGATGGCAAAACCTTTAAAGCTTCTTGTTTTACCAAACACTGACTGGAAAAATACTAAGAATGAGAAGTATGCTAGAAGAGATATTATTTTGGCTGCTTTTCCCTTCCCTTTCATTTTTTTAACAGTGCGTACTTACTTTCTGTCATTACTTACACATACAATGTTTTGTGGTGAAAGGTCCCCAGTTGTATGTTAAGGGACTGATAAATTAATGGCTTCCTAAATATTTCAGTAATTCTAAACTGTGTTTGAGCACTACCAAAATGTTAATGAACTATACTCTTGCTCCTTGAGAGAGGTGGAATGCTAAAAAGGACTTCTAAAAAGGGCTGTGGTACATTTTTAAATCTGACTGCATAGATTTCTTGTTTGACATTAAGCAAAATAGAATTTCATAGAGTTGCAAGTAGCATTTTCAAAAGCAAGATTTTGCTTTATATGGGCATAATTTTGATGACAAGCCTATGTACATGTCTAAACAGATAATTCCTTTTTCTTCCATTTCATAGACAGAAATGAGACAGATTTATGGATACAACTTTTAAACCAGCTCATTAATTTTACTTTCCAGTCTTTTGGAGTCACAGAGACTGAAAAGACCTTTGGTTTACCCTCTGAGAAGCTGTAAATGGTAGTTTTAAAGTAATTAAAGTAATGCATGTTCAGTCACAGCCTGGTTTAAAAAAAAATTCGTATCTCTTCATTTATTTATCTAGGTACTTAGATTTTTTTTCCTGTCAAGACATTTTCACAATCTTCACTTTATAACTTTGCAATTCTGCCCTAATTTGCTGCTCCATTGCAAACCAGCTACTTCTTTTGCATAGTTTCCATGCAAGTTCTCTTTTACACAGGAAATTTTAACAATAGAATTTGGACAGATATGTCATACCATAATGCCAAGTATAGCTGAAAATAAATTGAAAGCATATGAGGGCTTAGCACAGTTACCAAGTCTTTATTCTTATAACAAAGACTTTAAGTTTCATGAAGCAGCAGATGTGTAGTAGAAGAAGAATTGAGAGAATTTAAATGAGAAAACTGAGGGACAGAGCACAGAGAACTGAGCAGAAGTTTCCTGTTTATTTGTGTACTTGTATTTTGGTGGACATTAGAGTTAATGCAAAATCTAAATTTTCCAGCAGAAAATGTTGACTCTGCTGTTTGGTTTTGTTTGTTGTTTGTTTTTTTTCCTCTCCAGTTTGTTTTGGACAGTGTTGACAATAGATTCTGTCTCTTCCTGAGCTGCCATGGTAGCTGCTGAATTTAGGGACAATGTTGACAGAAAACAGCTTCCATGATGGCAGCTTGAAGGACAGCATTAAATTTGCCAAAACCAGATTCCAGTCGAAAACATGGGGTCAAACTGGCTTTTATTTTTGCTGTTCTTATGGAAGTATTCCAGCATCCACATGGAAACTGCATTTGAGTCACAGGCATTTTTGTAAGATAAGGCGGTCACACAACCTTGGGAATGAGGAGGGACAGGCTCCTACCAGGCACACATTGCAGCATGAAGTGTTTAACAGCTGCTCTTGGAGGTGGAGACACGCTCAGGTGGAGTTACCTGCAAAGCACGGCACCTACAAGCATGGTAAGGATAAGGAGAGGAGAATGCATCTTGGTTTTGCCCGTCTGCACTAAAAGAAAAGACCAGGCTGGGAAGCATTGCTGTTTCAGATAGCTCTGACTACTCAGGTACAGAGCTTTGATCTCTCTTCCAAAGAAAGAGAGGATGCCAAAAGCCTTAAGAGAGATCACTCTGTTCTCCCACCCTTTCCTCTACCAGCTATGCTTTTGACCCTGTGTCCCAGCTACTATTGGAGGCATTATCTTTACATCAACCCATGTGTTTCCCATATTCCTTGATCAACTCCTTAACATACTTGGTGTCCTCTTCTTTGCATTCCTACTTGCTCTGGTTTTCTGTGGTATCACCAAGGAAGGAGGTAGAAGGACAGTTTTGGGAAAGGAAGTTTGGCCCAGGCAGCAGGGGGTGTCTCCTCTCCTCTTGCATGTAGGGAGGAGGTGAAATGGGGCTGAACAGAAGATGTTGGGGCAGGTCTCATAAAGAAAGATAAAAACAGACAAATGGGAAGGATCATATACCCCAGTAGGTAGATGCTATACCAGGAGAGGAGCCCAGGGAAAAAAATGCTTGGTCTACATGCCAGGCATGGTGTTAGACATGTCTGCTGCTGTGACTTTCATTTTGGGAGTGTTGCATCTGTGCTTTCAGCTGCAGCATCTAAATGTACAACATGTTCTAAGTCTATTGCTAAGTGGATCATTTGGGATAAAAGAACTTTAAAATATTGTCTGAAAGGTCACAAGTTCTTCAAAACATACAGAAAAAATTCTAAGCAAACAGTGGAATTAGGTCTTGGATTTTATTTCATAAAGAGTAATTGTCTGTATATGCACATAGATGCTTTTACTTGCTGAAGAAGTACCGTGAGTATGAGAACAGCTGGGCAGAGTACCCTGGTTTGTTGATAAGAGCCTGATTCAAGCACAGCAAAAAAATTACTCTTTGCAGTCTCGGAGAGACTGGTAGCAAAATGCTGCATAAAAGCCTGCCCAGACACCCCAGGGAAAGTAACTTTGTTCTCTTTTTATACAGTATTTGAGAATACTCTGGACACCCTACGTGAGAGCCACGTGGTGAATTCCAAGTGGGTGAGGTAAAGCGCAGGGCTCTGGGGTAAAATGAATTTTCAGAGGCACTGATTATACAGTTGCCTCACCTGCCAGTTCTTCTTGCTCCAGACGTTAAGTTTTCTAAGATATTCAGAAAAAATGAAAATCAGTCTTCTGCAAAAATATTTTCTTATCTTAAAAGGTGAAATTTTCTCCCAGCCCCTCAGTTGTACTGGCTGCAGTCCCAGTACAAACAACATGACATAGCATTATAGGCTGCACTCAGTGCCTAAAACCCACTCAAAACTGGAATTTGATACCCATACAAACAGAAATTCTCAGCGGGAGAAGACAATATAGAGAAAAATCTTCTACAGACGCAAAATAACCAAAGTCAGAGAAGACTTGAGGGATCACTGGTGCTTCAAAACAGGGTTGTACCTGCAATTAGCCTGGAAATTCCTTGGAAGGAAAACCTTTACTTTCCGTGGGCTGCCAGAAAGCCACACACATCTTCTACTATTACATTTACACACTTTAAATGATGTTACTTAATTATAGTATTTTGATTTACCTAGGATGAGCATACTATAGCACCTTTATATAAGATATTGTTAAAACCCTCTTGGAGAAGTCATTATTCATCTCTTTTTGCTGTCAGCTCTTGCTGTCAACCCGTGACATTAGTAAAGCATTCACCCTGGGTGACACAGAGGATTGCAGCCTTTTCACTCACATAGGGAAATAATTTCATTCCATCCTTTTCAAGCAAGTGTATGACTGGGAGGGAACATGATGAAGAAGAAAGAGGCCATTGTGAAAAAATATAGAGATCAAACCAGCTAGAAATATGCTATATTAGCAAGATAAAAAACCTGAAAATGTATTTGAACTATGGTATTTCCGTTCTGTCCACAGAGTCCAGCATTGTCTCTCTTTCTTCATTGATTCTTTTCTGGCCTTCTTCAACTAGCCTGTGAATTGTGCTATAATGCTGTTTGCTGCTGCTGAAAGAGTAGAGCTGGGAAGCATCTTCCCATGCCTGAAAAGCTGGCAGGGAAATTGGTTCCGGTTCCTTGTTTTCAAAAAAGCACTTCAGGTTTCGCTCACTCAGCTTGGTGGCATACAGCTGGAAAATATGCTCCAGTTGCTCCTTCTCTGTCCCCTCGTACACTCTCCAGAACATCAGCTGGAGGTGGCTGACTTTTGACTGGCAGCTGGCACAGCAAGTGGTTAGCAGGGAGAGAAGAGCTGTGGTAACTATCACACACCAGCCTAAAATCTGGGAAAGAAAAAGAAATGAGTTTCAGGTTAAAAAGACCCAAGAGAAAATGCTACTTAAATCACAAATATCTGACAGTGACTATGCTTTGTAGGGAGGGCCTGCTGCTCCTTTTGGAACTCTACTGCAGGCATCTCATTCCAGTTTGCATTTAGTGTTGGCATTGATGTTAATGGGGCATCCACATGGGGACTGAAGGGAAGGAGAAATCCATCAGGATTGAGACTTCTCAAAAGTGCTCATTTTGTGTCTCTTTCTCAGGAAGGCAACAGTGGGTTGATTTTTACAGTGTAAGGTGAAACACTCATGAAGAGTTGGCTCATATCAGAGTCTGGCTGCCTCTGCATCCCATATTATAACAAAAAGAACCTGGATAACAGTTCCCTGAAGAGACATGACCAGTGTAACGGCAGTGGCAGGTCCAGAGACAGATGATCTCAAATCAGACCTGAACTACAAGACTGTACATGAAGAAAAATCTATGACAGGTCTAAATGATCAATCTAATAATGTTATGGCTGAATAGATCTATGCAGAAAACAGAACAGAATTAAGAGCAAGAGTAGTGTCTAGGTAATTTAGAGAGGATATTGAGAGTTTATCGCAAAACTATAACCATCTGACATGTAGCATACTGGAGTTGTTCTCTGTATTCTCTCAGACAAAGGTAAAAGTGCATGTGGAGAACAAAATATCAATCACTAGCTGGGTTTTCTATCTCCTGAAAACATTAAATAAAATTACCCAACAAAAATTAGTGTGAAGACATAATTTTAAATCGTGATGAACTACAAAACCAAAAGAGGTAATTTTGTCCCAGTTCAATCAACCTTTTAAACCATGACCTCAGTTAGATGTGTTGTTTTCTGACTTCTTTTTAATTTAAAAAACCTCAAACACAGCAACTGCATTAATTAACAGGAATATAGAACATGGTCTTACATTTAAAGTGTTCCCCAATTTAAAGTGTTCCCCAATTATTTTATCAGGATATTCACTGGAATCTATGCTATTATTGTGAACCTTTCTTGACTTTGATTAATCAGGCTTTTGTAGCGGAAAGTAGTTTTTATGCCAAAACTGGTTTAAAAATTACCTTTTTGCCCAACTCTGTGAGAATGCTGAGAGAGCATGACAAAGAAGAAGTAGCCTGTGCATTGGTAGGTCTGCAATAGCACTGGAATAGAACCCAATTCATCTACACACTGATTAGAAAGAGCTTATGCATTTTCAGGGAACTTTATTTTTACTGAAATATGCTTTCCCAGCATCACTCAACTTTTTTCTTCTGTAGCAGCTTCAGAGTTGGACAAAATTCTGTTAAGAACATTTCAAAAGACAGAACTACTTCCAGGATTACTTCCTCAACAAGGGCTGAGAGTGGAAAAATGTGCTTGAAATTGTTATTGTGGGATGTTTTCCTCTAAGGAGAGCAGAGGTTTGAACGCAATTTTTTCATGCCTTCTGCTGCTGACCTAACCAATATTTTACTCATCTACTCCATTGCAATGTGTAACATTTGCAAAAAAATGTAGTGTTTGTTTTCAAACAGTGGAAAAAATTCCAGTATGGAACAAATATTCTAGGTTCCAGAGACCTGTATGAACTGGAACTGATTTCTCATGCTCTAATGGTGATGAAATGGAGAGCTGCAACCTTTTTCATGTGAACTCTTACACTGATGTTAAAAAAGCAACTACCAATGAAAATCTGTATTTAGCTGAGGGAGTATAGAAAGTTTTCTCAGGGAAGTCTATGCAACAGAGAAGTTTGACAAACAACTATTCTTAGGGACTGGTATGAAAGATTAGTTTAACTTTCTTTTATTTTTCCCAATCTCTTTGTACTGAATGATGGTTTCTATGGGTATTTCAGAAATTGCTATTTTTAGCAGCTTTTCACTTTTCACTCTTGCAGCTTGGAAAATGAACTCATGTATTCTCATGCTATAAACTGAGTCACTGGTCTTTCCCTGTTTCCTATACAGACAAATTAAATTCTTAAGCACTATTTGTTATTTTATTATAAAACTCTCAAATCAATTGCTTTGTCTGCAGTGCAGGCTTTGTCTGCATTCCAGTCCTATTTGCATGAGGACTTGAAAATAAAACCGGCTCTTGGGAAGGAAATTGTTCCAGATGGATACAATTGCCTGACAAAAACTTCCTGGCTCCACAGTGTTTTTCCT
Organism: Calyptomena viridis; assembly: GCA_013390005.1. Taxonomy (NCBI): domain Eukaryota; kingdom Metazoa; phylum Chordata; class Aves; order Passeriformes; family Eurylaimidae; genus Calyptomena; species Calyptomena viridis. The sequence goes on from WEIV01021963.1 coordinate 8,874, forward strand.
TTTCTGTGGCCTGTTTTTTTTTTCTCTCCACTGTTTAGACTTTTTGTCTCTAAATCTATTAGTGTTACAAAGCAGTGAGCAGAACTGTATCACACAAGCATTGTAAAATGTAATAAGATCTCAGCTTTGCATGTTCTGCTTGATTGTCAGTGTTTCTTCCTCCCTTTAAGCAGGACAAAAAATGTGCTTGTATCTGGCATCATGAATATGAAGAACACAAACAGGAACACATTATGTAGGCAGTCACAAATCTGTCACAAGTCTTATTTGCCAGTATTTTTCTATGGTTAGTGACCTAAGATTTCAATACAGTTGTCACAATCTTTTACATTATATAATGTACATTTATTACTATGGTTTAAAGTAAGAGTATGGCATGAATTTTTTAATAGGACAGACCCCTTTAATGGGGTGGCTGCTGTTTATTCAGTCTCTGAAACAACTCAGTTGTTTTTTCCTCTTTAGAGCTATCTCCATTCAGGAAGAAAGCATAAAGTTTTCTGGTTTTATTGACACTGTCACCAGTGGGGCTTCCCAGGAGGTATGGAACAACTCAAACTGAACCAAAAGATGGATTGTATTTTGCAAGGCTGCACCTTGCCAAAACATTGTTTACATGAAACCACTGGTTTTAACATAACATCTGACATCAGGATCTTCCACAGATAAATCACAGCAGCAGTGCAATTAACATAATGCTCTTTATTTATAATTTTTCTTACCTGGGACTGTGCTTGAAGTGTTCTTTTCAGTTCATCACTCTCTGAAAAGGGCAAGGAGCTTTTGTCACAGGCTACCTTGTGTAGCTCTTCAAAGCACTTTTCAGATTTTCTGTTGCAAACTGCATTTAAGTAGGCAGGATTTTCCAAGCCACTCATGGCACATTCGTAAAAAGTCCCATTGAGCAAAGCCACAGAAAGCCACATCACTGGGGCTACCAGAGCATTTAAAGTGATTTGTCCAAAGACGTAAAAGAAATGGCAGGCATTCCCTCTGGGGAATATTTTCCTGGGGTTCACCCAGCAACCTGTGAAGAGTTTCCAGGTCTTGCTGTTCAAGAAGTATCCGATAACTAGCAAAACAAAAGCTGGGGAGAAGAGAAATACCAAACCATACCTGAAGTTTTCATTGCTGCAAGGGCATCTGAAAGCAACAAGAGAAAACACACGTTCACCTCCCATGGTCAGCAGCGCCATAAAACTGTAACCTATAGCGGTTTTCCGGTTCATAAAGAACTTCAGGACTGTTTGGAAACCATCCATGTCTGATACTCGCTAAAGAGGTAAAAATCAAGACACGTTTATCTTTGGTTGCAGTAGCCTGCCACAGGGGAGAGCTCTCGCAAGGACGGTAGCCCGCCGCTAGCCCGCCTGCCCACGCACTGCCCAGATAAAGCCGTGATGTCACTGTCTGGAGAACGGCGCTCACAGGGGACCTCGCCGCTAGCAGAGCAGATGTGCCGTATTTACAGTAACATTCACTGGTAGTAGAAGGAAAGCAAGCCATGCTCTAAGTGATCAAATGAGTTTGCAGTCTTGGCAGTCGTGTTGTTATTGGGTTGGTTTGGTTTTTTTGTTTGTTTTTGTGACTGCAGATGGAGATGAGAGTGAAAACACACACTCGGCTAGTTGCAGGAGGTCTTGAGCTCTTGCGCTGTGATGGTGAAGTTGCTGGCAATGTAGTGAAGGACCTAATATAGAGGCTAATGGTCCCAGGGGAGCATGACATGACTGAAAGCAGACGGAAAGCAGATGGCTGGTAACAGTAAAATTGCTTCGTATGGGGTTGTAAACGTAGAAACATCAAAGACAGAACTGCCTTGTTTCCCTGGAGCATTACATGACTCTGGATTTACATTGCTGGCTCAAGCCAGTCACAGAAGAGGCACTGTTTGATTTCTACCCTGCCTGGCCCTTCCTCCTATTTTCCTGGGTTAAAACTAGTTTGCATTCTAAAGTTTCACTTCTGGTTTGCACACAACAGATTCAAGAAGCAGAATTTCATCCTTTTGCAGGTTGCTTTCAAGATGTACCTAGGGGTCACCCCTAGTGTGAGTTGCAGGAGTGCTGCAGGAAATGAGTTTTCCTTAATCCTGGACAAAAACCCATTAGTGGACTTTGTGGAGGAGCTGCCAGCGGAACGAGCATCACTTTGGTACTGTAACCTCCTGTGTGGGGTGATTCGGGGTGCCTTGGAAATGGTAAGGAAGTACACATCTTTTCTCTGTTAATTCACAGAGGCACAAGAAAGCAAAACCACTTACTGTGTTTCCTTCACGCTTTCTGAGCATTGTTTAACCTCTCATTTAGATAATGTCTATATCTAAATAAAAGAGGGACAGACTGATCCTGGGTCCTGAAGTAGTGAAGCACACAGATTGGCTCACCTCTACACTGTCCCTGCCTGGCTTTTCAGTGCTAACTTGGGTGCAAAAGCCAGGTGAGACTGAGGAGTCAGCTAACACATAATGGGGAGAACCAGGGGAGCATGCTGGATTCCTCCACTGCTCCTTGAGCCCATCACACTTTCCAGCACAGCTGTAGCCAGTAACAGTCATCCCTGATTCAAATACATGAAGATAAATAATATTTTCAGGTTACTGCGATACCTGCTGAAAGGGTGAGTGAAGTGTGGATAAATGTTAAAACCAAAGCATAGCATCAGAAGTGTATCAGATGGCATTCCAAATTTTCTTGTGAAATTTACGACTTTTACAAAATAATCAATAAAGGGCATTTTTTTTAAGTTACTGAGCTGTAGAGCTTCTATGGGGTTTTTTTGTGAAATTACTTTTGGGATGCTTTGTTTCTGTCAATATCTAATTTGGTGTATATCTTACATTTCAAGAGAAATAAACTGAACAAATACGTATATACATCAGTCTCAGAATTACAGTATCTGATACAAGACTAATTAACAAAAGTATAATATAATAAATTTTAGTACATGGCCAAGAAATTCTCTGATCACAAAATCATCAAGTACACAATTTAGGTTCTCAGAAGAAGGCAAAGCACTGGAATGAAGGCTAATGTGTTATACAAATTGCAGTGTATATAAACTTCCTTGGGAAAGATATTTTAAAACAATCTAGAAATCTGTTTCTTATAAAACCTGAGAAAGGGGGTCCTCTTGTGGTAAGAGAGAGAAACTTGTTATACTGGAGAAGGGTGGAAAACGGAATTTCTTTGCTTAACTGATCACACCTGGCTCTTTCTAGGTTCACCTAGCAGCAGAAGTTACCTTCCTCCAGGACAGGCTGAAGGGTGATGCTATGACAGAAATAGGAATTACATTTTTAAGGAAGCCTGAAGACAGAAAGCACAAAAGGAATAAATGAAAGAAACCTTTGCTGAGGGATATTTTGTGTCTTTTGTTTCAGAAGAAGACATGCAAGGTAAAAATGCTTTTGCTGAACCAGCTGTACCAGCCACTTGGTTGAAAGGTGAAGAGAGCTGGGCAGCAAACAGGAATGGCAAGGCAGGGGAGAGCAATGTTAATTGTTATGACACAGATATCATTAAAATGATCAAAATGACCTGCCCTTCCTTCTCACGTAACCATGCTCTTAAGCTCCATCAAAGTTTTATCTCAGTATTTAGTGTGTGGTGGATGCAAAATATTCATTTGGACACCAACTCTTCTCAGATAATGACGATGGCCTTTTCCCATTTTGTTTGTCAGTAGTGTTCCAAAGCATGGCTACTAGGAAGTGTTTTTTTTCCCTGGTTGTATGTGCTTAGATGTAAAGAATTCATCTGCTGTGACTGCTGTATGTGTCTTGCTCACAGGTGCATGTTTTGACATGTAATGGTTTGTTGCCATTGATACCAGAGAAGGATGCAGCTTTACTGATGGCAGGAGCTGGCTGAGTTCCTTACAGCTCTTTCCAGCCCCATATGCAGTTTTGCTGGCCTGTTCAGTCCTGTGTGCACACCAGGCTGCAGCATTCTGACAACTGCAGTAATGCTTGTGTTGTTCCAAGCTATGGTCCTTTTCATGTCAGCCTTCTCCTCAGGAGCACTGATCTTATGACCAAAATGAACAAAGCATGATGTATTTTACATGTAGATCTGTATTTGCCTGAGGAAACTTGAATAAAAATTCTGAGATTGCCATACAACGTTGGGTGGTCATTGTCTCTGCTCTTACCTGACCTTCACCACCAGCGGTTGAACATTTTCCCCCGACCCTGGACTTGTTACCACAACATGACTGGGAAGCAGAGAAGGAGCAGCCCTGCAGAGACCTGAGTAACGGTTTTCATAACAGTTCCATGTAACACAAGATATCTGGGTGGGGGCTGGACAAAACCCCAGGTCCTAGCACAGTACCCTACTTGTAAGCTGATTGCTGTGTATTCTGGGCCTATTAAAAAGCTTCTGCCTGCAGACATTAGCTAGAAAAATCTGAGCTGGATATTACACTTTTAAAGCAAGGATCATTAGCATCACCCTTGGACCTTTGCAGTCTTGCCACACTGGCTTTGTTGTGATCGAGGATTCCTCCCCTTCCTTCAATACCAAACATTTGCAGTGATGCTCCAAGTAGGACATCAAAACTGTTTGTTTAGGTTTCAGCATTTCAGAAGAGATTAAATATTTACCATTATTTAATGGTAAGTTTGGAAGGATACGTTTCCACTGTACAAACGAATATACAGCACAAATGCCTGAGTCAGTCAAGGCAGCACAGATTTGAGATCAAACCAAGAGGTGACATGAGACTGCCAGACTAGGCTGGGTGCTAGTTCATGCTCCTGTCTTACCCAGCATGTCCATCTGGCTGCAGCATTCATTCCACTTGGCTCAGATCTGTGCCAGGCAGACATACTCAACGTGCACATTTTGCTTAGTGGCTTTTTTGTATATTATTCCTACTGTGGATCACTTCATTCATGGTATCATCTTATCCATTGTATTTTTAAGATGGACTAAGTAAATGTTAGGTAGAAAACTGGCAAAAAGACAATAGGAAAAAATAGTGATCCACACAATGTTACCATTAGTTGCTGATGTTAGCTACCTTGTGCACATATGGTTTTTTTTGCTTGTCTCACTTGCTAGCATATTCATAGAAGTGTTCCTCAGTGTTCCATTTTAGTGTGATAAGTTCTTTGGAAGCTGTCTAATGGAGTACTCACAAGTGTATTGAAGCTTCTCTTTGAAACTTTTTAATTATAAATGTAATTACATGCAGAAGATATGAGTGTTACATAAAGATGAGGAAAAAAACAAAATTCAAACATGACTCTATGCAACATCAATATATAAATATTTGCTCTTATGCTTATACACAGATATAATTTTTTTTCCTGAAAAATCACTTTTCTGTGAAAAATAGTCTGCCGTCATTGCTAGCAAACTTGAAAATACGTATTGCAGTCACATTTGAAGGCTTTCCTTATCCATTTTATTTAGAAGTGACAGCTCTGTGTCTTCCCTGGAAAGCCAAGTCAGCTTTGGTAACGCAACCCTGACAGTTGTGGCCATGAGTGGGAATGGCAACAGCCCACCCAGATGCAGCTGAGGGAATTAACATGAATTCTGAGGGTGTTCCCCCTGCAGCTTCTTGTCAGGAAGTAAAATAAGGCATGGCTTATTCCTGGAGGCTTTCAGTCTATCCTGAAGTATTTTATTGTACCTCTAAGGTAAAGTCTGGCCCCAGTGAGTCAAGGAATGTTTTGGCACTGATCTCAGTGGAGCCAGGACATTGTTTCCTTCCCATTTCTGACATTTGAGAGTAGATTTATCTTTCTCTAGATGCCAATGAACAAAGGAACTTTTCAATATGAGAGGTAAAAGGGAATATTTTTAACTGAGCTGTGCTTCCTGGAGGCACAAGTAATAAATTGGGCACTTGCTACCCTATTATCAAGTTTCTGGAAAATAGCACTGATCAAGTCAGTGACTGTGACAAAATGAATGATTCTTAAAATTCTTTTCTACATATAGAATTAAATCTTGTTTTCCCTTTATGTGTTGTATTTTCAGTTTATAGTGAGAAAGAAGTTCCAAACTCATTATACTCAGTTAAAATAGGCTCTTCCTTCCTTTTTCCTTGGAAAATAAGTGTAAAAAATAACTTGTTGGGATTCCTTTCTGTTTGCCTGAATAGTTTCCAAGTTTACTGTGTAGAAAGAGAGCAAAAGGACAGTCCAGACAGGCAATCTGCCTCACCTCTCTTAAATGCTCTCTTAAACAAAAGCTTTTCAAATGAAAACTTAACTTGATTATTCTTAATTCAAAATCGGTATCTTTTTTCTTATAATCAGATGTTCCTTGATAAGAATACTATTATTTGATAATATGAATTACAGATTTATAATATCCTTAAGTATGTGGCTGTGCAAACGAGTGTTTGTTGATATCTAAGCTTCACCTACACTGCCATGTTATGCACAAGCCTAACCTCTCAGACAAGTTAATTTACACTTACACTCCATTCTGGATAAAGTTAAATAATGTATTTAGCAGGGACAAACAAATGTAACTTAAATACTGATTCCAGGGTCAAAACACTGTATATAAGAGCATATATTTTAAAAATCCCATGATAATTAAGTACTTTTCAGAAAAATAAATGGAAGAATGTACATGGTAAGTTTAATGCTAGTGTATTTTCCTGCATCATTCATTCAAATACCTGGTTTTTTTTCCACTAAAGAGTTTTATAATTACAGGAAATGAGCAGTGGAGATAATGATGAAGGCCTGCTGCAAAATATGACCAAGATCAGGCAATGGTAACAAAAATTTACTGCTATGTAAGCTTCTAGCTTCACTGGTACTACCTAAAGCTGCTGAGGAGGTAGAGGTAAAATGGCTAGAAGATATTTGTTCATCTATTCAAACTGATATGCAGCTGAAATAATTTGGATGGACCCCTTTGTTATGCACAGATACCTCCAAAATGCTAATTGCTTCCCAGATTTTAAAAGATACTGTCCTCACCTTGAGCAACTAATTGACTGAAAGTAGATATTTTAATCTGTGCCACTGAAAGCTTGTCAAGTGAGAGTTAATAAACTCAACTGAATTTATGATCAAATATTCCATTCCTTTTTGTCTCTGTGATAAGTTATCGTATTGTCACCCAGCTACCAGTGCTCTTAAGGGGTTTGGTAATAATCTGATGTAGTATGTGTTGACATCTTTGTGGACGCTGAGAATTTTATACATATGGCTCTTCTTAATGAACAACAACATATGAAAACTCTCGACAGATGTGTTTATTTAAATGTACTTAAGCAAAAGTAATAAAGTCTATTTAAAATCAAATCTGCTTTAAAATCATTTTTAAAAAATTTGCATAGATTTCAGTAAGAGCCGCCAGCATTACAAAGGATCTGTTTCACTAAAACCCTGATTCGATCGCATGTGCTTCATCCACAAATCCTAGAACAGTGGGATTCTGACCTCCTTCCTCGAATTTGGCGCTGTTGCCTCTGTTGGTGTTCACGTACTTGTGTATCATGCTGTAATACTGCTCTTGTGAACTGAATGTATACAAGAATGAAATCTTCTGCCAGTCTTCATTGCTGGGAGTTTGAAATGGTGTCGGGTCAGTGGCTTCAAAAAATGAATTTGTATTTATTTCTGCCAGTTTGGTTGCATGCTCTTTGGCTTTGATCTCAAACAGTTCCTGTTCCTTTTTTGCGTAAATTTTCCAGAACTTGAGCTGAAGATAGCTGACTGGGGAGCAACAGTGGCTGACACATGTTGAAATCAGTGCCACAGTCAGGATGCTGGCTATCAGGAACCATCCTATCAGCTTGAAAAAAGATAGGTAGGTTAATGGTGGGTTTGTGTGGTCATACAAAGTAATAGAGACAATAGCATTGAAGAAGGTATGAAAACTGTAAACAAAGACACCCTGGAGTGCATGTAACTCTCTGCTTTCTGCCAAAAGAGGGGATCCCACATATGCAATTCAGGCAGCCATACAGGGCTTCTGCATCTCTGAGCCGATCTTGTCAGATAAAGGATGAATACAAAACAAAAAAAAGAGGAGGCAGACTGAAGTTATTTTTTCAGTTACATTCTTTTTTTTGAAAAGCTTTCTTTTTTTCAGTGTTCTTTTTTGTTCTTAATTTTGTTGAAAGTAGATTAGATATTAAAAACAGTGGTCAGCAATAAAGATGCTCTCACACTTTTCCTGTTTTTGTTTGACTGGATGTTTCTTCTAGATTCCATTTCAGTATCAGTAACAGTCAGTCTTTCTTGATTTTGATAGTTTCTTACCCTATCTGAATCAATTTTGCCTCTTGCCAGCCTTTTTCTTGGAAAAGCAACATGTTAAATATTTAACAAATGTAAATAGTTTTTATTTTAATAAGCATTTGTACTAAAAAGGAACTTACAAAAATCCAAGTAATTATAAACTCATATAAGCTTAACTCCCTTAACCAGCCTTAATGTTTTCCTGAGAAAAAAGTTACAAATCCCGCTTTTCCTACTGGATTTAAGATGAGATCTGTACAAATCTTGAAATAAAAATGAAGTGATGCCAAAATTTGGAGGTTTCATTTCACTCCTAACAAAAAAATCCACACAAAAGTGCTATTTTTTTAATCATGCACTTTACCTTCAGCACAAGAAATTTTAACAAGACATATATATATTTGAACTACTCTTCTAGAATACAAGTGTGAAATTATTAATAGGGTCAAGCATTGTGATTCACAGTCAAACAAGCTGTCCTTAGTTTTTCACTTTCCAGTCTCTGTTGCAAGATTAGCTTCCCCTCCATTAGTGATCTCAACTTCCCCTCAACTAATGCCTATTTGTGGAAATTTGATGTATTTAGGGATGTAAAAAGTGGAAAAGGAGAACTGACAGCAAGCCTAAGTTAATTGCAAAGAAAACTTGCTGTGGAAAGTCCCAGTCTCTAGACTGGTTCCCTTCCCAGCTTTGAGTGAGGTTTTGTAAATGACAATGCCAAACAATTTGCTTGCAAACATGAAAAACCAGAAAGGAGCATAAATACACACCTATTGCTTTTCCTTTGCTGGTTTTTTTTTTTGCTAATTAATTTTTGCTAGTCATGTACTTTTGGTACATGATATTACGTAGTGTAAGAGACAAGGACTGTTTACAGTCCCCAGGAGGCACCACTATACATTGAGAAGCCAGATTCATAGCCTGTAAGTAGAAGAGCAGCAAGGCTTTACCTGGGACTGTGCCTCAAGGCTGAGGAATTCACTTGATATCTTTGTTGATAACTTCTCATCACAGGGTATTTTGAACAGCAGGTTTTGGCACTCTTGTCCTTGATCTTTACAGATGAGGTCCTTTATGAGTCTGTTCCCGCTGGCCGCACACGCATAGAAGTTGGCTCTGAGCAGGGCCACCGCTATCCAGGTCAGAGGGGCCACCAAGGCTCTGGCTGTCACCGGCACCAACACCTGGCAGTAGCGGGCACAGGTTCCCCGGGGGCTGCAGTTACAGCACTTCTCCGAAGGGCAGCTTCCTGTCAACAGGCGCCACGTCCTGGGGTTCACCATATAGCCGAGCAGCAAGAGGATGAAGGCAGGCACTATGAGGAAGACAGAGCCATACAGCATGTTCTCAGAATTGCAGGGACATTTGAACACCACAGAAGAGAAGATGTGTTCGCTGGCAGCCGTCAGCAGGGACACAATGCTGTAACCCAGAACAGTTTGGTGGCGGATGCAGAAATCCAGTGCTCCCCGTAACTTATCCATTTTCTGCCTCTCCTTACTTTTAGGAGAGCTAAACCTCGGTCAGAAAAGGAAAAGAGAGAGACGTGTCCTGAAGCTCCCACGGCTTAGAGAAGTTTGCAGAGCTTTCACTTTCTGTTGTTGTTGGTGATGCAGTGAGGAAACAAAAAAGCATGTACTCACTGCACAGTACCGAGGTCAAGCAGAAACCGTAGTGGAAACCCACTCTGGTTATCAACAGCAAAACAACAAAGAACTTTATTTCTATAAAAATAGTTTGTTTATCCCCATATGTGTTGTAGCTAGCAATGGTTTAAACCTCAGTGAGGCATCAGATTCAAAGTGTGAATAAAATGTGAGAAAACCACCCAGAACTGTATACAGATTTTTATCCTGCCTTATTAGTAGAAATACAATATGTCTTATTCTCTTATGGAAGAAAATTCAACTATAATAATGTTAATTTTTCAAGATAGTCAACCAATCTTTTTTATGTAGTTAGAGCAAATTATCCAATACACACATAGAAATGACTCAGCAATGATTCCCACTGAAGCTCCAGCTACCAAAGTACTATTTGCCAGGAATCAGATTTTGGACTCTCTTCTCCATACCAGGTAGTGGCAGCTTTGTAGCCCAGAAAAGAACAAAAAAACCCCACCTCTAAACCAGCAGAAACTTTGCAGGCATGAAGTGGAAAAATGATGGAAAAGGCTTACATAGTAAAGTATCTGGAAGGGATCCTTGGGGATGGAATATTGAGCTACCTGTGAAAACATTTGCTTGGGAGTCTGTAAGTTTCATTCACTCTCTGAGGGATCTCAATCAGGTTCTTAGTTAAGGTTTGTCTTGTCTAAATCTAGATGAGGTGAACTTAGACTTAAAGAAGTTAAGGCTTTTTTGCTTGCTTGTAGCTGTGCAGCTGAAGCTCTCTGAGGCCATATAGAGTGTGGGGCAGTTTGCTGTTGTCACATGCTTGGTGACACCGAGATGTAGCTAGGAAGCTGGTGGTCACTGTCTTCTCTACCATAACTACTTATATGGGATTTTAGTGTAAAAGAATCATCTACTTCTTGCATAAACTGGGAGCTCTCTGACTTCACTGAGTGCATGAGCAATATGAATTCATCCTGCTCAGATTTTGAATGCTGTCATTTATAATGTGTTGATTCTTCTTGGGCATTATCATGGCACAGAGATCAACCACAGAGCCAGAATTTCACCCCAGGCTCAGGCAAACATTATGTCCAGCTGGGCCAGACTGATTATGATAAGGGCCACTCAAGGCAAGACAGTCAGACATGATGCTGCCTGTATTACTCAATGCATCACTTGGAGCTGCAGAAACCAAGCATGGTGGAAACATCTTGTCAAAGCTCTGTGAGACCCTACATTACTTTTGATGAACTTTGGGAATCATTGAAACATTCTAAAGGGTCCTTGCAGCTCTTTGGACAACTGAGTAGGTGGCACAGAGGTGGCAGAGCAGGCAGCACTGGTTCAAGTGACTGCCAGGCTCACACCAGATGTGCTGTGCTCACTGACAAGCTGCTGCAGCAGAGGAAAACATGCCACTGAATGAAATGCCTTGGTTTGGGGGAGACTTGATATTATGCAGCTGTATCAAATAAAAGTGTGTCAAACCAGCAAGAGTGAATCAGACTGAAGGTTGGTCTGATCACATCTTGGTTACAGCCAATAGCCAAGAGGCACAGGGAACAGGGGAAGGAAAGTTGGGAACCCACTCACACCCTGTGAATCTGCATTTCAGGGATTTCTTTTGCGTCTGAGACCTGTTGAGGTATTTCTTTTGTAAATTTGTCTGGGTTCTGTTTCAACACATGCAGACTTACTCACATCCAAAATATTGTATACCAAGTGTGCTTAACCATTTGATGCCCCCAAGGTCTGGAAGGGAAAGAGATAAAACAGAGGATCCTTGCTGTATCAATCAACTCATGATCTTCATCATAGCCTGCTCTTTCCCAGACTGAGGAGCCCCTGATAAAGTCAGTTCCTCATCTGATGTATACCTTTGTGTACTTTTTTTATCCATGTTGCCATCTGAACTGTTTTCTAGGATTCAGGTATCATTTTTCACATGAGGGGAAATGGGAAGGATGCCAGATTTCCAGCGCATTGAAGATGCAACTGAACCACAGTTTGCAACAAAGGCATACTGACATTGTTTATTTTCTATTTTCTTGCAATAATTTCTAGCATTTTACCTGTTTATTTGATAATCCATGAAGCATTGAGTCGATATTTTAGCGAGCTATGTATTACAATAAAATCCCCTCATTCCTGAGGGATAATCTCAGTAAGCTCAGAGTCTTTCAGTGTATATATGAAAGCAGGATTTGGTTTCACTTTGAACACTACTTCTTCTACAATTAGACCTGCCATTTTGCTTTCTGATCAGGCAGCCTAAGAAAGTATATCTCCAGTTCTTTAAAGCAGAGGTTAATTTAAAAATATTGATAATAACTTCGTATTATAGTCAAATATTGTTGCCTTGATTTTTACTTAGAGCCAACTTGAGACAATGGTTAGCACACCTTGAAACCAGAATTCACCACATCTGAAAAAGTCTTAGCAAATGTCACATCCCTGGAAGTGTTGCAGGACAAGTTGAATGGGGTTTTGAGCAGCCTGGTCTGGCAGAAGGCTTGTGGCAGGGGGATTGGAAATGGGTGATTTTTAAGGTCCACTCCAGCCCAAATCAAAATTTGAGGATTCTGTGATTCTAATGTCAGCATGGCAGAAATAACAGATGCAAATTGAAGTTGCTGCAAAGGCATGTCCTGACAGAGAAAGGGACATGGGCTGTCTCCAAGAACCTCCGGTTTAACAAGGGAACCAAAGGAGCAGTGGCAGCTCTCTGGAACTGATTACGGCCACACAGGGAAAAAGGCAGAGCCGAGAAACCCTGCTACTTCTGTTCCTGAGCCTAATTTTAGCACTGTTTTATTTATCTGTAATAAAATATGATTTCAGCTTCCTGTGAAAAGGGACAAGAGCTCTGCATGAAAAAGGATTGACCCTCCTCCAAGCAAACACATTCCTAGCAAATATTCACAGAAAGTGGTGGGGTGAGGGAAGAGAGACCACCCGAGTTGGGAAGTGAGGGAGTAGCTGTGCTGGGAGCCAAGTGGTGTGCAGAGGCAACCAGGGTGAGCCCAGTGGTGGCTTTGGGAGCTGGAGGGGTCAGGGGGGCTTCTGGATATGAGGAGCCATGGGGCCGGGGAGTTACAGAGCCATCATTCACACAAAGCACTTTTTTCCCAGGGCAGCTCTTTTTTGCCCTCTAAATTAACACTTGTCTGGCCACAACAGCTGCAAAGTATTACATGGAAAGTATTCAGAAAAACAGTTTTCTGTTAAAGGACCTAGAACTCCAACTTAATGGTTGGTTTTGCATTGATTTGCATGAAATTTCATGCCTTCCAAGGGAGATGGAAACAATGCCAGAATTAAAAAGAGACATTTTTAAAACACAATGCTTATTTTTCCTATTTGAAGCATCTTTTTGTTTTGAAATATTATTAAAGTGAAGGGGTCAGAGGAAAACAAATGGACTTGTTTAATATTTTATCAAGTTTCTCCTTGACATTTTAACTTCTATCCTTTCATTTGCAGGTGGATGAATCTCAAACATCTTCTAGGTGGAAAATGCTACTAGTCATCTTGCTAATTCATTTTATCAAATGCATAATACTGGTCTTAAATGCAGCATGTGTGCATTTGTGCACGTGCACCTAGGAACTTTAACAGTACATATTGCGTAGATCTTGTTTTCATGGCATTAGTAAGTCCTTACAATAGGTTATTTATTTTTTTGCTGGAACATTTGCTACTTGTTCAGAAAAGCGAAAGACTGGTTTTGTTTTTCTGCAAATCATTCTCTTTTTAGCTGTTCTATCCAAGGCCCATCCTGTCCTAAATTCCTGTAATTAGTCTTTATCAAGCTCAGCTTCCTCTTCACATTATTATTCTAAAATCTTGTACATCCACCGATAAAATGGAAAAGAGCATCTCTGCACTGTTTCTCTGTTTATAACAACTGGACTTGCTTCTTCAAGTGAAAGAGCTGTAAGCTGCATTTTTCATTGCCCAGTTCAGAAAGACACATGGAAAAGTCTTTTTATTCTAGGAAAATTCTTGTAATGCCTTTTGTCTGTCCAGGTGAAATTAATGCTTAACGTGTTGGAGTTCCTGTCCACAAGCGGATCTGTACCTACCTTCCAGGTGGACTGACCTCCCCCAGAGGTCTATTGGCTCAGTTTGTGAAACCAAGGAAGTTATTCTGACTTTATGGTTGAATCAGCCTTCTAACAAGTTTGTGAAGCGTCACACAGCTCACTGGCACCACATAAATCAGTACTAATACTCAGTAGAGCAGCAGCCTGAGAAGTAGCACTGTGCCTGGCCCTGCACAGCTTACAAGCATTTGTGTACCTTATACTGCTATTTTAAGGCATTCCATTTATTACCAGTTTTTGGCTGAAAACAAATTTTTAGTGTGTAGGAAGGAAACAAGTCTGTAAAACCAAGCGTGACTCTGAAGGAGGCTCTGACGGGTAAATTCTGGTACAGAGTCACATAAGCTGTGGCACTAATTTTCCCTTACTATTATTTACTGCTGCCCTTTTAACACTACAGGTCCACTAAAGATGTCATTTCTGTATGGGGAGGGTCCAGTGGTCCAGTCCAAATGTGCTACAGCAACCACCTGTGTGAGGGTTTTACAGTTCAATCTGCAATCTATGAGCCATAAATCTGTCTATGAGCCACAAATAGTCTGTGTGATTCTTTAATGTCGACTGCAGATTAAGTGACAAATACTTGCTGAGTTTATAAGAAAATATATGGTAGAAACATAGAATTAGAAAGGTAGAAGTTCTCATGTTTTATGATGAAATTAAGGAGCCTTGGTAAGGCAGATTACAGTTATGTGTTTTGTAATCAGGTGTATCACCCTGGGTAGCCAACTAGTCAGTTTGAAGAAAGAAAAGCTCAGTCTTTTTAATTTACTATGGAAAAATGAAATGCCATAAAATTACTTTGCAAATTTAAGTGCATTGAATCCAAAATATTTCTATACTCTTGCCTTGGAGATTTCACAGTCATAGAATGTTTGGGGTTGAAAGGGACCTTAAAGATCATCTAGTTCCAACTCTTCCTGTCATGTGCAGGGAAGCTTGCACCAGTCCAGGTTACTCAGAGCCCTTTCCAATCTGGTCTTGAACACTGTCAGGAATGGGGAGTCCAGAACCTCTCTGGGCAACCAGAGTGCCTCACCACTGTTTCAGTGCCTCACCACCCTCATAGTAAAGAATTTCTTCCTAATATCTAAATCTGCCATCCTTCATCTGAAGACCACTGCCCCCCTTGTCCTATCCAATAGGGTAGATTTGATTCTGTTCCACTCCTTGTGTGTCTATGTGTGTGCCCTAATGGTGTCGGATCATATTCTACGCAATATGTTCTGTACTTTTCTATTCAATTAATCCTTCTTCTTCTTTTTAAACTTCAACAAAGTAACTAGTTCTTCAGTTCATGGTAGTATAACCCTGTCTCCAGTTTCCCATGCCAGGTTCCTCTGCTGTCCAAATCTTACTGCTTACAGAATTTTTTCTAACAATAAGGCAGCACAGGTTGGGATCTTATCCCTTTCAGAGTTGTCAAATTATTGAAAAGTTTCTGGCTTCTGGTCCCCAGCCTCCCTTGCTCATGTATTTTTTCTAGTCCATCTAATCCTTAGCTGCAGAATACCCAAGCTGTTTCAGTTTACCACAAATGTACAAGCTCTGTCAGGCTCTATGGTAACTGTGTCTGGCTTACATTAAAGGCTGAACTCTATTACATTCAAGAGCACTTTTGTGTGCACTTTCCTTTTTTTTTCTAATAGGAAGATATGATTCAAAAGGAAAGAATGATATATGGGACATAAGGAGAAAGCATTCTCAGTTGCCTATATTTTATGTTAGCAACTTTCCAAGTCTCTGGGTCTGCCCTCGTTTACTCAAATACTCCATCATCACTGTCATTTTATCTGCATAGCATTTGCAGCTCTAGGTGTTTTATAGCATCACTGACCATCTTTTATATTCCTCTAGCTTACATAAAAGTGGAATTATTTAAGTGCTCTCCCAGGGACTCTGGTCCTCTGCTCATTCTCCCATTGGCAGCAACCTGCAGTTGGGTCCACCAGAGGAAATTCCATGAGGCATAAAAGATTGTGTTTCACCAGTAGTACCACTTCAGTTGTCAGAGTCAGATCTTCCACGTGGCCTAGTGGAATAATCTCCTATGGAGCCTTGCATCCTCCGAGATGGAATAAGATATATGACATTTTAAGGCTAATCCATTGCACACTGTTCACCACTCACTGGGGAAACAGGATCTCATAATTGCCAATGGGTCAATCACTTCATCACCTGACAAACTTAGTAAGCGAAAGAATACAATTACTTTGGTTGACCAAAATAAGGGTTATGACATATTAAAAAAAAAAAAGAATGAGAGAAGTGAATATAGTTCTAGACTATAATTAATAGCAAAGACCTACTATAATTGTTTTAGATCTTTACTATGGTAACAACCCTGGGGGTTGGAGTGGGACAGTTTTCCCCTTGATTGTCCCAGGGTCAGTTAGGAGTGAAACCAGTAAAATCACTGGTGGTTTTGAGCACAAGTCAAAGTGGAAAAAGGTCACAGTATCATGCTAAATATACAACAATGCATTTCAAATGCTACCATTTTTCCTCTAAGTCCATAAACCTCTGGAAAATCATCATAAATGCTACAAATGCTGTTTTCCTTTACAAGCAGGAAAGGTAGCATCTGGGGAAAATGCTACATATGCTTTTAGCTGAAGGAATGGCTAGATACACAGGGATAAAATGGCAAACAAGGTAAGAAGATTGGGAGCTTCTTTCCTTAGAGGCATATACCTGTGCCACAGCTCACTGCTTGTAACAGGCTTATGTATGAAGGCAAGTGTCCCTTGCTTAGGTGCCAATGCCCATCTTTACTGTTGCAGTGGGATACACCGTGTCATGCAGAACATACATACTGAACATACATACTGAACCACGCCCTGTCAAATAAATGACTCAATGTGATACAACTTGTGCTCAGTAGGCTTGACACATGCCAATCTTTCTGTGCATGCAATGTGTACATGAACATCAGTACACTGCTGTCTGCCCACATGCCAGAGGTCTTTAGAAGAGGGAAGCTGCAAATGGGTTTTCACCACCATGACAAGTCAAGAGTCCTTACCACACATGTCTTTCCCAAGGGTCTCTCATACACAGAGTACGCTGTAAGACAGATAAATGGTAGTTACAGCCCATTCCTCATTACTGTCTTCCCTAGGGGACCCCACAGTGCTTTTCCTTTCTGTGTCTGGTGAGAACCTGCAGCTGAGATGGATGGGACCCTGAGTTAAATGCTGACATAAAGAGCTCTGAAGTTCCAGCTCACTTCACACCTTCAAGTTAAAGCTTACCTGAGAACAGATCAGAACACAGCTTTCACAGCACCGCCAAGGCCCAGGGGTATGGTTGTTCAGTGTTGTCCGTGAGGCATAATGATAAGAAGGCCACACAGGGGGACTATTAGGATCCCAACATTTGTCTTTCAGGATAATGAAGATTCCCACACTACCTGGTATTGTTGCAGGCATTATTGTAGGACGCATGGACATACAAAGTAATGCCAACAGCATGTCTCCTGCTGCTTTTTTTTCCTGTCTTTTCAAATTTGAAAACAAATCTGTGGGATTCAACTGCATAATTCCATCATCACAAGAATATCACTACAACAATGTATGGTCTTTATTCTTCTCTTGCTATTTTTATTAATATGAATTAAATCAGAGGGGATATGGCCTCCTTAGTAGTTCATGGCCATGGCAGTAATTCATTTTCACTGAAAACTGAAGATGAAATCTAAATTCTTATAAAATTATTAGTTTTTCTGAATTAAATGGCTGCAGCTGCTATGCAGTGTAGAGTAGCAACCAAGGCAAGCGCAAATTTAAATTAGTCATCCATCGGTATTCGTAATTATTAGGAGAAAAACTGATGCCATGTTTGAGGAAGACTCAGTGATAATCCTGTTTTTCAGAGTATTTTTTTAGAATGCACTTAATATATTGTGGAGTTGGGTCCAGCGTTCCTGCTGGTCTCAAGCAGACAATAGTTTTGTTCCTATCTTGAGAGGGTCCAGGGCTCTTTCTCTGAAGTGCTTTGACATTATTTGTTTCAAGGTTGAACTCATTTAGAAAACATTCTCTATACTGAATATAGTACAGATACATCCAGCACTGGACTGCACAGGCCTTCTGCTGCAGAGAGCTCCTGGAGTCAGCTGCCAAGAACAGAAAATAACATCTTGGCTTCATTAGCTGAGTCTGACTTACCAGCCTGAAGTTATCCTACAGATTTTAACAGATTAGCTAGAGTAAAGGAACTAAAGTTAGACAATAGTATGTTTGATCCCAACTCAAGCTTTTGCAGACCAAATAAATGCAAATGTAATGTCCCAGTGCAGAAATACAGCTGTTTTCCAAACACTATATGCTTTCAAACACTAAGAAAAAACTTTTCATCAGTGGAAAATACATAGGCCAACAGAAGAATGTGATGTATTTCAGCCATGTAATTCTTCAGAATAAGCTTTGATCTTACAAGTTTTAAGAAATGAAGTAATGTGCTCCATTCTCTTTGCCTTCTTGATTCAAAATGATGTCTAAAATGCAGTAATTTTTAGCTGGACTCAAAAAAATCATTAAAATAATTTAAGAACCAGATTCCAACCCTCAAACACATACACCACTACCTGTGAGCTGAAATGCCATTCGCTTTGTTCAGAACACAGTGAATTAACTTTAGACTAAATTAGGCTGCAGCCCTGAAATGAAGCATGCATGACCGAACAGCAGCTATTGAAGAGAAGTTGAGTGAAGTCAGCAGGGTCTCAGATGAATACAGAAACCCATCCACATATACCCAGTTGTAGGACAGTCAGTTTTTCTACAGCCAGAGATGCAGAAAATTAACATTTTCAGAAATCAAAAATAAGCAGAAGAAGAATGGGAGCAGAGGCACATGCCAGAAACACCTCAGTCTTGTGACTCAATTTAAAATAGGGAATGAAAAATAACTTTGCTACTGGGTACCATACAGTGACATTTCGGAAGTTGTTCAGTATATCCAATCCAGATGAAACTAGTGCCAATGCCTCTGCCTCACAGAGCTCACTGAGATTGCATCTCTCCTGCATTTCAGATGGAGGATGCAAGGGCAAGGACAGCATCCTCTCTGGTATAAGTAATTGTTGAGAGCACCAACTTCCTCCAGCCCCCCCACAAGCCAGTAGAGCTAACTGGGCTGATCCCATTTACCTGCTCTTCCTCACTGCATTTCCTAGTGATACAAGGGCAGCTCAGATTTTTCAGTGTACACTCTATCTGAGGCCTTGAACTGCTTCTTTGCTGTGACACAGACACTTCTACTCAACATCCCAAGTTGCTGGTTGCAGATGTCATGGAATCACCTGTTCTTTTATTTGTTTCAGATTTCATTAAAAGGTTACAATCCTTGGTAAGGAATGAGAGGGACAAGAACAGAAGCAAAAAATGGAAACAAAACTTACATAACCACTGGAGAGGGACTTTTTAAAGGCTCTGGCCTGGAAAAGAGTAAGAAAGTACACAGGATTCTTTTCAAATCCAAAATACACTCAGCACAATTAAGGCTCAGTTTGTTGCTTTGGTTGCCCTAGCTGAATTAAAGTTACATCTGTGCAAGTGGAGTTCAGAGCAAGAAGTATTGACAGTCATATGCACATAACTCATAAATCCTTAACAGAGATGAATTAGATGCAAACCAAGCACAGGCTGGAAACACCCTGGATGCACACTTTATGCTGAAATGCATCTGGTCTCTCCTTCAGGAGGACAGACTGATACCTCTCATTTCCCTTCACATACTCCATTCACTTGAATGCTGGTTCACTTTAAAATCTGCTTTAAGATCTGGCTGTGAGCATTGGCAGCTCTTGCAACCACTTTTTTGCCTTTGCATTGCTGGGACAGTGCAGAGAAGTGCAGTGTAAATGAGAGCTAATGCATATGACCATTACCTTCTAGTCTCTGCAGTTTCACTTGACAGCTGTAGTTCTGACTGTAATTCTGCAGTTTGATTTGACAGCTACTTGAATCCTATTCAGATGCCACACTACAAAGCAAAGAAATGCATGTATTTCTAAAAAGTCTTCTAGACTACAGGTTGGCTTTCTACGGCTGATTGTTCAAAGCAGTAAGAAAATTGACACAGGGTAAATGTGCATAGACATGAAATAAAATCTTGAATTTATGGTGTTTTGTGGTCAATAATAGTATCAACTAATATTGAGAAACTAACAGCGTCTTTGAAATTGAACATAAGCCAACAGCTATTTCTGCACATTTTCATTTCATCACAGTGCAAAGGCAGAAAAAGGAGATTTCCAGCAATCCACAGCCTGTCCCAATTTAGTCACTTTCAGCAGCACCACTATAAACATGGAGCTATACTGGGTAATAGTCCCCAGGCTCAGCTTCCTTTGTCTTAAGCAATTAAGCAGCGAGTTGGAACAGACATTCAACACTTTATATGCCTTTTGCAGCTAGGAAAAAGGGGAAGATATACCTTGTAGGTTTTTCAAGGTCTTAGGTGACCCAAGTTACTATTTGAAGGCTTTCATACTCCAATGACCACGCATGGATCAGACCAAATGTACCTAATTCCATTGAATAAATCTAGTAACGAGAGACTGCAGTATGTGTTATGTGCACATGTATGTGAATACAGTGCTCAGAACTGGCTCAGTAGCTGGAACCTAGTGAAAATATTTTGACCTGTTCACTGAAGATGTTCAGACAAGGAAAGCTCATCACATTTCAACACACAGACTTGCAGAAGGCTTAACAGGAGTAGTGTAGATAACATACATCTAAATGGTGTAAAGAAGAGGAAACCAAGGTTTGTGATTTGAACCAAGTGCTGATGAACATCATTATTGTAACTATTAGGAAAAATATTTTAATCAAACAGCTTTTTCATAGAGATAATTATAATGCTTTTATTTAGCAAGTGTACTGGAAGAATTATTTTTCTGTAAAGACATACATGCCCCAATTCCACAGAGCTTCCATTCTCTCAAATAGCTATGAATTCTTGAAATTAGTTTAATGAACAGAAGGGGATATATGTGGAGACGTCAAACTTATTTTTGTCATAAACCACATGATTCCATTTACCACTAATCCCCAAATAATTGACCTGGGGCCACCAAGAGCTTGCAGAACCCTTGCTGGTGTTTTACAGCGAATAGGCTGTTCACAAAATTTTAACTGTCCTCTTTCATTCATGAGAACAGAAAAAAAGATATTAAAAACTTCCATAATACATCTTTTTTCCATACTGGCAGTTGCTGAGGTTACCACAGGATTGCTTTGTTTTTTTGTTTGTATTTTTACAATTGTATACAGAAGGGCAGTGATCTAGGACATTATTTCCATACTAAGACATGCTTCAAACTATAGAAAACTTTTGTGAAGCTGTACCTTGTAAAATGGAGAATACACCCTACAGCATTCAGCCTTCTACAGTCTACACTTGGCTAAAACATAAAGGTTTTTTTTCCTGAGAATTGTGTTCCTCTCTACTTTGACTTAACCCCATATTTGCCTTCTGCCACTGCTTGCTAGGTGTTGTGCCTCTCATTTGGCAAGTACTGACATGATTGCCATTTTCCACTCTACCAGATTGTAAAGCATGGAAGACATGACATGATACAAGGGTCTGCAATAATTATACAGCAGTGTCCCACACTGAACCATTCTTTGGTTTGGCAGAGATAAACGAAGTCTACTGCTAAGATCTGACTCGTATACTTATGTTTGAATGTCTTTGTCTTAAAAGAATGTCCAGAGACATCCCTAGCAGCCTGAAATGCAAACTCACTAGATGCAAACCAAATTCTGTATAAAAAAAGGAAGTCCTTAGAACAAATCTATTAAGAGGGCTCTTCTCACCAAAAAATTAATTACAACTTTACACTACGGAACTCTGATGAACAAAGCATACCATTCCTTCAGATGTGAGGCCCAACTCAAAACACAAAGGAGGGGTACTTATTAAGTACTTCCTTTTCTGAGATATTCGTTGCTTGCCCTATTCTTTCATCCCTTCTGGTCTGAAAACAATTTTTCCCCAGCTGTTCGTGGAATGTTTCAGAAAAAAAAAAAAAAAAGAAGATAAACTTTGGCCCTATTAGGGTTAATGCTTTTGCATAGACATATATGACCATAAACTGGTCAACTAGTAGAGGTTTTCTGCTAACATTGTGACTGAGAACAGGAAGAATACAGCCACAATAATATACAGCTGTCTACTAAAAGTATTGCATACAGACATCTTTGGCCATGCAGTCTCTTGGCCTTCTGAAAATATGTAAGCTGCATTGCTAACATGACAAAAAAAATAGCAATGTTGAGAATTAGAAAGAGGCGGGTATAAGAAGCTGATATTGATGGGGCACTACTTCGAGCAGGTGTCACCATCTGTGCCAGCCCCAATCGGCCTTTGCTTGACAACTCAGTTTTGTGCTTCACATAAGTGATATCTGCAAAATCCAAAAGATCTTTCATTTCCTCGTCTTCATCTACAGGCAACTCTTTTTGTGCTTGAGTCTGTGCCTTTTGTCGCACTTTCCTTTCATTTACCTCAATTTGTGCAAAAATGTCAGGAACGGCATCAACAAATTTGTAGCCTTTGGCTACCTTTCTGTTTTTCTTTGCTTTGCCACGCTGCTGCTGCTGCTGTCTCTGTGAGATTGCAAATATCCTGTCAATGGCCTCCTCTGTCTGTCTCTTATCTGAAAACCTCAGCAGGCGCTCGGCAGTCTTCCTAAAGCTTGCTGTGTTACGTACACGAGATAGGATCTGTTTCTCAAGCTGCTGGAAAACAGGCTTAAAATGTTGCAGGTTCCTCTCCACGATCCCAATGTAGTCCTTCACTTCTGGAACTGTGGAGCTCCTAATGGCAGAGGCTCGGTCAAAGATGATTTTCTGGCGGTCTGCAATAACCTGTGCAAAGGCAGAGCGGGACCCATCCTCGACAGGCCACAGGTACACCGCGTAGGCGTGCTCACCAGTGGTAACAAAAACATCCAGCTGCGGAGAATCTCCACGGACGGTGAAGCTCTGCACATCAACAGAAGGCCCAATGAAAATGTAAATGGCCCTCGTGATGGGGTGCCGCAATAAGGTCGTTACATTCACATAGTTCGTTCCATTGTATGGGTAGCCCCGGGGATACATCCTTGAGGCGATGGTGGCTTTCTCACTGTGGCCAGTGTCATCCATCCAGTACATCTTATATATCCCATCACGGTGCCTAATAAAGGCCCCATGGACATCATCAACAACCGTTTCTTCAAAAGGCACGTCCACATTGTGGAAGAAACTGGTTGCTGCCTCCAGAGGGCTGTCATCTTCCAAGTGGATTTGGTCCACTAGCAAAAGGAGTTGGGGATGGAGAAGTATGAGGTTTCGTTGAAGTTTTCTCAGCTTCAGTTTCGGATTGTATGCACCCACTCCTTCTCCCCTGATGAAAACCACCCCGCTTCTCTCCATGGCAGCAACCACTCGTCCCTGACAGTCACCAGCCAAGTCATGTTTATATTTAAGCCACTTTGAGGAGCAGTCTTCTGTAATCTGCCCTTCCCATGGGGAGAAGCAGCTCTTAGACACAGCAGGGGAAAACATCAACACATTATTAAAGAAAGTATATTTTGGCCCATACAGAGCTTCTGTTATGAAAGGTACGCCATTGGGAGCAAAAGTAAAGGAGTTCTGGTCTGGGTGCTCATGGCCAGCATTAAAGTTCCTCCATCCCTTGATCCACTCTTTGTACTTGTTCTTATGAACAATATCATATATTGCACGTCCTCCCAGCTTTCCTGACTTGAAGGAAAGGAAAGGCCTGTTGATTTCAGCTGGCAAAGCACTTCCATAGGTTACTACTCCCCAGTCCTCAAAATAATGCAGCTTAGGAACCCCGTAGTCTGGTGGAGGTACAGAACGCAAACTTGCGTCATACCTGCCAAAAAGACGAGACAAATTAGTTTAAAAATCACTTCACTGATTCCATTATCAGCACCTGTACAAAACTCAAAAAATGATTCAATAGTTACATCAAGGAGCAAGTCAACAATATAAAGCCCACACTTCTGCTCCCTAATCATATCATTGTAATGATATTTATCATACTAATCCCTATACAAATTTGTTGTGCACCTTTTACAGAATAGTTGAAAGCATCTGCTCTGCATTTAAAGCAAGCAGTTTTTCTGCAGTTCAAAAATAAAAGTACCACTGATTTCAAACTAGCCATGTTTTGTCTTATATAATCACAAAACTATTAACTGCAATGCAGATCTTCAAAAAAGGCAGATTACGACCACGCTGTAGACACTGTCTATTCTGCACTGGACATCAACATTTGCACTGACTATGTAAAGAAGAGATGCACAGTATCTGTTTCCCCAAAAATTATGATTACAGAAATCTGTAGTCTTCAAGCAGAATTAGCAGTAAATTAAAAATTAATGAAAAGGCATTTTAAAGGATAAGTGCTTATTATTTATATGAGTTAATGTATGTTAGTTTATTTCTCTAAACTCAGCTGAAGAAAAATTTGCATGGTTTTCTTGTATAAATTGTAAGATTTAAGACATTTGGTTTAAAAAGATGTCTTAACTCCAGAAAAGGCTACAATGCTTACAATTTTTGCTTTATTTCATCTATGGGAGTTAAAACAACAGAAAACCAAAACAAAATAGAACAACCACAGAAAACAAAACCTAACCTTCTGTCATTGCTTTTAAGCAACCAAAATAAACAAAACTGTCATTAAGCCCAGTAATATTTCTGTTAGATATTTCCCCATCATATTTATTCTCTGCAGCTAACCAGAAGCTTCTGTCAGGCCTTGACAGTGATGGATTATGTCCTGCATATGGCTTGGGGTAACTTCAACCAGCACTGCGAGCCTGCTCTGTGTTTACTGATCCTTGGTGGAGATTCCTCTAAAAGTAGATCTCTTCTCTGAAACTCTAATGCAAATGGACATGTTCATCACAAGATCAACACTGCACACAGGGCAAAGGCAACGGTTGGAATATTCAGTTTGGGCTTTTTTTTTTACTCAGGTGCTCTTAAAAATTTCTTTCCTTTTTACATAAAAATGAATTTTTTAAGCGTAAATTCTTGGGATTTCTATTAAGATATAGGAGAAAATGATGGAATGAGGTTGTAAAGGAGAGATTCTGTATTTTGCAAATAACAAGATGAAGGCTGCTTCATCTTTGTTAGATGAAACCTAACAAACATGCGTTCTAATGTGCATATCATAAACACAACAGATATTCAATAGTATTTTTCTTGCAAGAGACTGAAACAGAGCTACACTAACTCATCAAAAATGTACTCATCTCCACAAACTGTGGGAATTTGTATGTGTATCTAAAGCCTCTCTGGTCTTTTAATTTTTTACATTTAGAAGATTGACATAGAAGTTAGCAGGGTCATAAATTACATGGAAAAATACAGATCTAGTCTTCTAGAATGGCATTTTTTCAAGCGTAGCTTGCGAATTAGTGTGCAAAACCAGCTAGCAGTAGCCTTACTGCTTACATTACTGCAGCTTTTAAAAGAAAGCTTATACAATTTCTCAGAGCTTTCGAAAGAAAACTATGCTTTAAATATTCCCCTAATAAAACTACAGGCAAATTTTCAGTTCCTTTGGAACTGCCTGTATCCTGTAAAAGCAATTCTGTAAAAGCAACAGACAATGGAAATAAACCATAAAGGCAGATGTAGGACAAAACAAAGGTGTTCCCTGTAGCAACCCACAGTGTGTATCTATGCTAAGTGAAGAAGTTATTCTACGGCCATTGACCGTGGGTGGCACATGGACAGCCTGATCTCGGCTTCTACAGCACAAATCTAAAGATAATGAATTTTCACTAACAGCAAACAGCTGTCAGGTTCCTTTTAAGCCCACTCATTCCCTTTCATACCAGAGAAATTCAGTGTGGAGAGTGCACCACCTCTGCCCTTTGGATGGTGTCCCTGGGCCCTCCACCACTCGGTTCCTTCTGATCTGCTCTGCCAACCAGTTTCCGCTGCCATTGCGCATGACAAATTTGTCGAGAAACACCAGCTGGCTCTCCGGCCCGTAGAACCAGTTATAGTTGGAATCCGCGATGGCCACAGTTCTCTGAAACCCTGGGGAAAATGTGAAAAGGGATGTAAGAAAGAACAAATAAACATACAAAGATGTGATAGTAGAGCATGACAGTGAAGCCAAGTGGTACAAACAGAAGCAGCCTTTTCAGATGTTTACAGACCCGATTGTAAATGAACTGTAAACAGGTTACACAGGAGCTGTTCCCTTCTGCTGTAGCTAACTTGAATATTCACCTTTCTTCTTTGGCTTGGGCTACAGTCAGTCACTATGAAAAATGTATTACACAAAATATAAGACGCTATGTTCCCATATACTTCCTCTCCTCACTCAAATCACTCAAATATGGCAGAGGTAACTTTCTTTTTACAGCTTTCACTTTTGTTATGTGAATCTATACTCTCCAAAGCAATAACCAGAGGTTTCTCCAAGGAAAAAAAATTAGCTTCACTTTGAAACAGTCAGCATGACTTCATTTTGCTCTTATGAACCTCTACCTGGTGGATGTCTGAGGCCTCACATGGAGTCATAACAATTCCTTTTTGTGCCTGTGCTGGCACGCCAAAGCCGTGCTCAGCTCCCCTTACATGGATATGGGGTTCCAAGAAAGTTATCATGGTTTTTTAACCAGGAATTTGAGCAATGTAAGTTCCTAATGAATTGTCCTGCAGATAAGCAACACAAGAGGTAACAGCTTTAAACTGAAAGAGGGTAGACCTAGTTTAGATATAAGGAAGAAGTTTTCTTGTGAAGACAGTGAGGCACTGGAACAGGTTACCCAGAGAATTTGTGGATGCCCTGTGTCTGGAAGTGTTAAGGCCAGGTTGGATGGGGCTTTGAGCAACCTGGGATAGTGGAAGGTGTCCCTGCCCATGACAGGGGGACTGGAATTAGATGATCTTTAAGGTCCCCTCCAACCCAAACTATTCCATAATTCTATGAAAAAAACATTATCAAAAACTTGCAAAATCTTTTCTGAAAGCTAGAAGGGTCCAGCAAGATAACTGGTTTTGTATTTGCATATCTCCATCTTTCAGTCATAACACGGACTTCAAATCAGAGATGCTAAAACACACTGCAAGACAGTGGAGAGATACATCAAGAGAACAGAAATACTAAAAAGTCTGCAAAATTTACCCATTAGTAACATCAGATATTTATGTTAAACTCTCACATTGACAAAAGAAAACAGCTCGTGTACCCCTGCACAGCACACAGAAACTTACCATTTGAGTCAATAACATTTTCAATAAGAAAAGTATTTTAATAAATATGGTATAAAAATCTATTTCATTATTTTGTTGAAAACCGGTGATCATATAAAACTTTCCTATACTTTACCAATACTGTTACCTTGGCTTCATCATTTGCTATTTCTTTCACTTAATCTTTTAGTGTGATGATTTTAGGCAAAGGGGAAAGTCAAGAAGAATCTCAAAGAATATTATTTTTCAAACAGAAAACTCCAGTAACAGGTCTGTTTCAAACTTTGAAAACTAGAAATCAAATTCTGAAGCATTGCTTTTTCTCTCAAATGACGTTTCTATCTTTCCACTGGTTTTAAAAGCCAGAGTTGATCTTTAATAAGCACTGATAAACAAGGATGCCACTGTTTTGATGAATGAGGAAGGTAAAATACAAGAAAATGATTATTTAAAAAAATCCAAGTACAGCATTGTTTTAAAATGGCCTATTTCAGGTATGAAATTTGTTGCTGCTTCAAAAATTAGAAGATTCATCTTCATTCACCCAAAGGACCTACCTGGCAGGACAGTCCTGTACATAAATGCAAAGTGCTGCTTGAGCCAAGGGTGGCTGAAGTGATTGATGTCAAAATGCCTTTGGACAAGAAACATATACTGAAACAGCGATCTGGTTGTGTAGCTGCCATAAGCCACCCCTTCATAGAGGGAGCCATCTGTGACCTCCTGCAGCAGGACTACTGACTTCTCCATGATTGCCAACACTTGCTTGGTCCACAAGTAAGCTTCCTGAAGGTAGCCTGAAACAAAAAGACATTGGCAAAAATAGTTACAACACAACTGTTCATAGATGGTGCTATCTGTACTCCCATGATGGGATCCTTTACAGCAAGGAATCTGCAATCCAGAGCTCTATAATACAACCTACTGCTGCAGCATCCCTGTAGTTCTAGGGTGAAAAATAAAACACTGTAGTTAAACACAGCAAAGCATGCTCACGTGAGCAGGGGAAAATCTATCAAATACCTATTTGCTAATAATGTGGGATTATGCTTTACGACTTAAAAAGAAAATTTCCTGAATGCATTTAGGATATGCAAAAACCGAAGAGCCAAGCCAAGACTATTGATTCCATTTCAAATTAAAGCTGTGTGAAAACAAACTGACAGCCCCACTAGAGGGCCCCAATAATGCAACAATTCTGATCAGTCATTTTTCACTGGCAGGACTGCCAGCATGGTAGGGAGATTCCTAAAGTTTAAAAATGCAAAAAAGTTCACATTTGAGCTGCAGTTAATGGTATTCTACTAACTCATGCTCTATTTTAAGACCTGCTCTGCTCTAGTTACATTTTCAGTTTGTTTTACAACCTAAAGGGTTATCCAAACAAAATTTATTTTGGAAGAGTTTTACACAGTTAATTACAAAAGCAGTTTCCTCAACTCCAGAGTAAAATTAATCTTCCAACTAGGTAAATTCTCAGCCTCCACATATACAAGCCCTAAGCAGTTACAGTATTTCTAAAGGAAAGCATTTCAGAGATTTTACTACTTTGGTCTGCTCTACCCAAATCAAGACCTGGAAGGAGGTCACAAGAAACCTTCTCAGGGCTTGTCTGCCTTCACTAAGCAGAAGCACTACAGCATTTATGTATTGCAGAAGTCAGCACACAGAACACAGCAGAGGAAAGGCTACAATCCTTCTCTTATTTTCTTTTGGACTGGGTAGAAAGACAGGACTAAGCAGATATCAACTGCCTTGTGCTTCTATATGGCAACTTAGTATTCTCCCAACCCAAAGTGTCTGGACACAGATTTAACCAGACTTAATTCCACTCTATGGTAAAGCCCAGCTGACACATATTATATCCCATTGCGTGGTGAAGCGGTGCCTGCTGAATGTAGAACAAGGCTAAGGGAGTAGGAGCTATGTTTAATCCTGTTACTGTTTGATATCATTGCCGCAAATACTGTGTTTATGCTCAGGAGAGTGAAGAGCAATTCAGACATCCTACTAGTCAAGGCTGCCAAATCCTGCACTCAGTTAACAGAGAAAAAGAACAAAAAACACTGTTTAAGCAAAACAGACAACCTGAGCCTAAAATGGTATTTTTATTGGCTGGCTAAAAAGAAAACAATGATGGGGGAGGCCTGAGCAACAGGGGCAGGTGGTACTACTTACTTCCACCTATTTTAGTCATAGCTATCATGACAATATTTCATTACCCTGATGGAGCTGGCAGCACAGCAGTCTGTTGGAATAAAATCCTGAATGCTTCCACTCTTGTTCTCCCTTGTGATGTAACAGTCACAAAAGCTAGTTTTTGACTGTTGCAAGAATGTTATTTGCCATGGTTCAGCACAGTGCATTTACCATTTTTATGCATTTATGTTCTGTTTACTTAGTGTATATCTACGCTAAATGCTATATTTGTAGTATACTAAAATAATACATTGAAATAAAAAAGTAAAAGAATCAATATTCTGTCAGGCTACACAACAAACCAGAACACATCCCACCTAGAATTAGCAGTATATCAACCATGTATCTATATTTATATCAAGGCCTTACTCAAGTTTCTGTTTTGAATATCTGAGTGTCTAAGTACAAAGTCTTCAATACATGCATGTGCCTAGGATTCACTGCAATTAGTTTCATTTTTCAGTCCTATGGCAATGTTTACAGGCTTTTAAATTGGCTATTTATTCTCTGCAAGCCTCAATAGCTAAATTGTGTTTAAAGTTATTAGTTGGAATTTAAACCTTTCGTGAGAAAAGTCAACACTGAGATACACTATTTGCAATTGCTATGTATCTGATATAGAAAGTATAATATGCTCATTCCCTTTCTCCCATTCCTTATTTTTTATTCCTCCAGACTAAGTCTTTCATATTGGAATTACAGGTTTTTAAAAAATCTTTTTCTTTTATTTTAGACCAACCGAAAAACATCATTTAAGTTTCCATTTTTTTAAAAATAAAGTTGCTCTATATTGAAAACAACAGAATTTTAATTTACAAGTATACAGTCTGTTTTGGCCTATTTTCATTTGAAATATTACCACTATTTTCAAATTGCTCAAGAACTCATGAATTTGCTGCTTTTTTTCCTTTTCCCCCTCAAACAACCCTCACCAACCTTTAGTGAAAGAAATATTGTCCAACTTCGTGATGTTACCATTGTCTGGCACAAAGCATACTTATGGTCTATATACTAATGAAAAGCAGTCATTTTGCAAACTTCTGGCTCTCTGCACTAACAAAGGCTTGGGGAAGGATGGAATTATATGAAATTTAGCAAAACCCACCGAATAAACATGGCCTGAATCTTCAGTTTGTGGAAGGCAAGACAGGGGGATAGGGAATAACCTCCACACAAGCACATATACATCAGTCAATGTGCTTGTTTTGACAAGCACTTAACGAAAAGATGATCCTCCAAACACAGTAGGTGACACAGTCAGTCTTTTGTTACATTTCTTTGGGCATTTGACATCTCCAATGGTGTGTGGTTGTGCCTTTACTTGGCAGAGTTGAACAGCTTGGTAACATGATCAGGATCCAGAAACTAGGTTTTCTTTGACTTGCACCATGTAAGTAGTTCCATTGGGAATCAAATCCCAAGTTTTTAAAATACTTGTACCACATATTAAATAATCACCTGATAAAATACTGATTCATTTTTATAAAAGCAGGAGCTGGCTCCATGATCTTCACCTCTCAGCCTAAGTACCTCTGGAGTTTAAAGTCAGGATTGTTTACCTGCTCTCTTTCTCTCTCTGACTCTGTGATTTGCATTCTGGTTTAAACTGTATATCACTTAGACAGCAGGAGAGGGTAACCCCTATGCAGGGGAGCCAAATCAGTTGGTCAGGGTATTCACCTTGGAAGTGGGAATGATGGTTTAAGTCCCCTAAGCAAAGAGGACACCTGGCATAGACACCTCCTGGATGACTGTTGTAGGAAGCAAGCACAGAGTTCAGAGGGAAAAAAGTAAAGCTCTGTTTATTTCCATAGAAAAGGCTGCTGGAAAGAAAGGTCCTGAGCTGTGGCCATTAGATGGATAAAATTACACTTTTGCAGCTCTCTCAGGACACAGGACAGAAATCTTGAATGAAATTCCAGGTTATTCTGTTGCTTAGGTCCCAGCTCAGAATGCGAGGTGTTTCTGACTAGTGACCTTTTTAGTCCATTGTATGAGGAGACCCAAGTGCATCCGTCGTACTGATAATGTCCCCTGNCCTGAAAGACATCATCTATAAATTCGAACTGGACAGACTCTACACAAGAGGATTTTTAATTCTTACAAACCATGATATAATTTCAGAATCACTTGGATAACTGAATGTATATACACACGTATTAGGCCTTGTACATCTGCATCTGCCCACCAACTTTTGTTCTATTCAGTAAATTAAATTTTACTAAGCAGCCAAAGAGCAAACTCAATACTGGTGTACACTCAGAATCACTTTTATCAGATCCTGAACTCTGCCGCATAAATGGCTGATTTGAGTTGATACACTCCAGAAAAAACATTCCTATGGATTAGCACATACCTTGATTCATCAGAACCAGGCTTCCAGCCAGCAGGGCCACACAGTTGGTAGGCTGGTGGTTGTGAAGGTACTGGAAGCCCCATCCACGTCTGTATGATGTTTCATACATATATCCCGAGGCATTGGCAATTACTTCAAGAAATCTCTCCTGCTGAATCTTGCTAAGATAGCTGTACAGGAAGTCATATGCAGTGGCAAAACCAACCAAGGAGTGAGCAAGAGGGACCTCATCCCATGGGGCATCCTTCACTAGCCTGTCAATAAAGAAAGGTGCCAATTAATTGAGTTTCATCTACTTAGTTTTCTCCCTTACTGTACTGTGATATGACCTAATGTCTCCAAAGTTAGACCATTCATGCTGAATTTTAACACAGTAGTGAGCTACTTACCAAGTCTCTTAAGACCAATTTCTTTCTATCCTAAGTATGGATGACACTAACCTTCACAGCTCATTAATTTTATTAGAAAGTTTAAGTTGCTGAAGATTAAAAAAGTGCAATATTTGGTTTTTTTCTAGGAGAAAGATAGGCAGAATGCTGATTGTACGGAAATGGAATCTATTCATCTGAAGCAAGATTCACATCATTTTTGTGATAAAGTAATATCCCATAGTTTACATTTCTTCAACATCCTGTAACAAACCTCTTTTCTTTTCCAAAGGAGCCAACTGTTGATAAATGGTGCTTATGGGACTAAAGTTGTCTTTAAAGCAAGTGTAATAACTCATTATACTGTTTCTTCATTTCCCAAATATATTCAAAGTGGAAGTAGAGAAGATGAAATTTACTTTCATAACTACAGTTCAAATCTAACACACTTTAACACTGAGGTTTTTTAATGCTAAGATAGAATACAGATAAAATGCTGTCACTACTCAGAATTATTTTCCAGGAACTACTGGCTTGTATCCAATGATTACACAAAACTTAGCAAAATAGTAAATTTATATCAAGAAGATCCCTAATGGATGTAGTGTAGAACAAATATTTCTCATATTTCTCAGCAAAAACTGTAGTTTTGCTGTACTTACAGTACTTCCAGGCCACAGTTCTAGAGGAAAAGAAATGTGAAGGCATATATAGTGAAAATAAGCTGATAAACTGAACAATTATCAGTTGCTTTCACGCTTCTTCTCCTCGTTAACTTCCTTTGCTATATATTTTTTATTACAGAAATTAATTTTAAATTGTTGAGATGAGAGAGTGTTCTACTGCAATTGATGGAAATTGTGCTGTGCTCCTGAGGACAGGCACATTCCAGCTTCAACTACTCTATGAATCTATAAATATGATTTCATCTTAGTTTGTGTAAGAAGCAGTGTGAACAGATGAGAAAAAATACCAAAAGATTAAAAATCATCATTCTGCTACAGAAGCATTTATTTTCAATATATATTGATAAACCATGTCTACAACATCGGCCTAGGACACCGCAATGATGGTAAAACATATGCAAGTGAGAAAAAAATGACCTTTAATTTTTATTTCAGCATACTTAACATAAGTGGAATAACTCAAACAACCTTGGCACATTCACACTTGTATGTAAGGAAAGCCTCTGTATACTTTTTGATTCACTGAATTTCCAGCAGTTTTAACTGTTCACCTTCTCTCAGCTTTGATCCCACCTTCTCCTGAGTGAAGTTAAACATTCTTTTTTCCCTTTTTTAAATGAAATATTTGTCTCACAGATTTTAAATTAAACACATGAATGCATTCAGCATTGAACAGCAGGATTTGATTTTTTTTTTAACTATGGCTTTTATTAGACTAGATTATTTTGTTTGCACAATTTTCTTGGTTAACAGGCACTGAGAGAAAATGGTCATGAACAACATTAAGACAGACAGCTGTAAGTGTGGCAACAAATAACTGTCAAAGCATCAAGGAAAAGGGTTCTAGAAATTTACTACTCATCTTCTCAACATCCATGTGCTATTCTCTGTGGTCAATGTCAGGAACATTTCTGACATTTTTTTCCTGGTTCAAATTCTAAATTTATCACTGATGACTTCCAGTCAGATATAGTAAAATACTATAGGATCAGTTGATCGTTGTGAAAAAAGTTGCACACCTGTAAATCAAAATATTTAGATGCTTTTTCTAGATGCTCATTCTTTCTGTATTTCTAGATAAACTGGAAAAAAGCATAGCTGAACTGGGCAAGCAACTCTTCTGACTCTTCAGATCCTTTTATACTCTGTCACTGAGCCACAAAAGTTGAAAATCTGAGTTAACTGGTTATTTGTCAATCTCAAGTCATTCTCTGCATCTCTATTTCTGCTTTTTCATCTTTCATTCTAATTGAAAAAGCTCTTAAAATGTTGTTGGTCTTATGCATAAAGTTGCATTCTATGCCAATTATATCCAACTCTCTGGCACCATTATTCCTGCAAATAATCCTTTGACACAGGAATATTCCTTTGATCATCTACATCACGAATGCTAATTTCTGAAGTATTTTTAGTTTTGCTTTTCACTAAGCTGTTGCATATTCAGAAATCAGAGTTCAAATGGGTACAGGAAATTTCACTTTAAAGGCCTCTGCTTGGAACAGTTACAAAGAGTTTGAGGCTAAGCTATACTTTAGGGTGGAAGAAAAGCACAATGAAAGAATTTAAGCTAATCCAAAATATTTAATTCAAAGTTCAGTATCCTGTTAACAACATATAAGTTGCTAATTCAAATCTGCTTAAACCAATTTACTGATCTTGACCTGAATTCATTTAAAATGGAATTTGACAGTGGAACTGATTTATTTTAACTTTCGCTGTTA
The DNA here is from genome assembly GCA_013390005.1 of Calyptomena viridis. Taxonomy (NCBI): domain Eukaryota; kingdom Metazoa; phylum Chordata; class Aves; order Passeriformes; family Eurylaimidae; genus Calyptomena; species Calyptomena viridis. The sequence goes on from WEIV01021963.1 coordinate 43,397, forward strand.
AGATGTATTCTAACTTTATGTTTGGTTTCTAACACAATACTGCATCAAATTCTATAGTATAAGAGCACACATTAGTCTCTGTGGCACTGCTTCTGACAAAATGGAAAGCACTCTTCTATACGGGAAGTGCTAAATTGGTAAGTTATAACTGCATTTAGGTTCTTGATTTCTTCAGGGCAAAAAAATAAAGAGACCACCACAGCATTTCAGTGTCAAAAACCTTACGTGTGGCACCCTAATCATATATACTGGCATAGTTACAAACTTTGGGTTAGACAAGTAATTTTGTTGTAATTTCCCTCAAATTGCAATTCTGTATAGTTAAGTCTTGCATAAAATTTCACAGAGGAGATGCACACTAGTAACAGAGAAAATTAAAGATGATGATTTAAAGATCCTCATTGCTGAATACACAAACCCACAGTCAACACCTGTTCTTAAAATGGAGCTCTTCTGAAGTGACAACTCTATAGTTGGATGTATAAATCAGTGCATCCCCCTTAACTTAATTTCAAGGGAACCAAGCAATGTACACCAAACATGAGGGACATGATTCACAAGAAGAACAGTCAAGAAGCAAGCATTAAATGGTTTTTGTATCTAAATTATGCCCTCATTTTTCAAATGCATCTCTCAGTGTCAGCTTTGGTAAACAGCCTGGCTGATAAACTGTGAGAAAGCATGGAGCCATAGGTATGCACTAAACCTATGTGAAAAAACAGTTCTCAGAGCTATTAACTACTAAGAAAAGTTGTGTGCATTTACACACATAAAGATAGGTAAAAACACGCCAACACTTGGCACTGTAAAACAGCTATTTTCTAAGCCTTTCAGGAGTAAAATTTAACATCAGATAGTATGAACCTCACCTTAGCAATTAACAGTGTCTGAAGACAGCAAGTAACCTTTACTGCAAGGCTGCATTAGCCTCTGCAGTCTTTTAAAGGCATCAGATGTTAAAAAAATAAAATCCAAAGTAAATAAAGATGTCTATAATGGATTCTTTAATACAGACCAACTACTTAGTTGCAAACAAACAATTTGAGCAAAGGCACGTGTTCCAAAAATTCTAAAACATATTTTAAAGTAACAGCTAAAACATAAAGGCATCCCTACAATAACTTTTTACACTTATATTCCTATACCTGTATTTGGAAGAGGTGCCTATCTGGAAACTTGAGGACGTTTATAAAAGAGCAAAAAGTGCTGAATGCATTTGCTACCTAATGATCAAACTCCATAAACATCCAAAGCCATATGCATTGTTCTGCACAAAAACCTGCTGTCTGGACAAATTCTGTAAATGGCACAGAATAAATACGTGCCAAGGGTGTTCTTTTAAGTTCTGTTCATCTGTGTGAGATAAAATATTATTTTATTTTAAACATTTAGAGGTTAATATAAATCCTCCATGAAGAAACTGGAGAAATAAAGAGATCATGGATAAGTACTATGATTTTCCTGTATGTGCTGAGAATTGTAGCATGATACAATGTGATTTATCTGCTTTAGATTTGCCACCTTTCACAATGAACAACAAACATGAAGGGGGGGCTAGGATCCAGTTCTCCAGTGTCAATTTAAGGCATCGGGAACCATCATTTATGCACTGCATTTGTTCTATGTATACATACCACCTTCATTAAATGTGATTCCATGCTCTAAGTAAGTACACCATTTGTATAAAATTTTGGATGGAAAGTAAAAATCACTATCAACAACAAAGCCAACATTACCCCAACCTATTTCTTGACAACATTACTAATGCTACTAATACCTCTTCTCTCAGTAGAAGAATTCTTCTGTAATTTTCCCCTTATTACACACTACTGATAACTACTTCTTTATTGAAACTAGAGTCACATGTGTTGTGGCAATCCTGGACATGAGTACAGACTGGGAGAAGAATTCACTGAGAGTAGCCCTGCAGAGATGGACTTTGGGGTTCAGGTGGACGAAAAGCTGGACATGACCCAGTGCTGTGCACTCACAGCCCAGAAAGCCAATCGTATCCTGAGCTGCATCAAAAGAAGCATGGCCAGGTTGAGGGAGGTGATTCTCTCCTTCTAGTCCGCTCTGATGAGACCCCACCTGGACTCCAGCTCTGCAACTCCCCACCACCCTCAACATAAGAAGGATTTGGACCTGTTGGAGCAGGTCCAGAGGAGGGCCACAGAGATGCTCAGAGGGCTGGAGCACCTCTGCTATGAAGACAGGCTGATAGAGCTGGGGTTGTTCAGCCTGGGCAAGAGAAGGCTCCAGCGGGACCTTACAGAAGCTTCTAGCACCTAAAGCAGAGCTTATGAAAAAGATAGGTTTTGCATGGGCAGACAACGATATGACAAGAGGGAACAGCTTTAAACTAAAACAGGAGAGATTTAGATTAGGTGTTAGGAAGAAACTCCTGACTGTGAGGGTGGTTGAGGCACTGGCACAGGTTGCTCAGAGAAGTTGTGGACGCCCCATCCCTGGAAGTGTTCAAGGCCAGGCTAGGGCTTTCAGCAACTTTGTCTAGTGCAAGGTGTCCCTGCCCAGTGCAGGACTGTTGGAACTAGATTACCTTTAAGGTCCCTTCAAACTCAAACCATTTGGTGTTTCTATGATCCTACTAGCCTTTTTCTCAGAAAGATCAGCCAAGAGAGAAAAAACACTGATTGCCCAGTTCAAGGCAGGATTTTAATCAAACTCTACTGCTTAAGTGAGTTCCCTGATGCGGGATGTTCAGAATCACCCTTGCTTCACTTTGTATCCAGTTTTTATACACAAATTGAACTAAATAGGAAAATAACACTCTTTAACCTGAGATAGAGAATACTCTTCCAATCAGTGCGAGATCTAATTTTTGGCCTCTCAGTCAACAATTAGCATGGTATCACTGCATATAAAATGAAGAATTAAGCACATCCTGACACATGCATTACCCAAGTCATCCACATCCTGAATTTTAATGCTCCAAAGTTTTTCCTGACAAATTACTGGAGAATAACTCCTGGAGGTGGAGACTGAAGGAAGGAACTCCCTCCTCAGTACTGGAACTCTAAATCTCATTAAGAGGATGAAAAGGAAATGAGTCAGGGCTCTTTACTAATGCCTTACAGGAGAAAATTAGCTCAAAGACAGGCCTCATGCATTTTGATGCCATCTATCTCAAACATGGTAGCCAGCTAACAACATGGTTAAGTTTAAAGCACACTAAATGTCAAGTGTGAATGCAAATGAGGCATGTAATGAGGCCTGTAAATGAGGCCAACTGACCTCTTGATCCTGACATTCCTTATGTAATTGTACGGTCTTCTCAATGCCAAGGGCAATGCCTTGGCCCTCTTGGTATTGTTCTGACCCACTTCTGGGTGCAGGAGACACAGCTTTAAATCTCCCATCAGGCAAAGGAAAGAAACATTCTTCCGTGGGTAGACAAAGTATACATACCTTTCACCTGCCAATGGGAATGAGACCACCAAAATTTATTTTATAAACTACACTAAAGTATTTTTCTTACAAAGTCTCTAAAATAAAGTATTTTCTTGTGCTCAAATGGAATATATTCTTCGCTAATGGAACAAGATCTTAAAATTGTTGTTTTGGGAAGAAAAAAGACAAATCTTTGAAAAAATCTGTTTCATCCAAAACAACCTCTCAGCTTTCACCCTTTCCACATTTTTCTGGCTGGCTGCCAAAACAGAAGACTCATATCTGCACAACCTTCATGCTCAGTCATTTGCAACAACAAAAATGTTAAGAATAAAAAACATCCTTGAAAAATTGATGATTTATATTTCCGGTGTCTAAGGTAAAACACAACAAGTTTGACCCTATCTCTTTAGCAGTCATGTTTTAGCAGCAGCCACTCTGACACACTTATGTTCATGGCAGCTCAGTTGACAGAAGACAGGCAAAGGAGTAATGTAAATGTAAATGTAAAGGGCTACACTCTTATCAGTATATAAAAAAATGGCAACATATAGACGGAAGTTTTAAGAGCTTCCTATAAAAGTAGGGTTATATTGCTTAGGTGTTGAGGAGGCAACTAAAACTTTAGTCCCTTAAAAACCTTCATCTACCTTTTATCCTCTTTCCCTCTCCCCATAGGCCTATAATTACCATTCTAATGCTTCCAAAGCTTCTTTCGGATGCTCTTCTGTCATTTTTGGCTTTGATCACAAGAGTCCTCTTCACACAAGACTCGCTTTTAATATCCATCATGATGCTCCTATGTTGACACATTAGTAAACTAGAACTGAGTCTGTTTTAGTTGTTCATAGTGCCATATTAAGCAGACACAGAAATTTATGTTATTATTTCAACAGGTTACCTTTAGCTCCTGTTTTAGCAAATTTTTATACCAGGCATGCCACAAAGTGAGCTCCCTGTACCTACCACAGAACTCCAGCACCAATTTATGCCCTATATAAAAAAGATGTTCTTCAAAACCCATTTAATTTCACAGTCACATACAATTTCTATTTTTAAATGATACATATGTAGAAAACTAAAAACAGCACAAGGGTTTGATATTTCACTTACTCACATAATATATATTCCAGATACCAAACTCATCCTCCTACCCTTCCTTTTCTTTTTCTTTCTCCCTATAGAAGACAGCATATCAGCATCCCCCAAGCTTATTTTATACTAACTTCTATGCCACAGTCTTATAAAGCCCCCCTAAGTTTTCTTTGAATGTGACTGCTGGTTGATTATTGGGAGTCCAACAGATGTTATAAATTTCTGGTGTCAGCACGGAGACTTGCTTTATCTCATCTTGGCACTTATGAATTTATTTTAGTTAAATGACTATCTACACATTATTTGTATGTAAGTATTTTTACTTTGTAATCTGTACTGTTCAACATTTAGCAGTACCTGGATACTAACAGCAATGGTCCTATAGGATGCTCCAATACTTTTTAATAAACAGTGACTAACAGAAGGCTACAGGATTGCCAGTTTATAAGAAAATAGCAGAGGTCACACTTTTGTTATGCTGAAGCCTCCCGTTAGCTTCTTAGTCACTGTTGTTTCCTTGGAATGTCTGCATATGCTTGACAGTAATTATCTCCCCTATGAAACCCACAAAGCCAGGTTGCTGTCAAATCCCACACCTTACTGCACATTGGTAACATACTTGCCTTTAAAAAGCGGGGCATCAACTATGTGCAAAAGACCCCACAAAACACCCACACAGAAATCTCTTGTCTGGCAATTGCAAACATCTATCCTGCTGCGAGAAGGGTGCAGAATTTGTGAACTTCTAAGGCATTTGTTTGTATGACAGGTTTAGTAAAGAGTTTTTCACTGCTTTGTCCAAAACACAGAATCTGACTTGACTTTTATTTCTGCACAATGTGTGACTCTTTTTGATGATTACATCATTCCACTCAGTACGGGAATGGGATGAGGCAGCATATGGAAAGAATCACGAATATAGATCCCCTTGGCCAAAACACCCTTCTGGTGGGGAGTGCCCTAGGGGCCAGTCAGAGATAAAATGCCAGAAAACGCACCAATATCCCCTCTTGCCTCCTTTTAAAAGAAGATAATGCAGTTCAAATATAAGGACAAACTCTCCCTAAGATTTTAGACAGCATCTAGACATCAAATCTGTGGAAAACCAAGGGGGTTATTTAATACCAGCTTTTAATTTTTACAGGCAAGCCCATTAAAGTTCATCTATTTTAACTGAAATATTAATGCACTACGTTTCTCTGCTGTTGCTAGTCTCCAAAACACTGCCGTTCCCATATTATTTTGGGTGATTGTTATAGTTAGCTATTAGCCATTGACCTTCTGTTTATTTTAAAATGTAAACCTACTCCAGGATGTAGCCATTAGGGATGCTCTGTTAATGAGCAGCATGCCTATCAACACGGGTTGTTATGACAAACGGCTCAAGCTCTGTTAGTTGACATGAATGGGAACTCAATTAAGGGTGTACTTTATTATGTGATATAAAATGACTACTTTAATAGATGAGAAAGGACAAAAGTGCTTAATTACATGCCCCTTCCATATATGTATCAATTACCAGTAGACTTTCTTGTAATTGTATCCTGAGATAACGAACCATATCTAGACTATTGAGAATTCCACTAATGTAAAGATAAAGATGAAATTTAAAATGTCAGTCTCCTTAATCTCCTAGCATTATGGAACAAATAACCAGAAAAAAACCATATCTCTGTTATCCAACTACTGCACATGCTACCAAAGTACACTATTGTTTTTGGTAAGGCTTAAATTTGACTTAATATCGCCACAAAAATTAGAGGAAACTCACTAAGACGTATTATTTTTTTTTAATTCTAGAACTATTTTAGAGTCAACGTTATAACAGCAGAAGTCGAAAGTAATCCAGATTATACTGCTGAAACAATCAAGCTGCCAACAGCTCCTTCAGCTTCTGAACCTGCTAAACCTATCTGAGCAAAGCCAGACAGTGCAGTACATGCCTCCGAGATGTCACGTTCCTACTTTCCTGAAAAACACTGTTGGACAAGGGAAAGAGATCTATATTATTGCCATTACTGATGGAGCTATAATGTAAACTCCATGTTGACAGCATCCAGTCATAAATTCTCAGGGGGAAAACAAAAATGGAAACCAGATCCATGTCTGTCACAGCATTTGAACAGCTGGCCAGCTGGAGGTTATACAAAGGGCAGCTTACCCCAGCCCTATTGCCTATGTTTCCGATTTCCTCCTTCTGCACTTCTACTACCAAGCACATTACACCTACTTCTTTTGCAAAGCAGAGAACCTTGATTTTACCTTGACTGATTGCTGAATGAGTTGTCTACATCAGAAGGGAAAGATGGGAAAAGTTTGGCTTCTCTTTCACCAAGGTAATGCAAGATGCTTGCTTGAGAAAAACAGTAGTTTTGGGGAGGTAAATAATATCAAAGCCAAGTGGAAGTAGGGTATCTGCTTGGTTCTGTGGCATCTAGTCAGCTGAGACAAAGGACAGCATTATAGCAAGGGACAGAACCCCAATCCATCCAAGGCAGAATCACAGGACACAAGGAACTTCACACTCACTTCAGTGAGTGAGGCGTAGGAAACTAAGGAAGACAGACACAAATAAGTTCTCCTACTCAAAATAATACTTGCTCCTCTTTCTTGTTTCATTGAAACAGATGGCCATGTAACCATGTGCTTACAGTGAACGGTGCAAACAATGAAACTAGGGAGGAAAGTGGTGGCTTTGGAGCAGTTTGTAGGTCTCACTAGAGATGGTCACACACCCTTGGATTCACCTATGTAAGCTATATTCCCCTGTCAGTGTGCCACGAAGAACACAGACTGTCTCTGCAGCTAAGACTGAAGCTTTGCATTGCTACACTTCAGTGGAAGATTTCGGAAATTACCATCATCCTGTTGTGACAATACTTTTCTTCTCAACTCCCAAGTGTCCTCTCACCTATGACATGCAGGCAACATATGGCAACGTGTCCCTTCTCTCTCCCATCACTTTTGTTCTACCTCATGTATTTCTGTGGCATTCACCACTTTAATACTTAGTGTAGGGGAACTTGAACATTGTAATGCCTTTTCAAACATGCACATCAGGAGGATATAGATGCCAAGTTATGCTAGCTCAAATTCAGCATAATTCCAATGATGGCCCGTGGATGGATGCTGTTTATAAGACACTACTAGCTGGTCTAAAACCAAAGAAGGTAAGTAATAGTAGTTTGAACAATGAATACTGCTTGAACAGCTAATGTTTCTTCCTGTGCTGATTTGAAATTTGAGTCAGACTTCTGCTGAGCTGCTGTCATCACAGAGCTGTAGAACAGCAGCTGCCACAAAAGGGAGCAGTGCCCCATCCAGCTCCAGCTCACTGCCCTGGGCAGAAGCCACTGTCCTGGCAAAGCCCACATCCTCATTCTCTATCCTAGTCATGGTGACAGCATCTTGGGTGACAATCTGCAGAGCACACCGAGTGGCAACTGTTGCAGGGGGTAGGGGAAATGAATCTACCTGAGAAAAAAGGGAGATAAATTGCTTGTGGGTATGGAGAAGGAAGATGAGGAGACCTTGGCTTCTCAATTGCTAGAATCACTCATACAGTGAGAATATTAGCATCTGTTCCCCTAGAAAGAGTATGGCACGGGGAGGACAGAGTAATTTGTGGATGCTATTCACATCCAGGGAAAGTTAATCGAGGAGGTGGTCATCAAAATACCAGTTAGTCAGGCAGTTCCAATAAAGTAATCGGATGGACAACTAGTATGTCCTAGTACATCTCAAGGAGAGGCCTAAGAACCATGGAGCCAAGTGGAGCTGCAAGTCTGAACTAAAGCTCAGATAGATGTTAGAGCAGACTGCAGAAACCAAAAAATATAATCTTTACCTACATCTAATTATACCTTTTTCATATGTCCCCCTTTACTGAATTATTCCTAACGAAGAACTACCCAAAACATATGTATGAGTCTGGGGAAAAAAATATACTAAAAAAATAACACTTTCAGCACTTCTTTCCACAAACCAATGTGAAACTCTGCCTTCTGACTGAGAGTGGTTTTGGATTACTCTTTTTTTTTTTTTTTACAGCAATTAGGATGGTGCACAAAGGGTCATGCTCCTTTCAGCAGTAACATGCAAGAGGGTAAGTCCAGTAAAGGTGAAAATTTGTGTGTCACTGCTGGTCCAGATGAGGATAAATGCATCCAGCAAGTTAGTCACTATTAAAGTGAATGTTGGAACAACTGAAATAATTTTAAGCAATTCACTCATCCACTCACTCCTCCAACTGTAAGCAGTTTATACAGTGAGAACAAATTAAACAAAAAAAAGACAAAAATCTACCAACTAGGCTGAGCCGCCATCCTCTCCATGTAATCCTTGGCCATATTGATGGCCTCGATGTTTTCAGGGTAGAGTACACAGAACATCGCCAGGGCCCCAAGGTTGTTGCCATAAATTTCATTCCACCGAGCGCTGAACTCCTTTGGGTCCCAGGGAGGAAGGTACTCCAGGGGATTTGACAGCATCGTTTGCACTGCCTCAATCAGACGAGTAGCAATGTGCTGGTGCGTGGTGGTGGCCTGGAGACGCAGAGTCTCCACATCCCCTTTGGAAAAGTAGAGCATGGGGTAGCTGTCATAGTTGGCATTGACAAAAGGAACCATTGCGTCTTGGTCCTCCCAGGCACCGTAGACAAAGGCAAACCAAACTGCGTGTATGAAAAACACACTTGGGGCTCCCCGTGTGTGAGTCCTCATTGTGGCATCAGATCTCCAGGTCTCAATGGCAGCCAAACCATCTTTGAAATGTCCTATGGCAGATGGACGTGAAAGAAATAGTTAGCAAATGAATCTGTGAGGCTAAAATTCAGGAGCTTCTCTTAGGAAAAACATTTCCATCTAGACTTAAAGAACCCCATGTATTGTCCAGGTGACTTTCTAATCATTTCTATATGAATACTTCAGACAAAACACCTACTGAGTGATTCATCCAAGAGAAAAAACTGTACACTTTGAAGAAAGCCCCTTCCTCCCACATCTTTCCCTCTAGTTGTGGGTACAAGGTGAAGGAACACAACAACAGCTCTTGCACTCAAGATTTCAGATTGCAACAGTGCCTAATGTGAAGCAGCTCTGACTGTACTGGCAAGCAGAGAAGGGTGGGAGGGGAGGAGGAAGGGGGGGAGAGCTAGGGAGCTTGTGCTGGCGGCAGCCAAGCCTGCATGCTGCCTTGGCTGATGTTAGCAGCTGGAGAGGGAAGGATGAGGAATGCTGGAGGTTTGCACCGGGGTCATTTTATACCGTGCTTAAGGGATCTGGTTCTGACACGTCCTCATTTTATAGAAGAAAAAAAGAACAAGTCAGGAAAAAAAAAAAAAAAAGAAAGTGGAAGAGTCTTGGAAAAACAGCTGAAATACCTTACCTTCCGGGCATTTAGGTTTTTGCATTATTAGTATTTTTTTTCCAACGGCTCTCCATTTTACATGTGGAGATTTACTGCCAGCTACCAAGAAGCCTGAACACTGAATTAATTGTATATTCTTCTAAGTAGATGACTTCTTGAAATGTCCTCAAATGGCAAATCCATGCAGAGGTTAAATGCAACTATTTACACATAGTAAGTTACTTTGTAGAAATTACCAACTATCTGGCCTAAAGTCTCAGATAAAACATGGCCAGGATCCCCCCCGAGGAAAGCCAGCAAATTCCTAGAATTCTTCCAAGGGGAAAGGTTATGGTAAGCAGGCCCAAGTGAGACAGTTTTATGTAAATAATGAACAGTAGTTTTCAATTATTAAAAGAAGAAATAGAAGGAAAGAAAACCTAAAAACAGATCCATTTTTTTTCCCATGGAAAACCTGTTTCACAGGATTCAGTCATAAAACTTACAGGAAGTTGAAGTACAAAGCAATCTTTTACTTCTCCCCACAGGTCCCTTTTCCACAGCTAAAATTTTCTAACAGAAACTTAGGCTGCTAAAACCTTATTTAGAGCCCCACATCCTGACTCAACAAAGTCATTAATATGAGACAACCTTGACAGACCAGGATCCTTCATGACTACTGCATACCCAGACCCTTTAGATGCTTGTGCTCAGCTCCTAAAATTAATTTGGAGGCAAGCATCTTTGGCCAAAAAATACATCTTTTCTTGTGCATTCCTGCCTCGGGCAAAAATACTATTTCACCCTGTAACTGCTTAAATTTATGTATTACAGTGTGCAGCATAACTGCTTTAACAGAGTGTAATGGAAGATGACATTTTCATAGTATTTTAATGCATTTTACAAGCACGTTTTGCCCTTTTTTGGATGTAAACCGATCATTACAGGACACATTATGCAGATCACAGGCTGGTTTATTTGGTAATAGTTATAATGCATCTACATAGTCTCTCACCACATACACACATACAAAGAAGCATGCACCATAGTTTATCCAAACATACTCAAATCTACTCATATTCTCATATATAAATAAGGAAACAATACAACAGTACATTTTGAGAGAAAGCAGGTAAAAACCAGCCAAACCAGTACATTAATTTTGAAACACCGTGTCATTTTTTTAATTGATTAAAGAACTTGTTTTTAATAATAATTAAAAAATACCCCACTACTTTTTTTTTAAAGCCTCTATGATACCTTAGAACTGTGGGCAGGGGAAAGAACCTAAAAAATATCTGAAAAAAGCTAAAAAAGCTTGTAACTTCTTCTGTGTTAACCACACACTGAAAAAGTTTCCTGGCTTATACAATCAGAAAAAAATCCCAGCCAGCAGTAAGGACTTCATTCATTTTCTTCCTTGGTTTGATTTCTGTAAGTACTTCTGCACATCAGTAAGAATTAAGAACATACATAAATTTAGGGATGGTTTTAAGTGTTCCCTAAATTAGGGTATTTCTGACCAGAGATTAAGGAATATACAGTAAGACTTCCCAGAACTCCTCCTTTGTAAATCTGAACACACATTTCCCAACATTACACCATCATCAAACACATCCAGTGTTGCCAAAAAGTTACAGTCCCTACTCTAAGTATTCAATAACCTCCTCGTTTTCACCGTTCATTCATGTGCCCATTTCAAATAGAAGGTAACCATTTTTTATTTTACCTTTACATGAGAAGGAAACAACATACCACATATCTACAGTATGTTCATAAGCAGCATGTTCAGAGGCAAGATCTGGAAGAAAGTCAATGGGCATTGACAAAAGTAGGAGTACAAAGTCATACATTCTTGGTTAAATCATACTGACACCCTTTCTATGATATGAAGACAATAACTCATAGCAACCACGAGTTGGTAAGGACACCAAGCCCTGTTCCATAACTTTGCAGGGTTCAGCCTTGTTTGACTAATGGATGGGAGGAGGCAGCCAGAAAGGAGTACACCTTCCTTTCCATGCAAACCTCTGTGGAGGGACCAGCCAGAGAGCTGTGGACAGAACTGCTCACGAGTGGCCTCAGGATGGCATGAATACAGCTCAAACCATGCTACAGTGAGTCAGGAGAGAGACAGACATTCCACATTTTCTCATCTGTGATGTCCTTAAGAGCAGGACCAGCAGAAGTAGTAATGAGAACAATCACAAAGCTCCAAACAGAATAAATATGTGGATTTGCAATAAAAACTATCGTGCTTCACTGTATATCACTATCACATTTCAGTAAGGAAATACAGACTGGATGGTTCTGGACACAGACATGACAAACCATCCTTGCAGGGATTTCCAATGGCAAAATTCAACCACACACACCATCTAGCACTTTGCTGACTAAGACCAGACCTGACCATACACTTTGTTGCTTTACTGACTCACCTAGGTAACTCTGCAGAGCTAAAATGAATGACCATCGCTCCTCAGTTCAGTAATTTCTTTAGAAATTACACTGACAGTTAAGATATATATAAAACCACTTCAAAAATTATCAGATGGTTGCAAAAGAACCAAAGCACCTTCATCGGAAGAATGTAATCAAACCCAGTAACATTTAGAGATTATTTAGAATTCATTACAATGGTATAGACGTGTCTGGGCAGGGGGGGAACCACCAAGCTAAAAATACAGAAGCAGATTGAAAATTCAACTGTGTTGAACACTGTAGTTCAAGGTTTCCTTAGATAACTTGCTTACACTGAAAACTAAAGAAACATATAGCACTGTTCAAGGACACACATACAAACCTTCATTATCTGCATACCTTAGGTGAAGCCAGACCTATGTAGATAACTGTCTGCATAAGCCCCAACTTACCAGTTGTGAGTGAACCTACTACAAGTTTGCTTGAAACCCAACACTCAAAGGAATAGAAGTTTGGGCCTTCTGATCACTTAACTTGCACTCACAATACCATTTTTTAAAGTTAAAAGAATTTCTTACTCTCATATTACACTACATCATTACCAGCCACATCTTCCAAGAAAAACTTTACCGAGCAACTCAACTTCTTCTGAAAATGAGGGGGTTTTATTCAGTTAGGAAACCATGACCTGTAGTAAAATCAAAAGGAAGGAGTGGAGGATGCTTGCCCATGGAAGAATATACATACAAAATACAATGTACTTTGAAAAGGTTATCACTTAGTTCTATAGTGAGAAAGCATTTCTCATTATTTCCACTGCCAGCAGAAACAAACAGTAAAGAACACCAATTATTCCAGGGAAAAAAACCCAAACTTCCCAAAACAATTAAATCCTAACTATTTCAGTTCTTCCTATCTGCATCAATCAGTAGATGTTCAACTCCAGCTAAAAAAAAAGTATTGTAAAACTGAACCCAGTAACTATACTGGACGTTAATCGGTACAGATAACTTCACCAAATAAACTGTTTAAAAAAAAAGGTGTATTTACTCCTGCCACAGAAAGGTTGCTCCAGCAGTGAGAGCAGAGGAGTAAGAAAGGGGCAGAGGAGGGGGGGTTAGGAAAGGATGGCACTGTTAGGATCCGCAGTTTGCACAGCTGTCCTTGAAGCCATCTGAACTTTTTGTGGATCATTAAAAATTAAAAACAGGCAAAGAAGTGTGGCTTTCTGTAGTATCAGTTCTGAAGACCTACTCTGCTTCGTGGTTGCTTTTTCCTGAGACCACACTTCTACCACTTCTTAAAAAGCAGAAATTGCAGGTGTCTCTGCTACCACCTCCTGCACTAGTCCATGACTCACCTCTGACATGAGTATTTTGTCAACATTTACAGTCAGGAACAAAAAAGGTGGAATTTCTGGTGACTAAAACTTCCACAAACTCAAGGCATTGCAACACCACAAATAACTCAGGTTTCTGAATGGATTATCTTCCCAGAGCCCTGCCTGCACAGTCACACCAGAAATGACTGCCACAGAACACAGCTCTTGACTACACTTGCTGAGGTCACGGGCCCTTCTCCATCTCACTGTGTGACCCCCCTCCCAAGGTCACAGGCTCTCCTCCACTTCACTGCACTACCCACACTGAAGTTGTAGGTTTCCTCTACCTCCCTAGGAGCTACCCAGGGAAAGGGTAACGCTTGAACAGGTACAGAAATCTCCAGCCAGAAGAAGCTGGATGCAGTTACACCCTCGGTGAGAGCTGGGTTTCCCACTCCCATCCTGTCTTCTTGTAGATTGCTCAGGAGATGCCCTGGCATGTCTGCTGTAAATGTGCAGGTTTTCCTCTGAATCCCCCTCTAACATGCCTTGCTGCCACCAGAGAAGGTAAGAGAAGTCCTGACACTCTGCTTGACCATCCAATTTCTATACCTATTACAAAAGATATATATATATTTAAACTAATCTAAAACTCAAAAGTACCATTTGAAAAACTTTTCTCCACAGATTTTACAGCATTTTTGTCTCCTTTTGGGAAGCGTCTATTTTCCACAGAGGCTATAGTTCTCATTATTGTTACCTGAGATACCTGAGAAACAAATGTTGGTGTAAGAAATGTGTTCAAATATTTAAAGGAAAATCTATTCCACCATACTGGTGAAAAGTAAATCTTCAGGTTCAGTGTGCAAACTTTTATCTTAGACAATGACCTCTGAGTCAGCATGGACTTAAATTTCATATTTTTTTTGCATCACTTCTTCATAAATTGACAGTGAAAACAAGCATTTTTTACTCAATTTTTTGCAATGCTTGTAATTGTAATTTCCAATTTCATTTTGAACAACACTATGATTTTGTCACAAATTACGTTACAAGATCACTAAGATGTTAAGCCATTCAAAAGTACTAGTACTAAACCAAAAATAAGTAATTTTAGCACCCAGTGCTAAAACAGGTAAGAGTCATAGATGCTTTAAAAATGGTCAATCACCAGAAACAGCTGCTGTTCTACCAAAACTGTGAAACTAATAGGTAATGTTGCAATGAAATGTGCATGGAATCTTGTCCCATGAAATGAAGATAGGTGTGCAACTTTTTGTCCCAGTGCTGACAGCTGCCAAAATGTACCTGCTTACCACAAGGTGTGGTAGGTTATATCATGGTGGAGAAAAACATGCTTCTGTAACAACTCCTTTTTTGCACTTTGTCCAAATATCTCAAATAATTACCATACCTTTTCACACACAGTGAAATTGACTTTGTTGTTGATGAGAGGAGCAGCATCTATAAAATGGAATTAGACAGCTGGAAACGGTAACATTCTAGACTCATGGCAGTTACATCAACTGAAGAGCTCTTTTGTTCAACAGTGTCAGTTTTACCACCAATCTAAATATTTTGCAAACATACTTAAAAATGGGAGAGCAATTAAGTCTTCTAACTTCCAATGACATTTTACTACTAAAAAAACAGGTTAAGTCCATGAAAACAGAGATGAAAGGGTCAATAGAGACTAATTCTCACACGTATGTTGCCATTTTGGTCCAGTGAAACATATTCAAATACAGCAAAAACAGGTGGTAGATGGAGCAGAACCAAGAAAACTGTAAGCTTATTTTTGTGCTGTAACAATCACAGTAAATCTACTGACCAAAGTCTCAAGCTGTAGAACTCTCACATCAACAAATACTACTGCTGAGTCCCTTTCAAAGCAGTAGGGTTGGACACCAGGGCAGGAAACTCCCATGTCCCAAGATAAGAGCAGTCAGGAGTCCTTCACCCACCTTTTGGTCAGTGAGCTAAAACCAGTGACCATCTGTCTCTCCAATAAAAATGCTGGAAAGGTGTAAAAATCACTGCTTACCAGTTGAAAAATACCTATTATGACCTTAACCACCAGGGGACATTACTTCATTTCTTCCTCTGATTTTTTCACTATGAAAAATATCCTACATCACAATTATATAAAGTTCAAATTATTTCAAACTTAAATACTGAAAACCCCCAATATAATTCAGAATTACATCTGCAATAAATAAGTATAGCTCAGGTACCCAGGTGTTAGTATTCCATGTGTTTTGAAGTGATTTGAAATACCTTGAAAGAAGCTCAGTATCAACCTACATCTGAATAACAGATGTGCTACCATCCTAATGGCAAACAGAAACAACCATCCCTATAGGAACTATCAGTATATGACATCATGTCAACAGTCAAGATTTAAACTTCTGTCTGCCTTTTGATCTACCCACAAAATTCAATGGATCTATGTAGAGCAGTACACAGCCACATGAGACAACAATTCCAGGAGAACAAAGTGTTACATTCATTCTCCACCATGCTACAGATAAAACAGCAATGGTGAAGTATTTTTATAAGTTTACAGTAGGATGTGTAAAACACCTGTGATGGAAGTTGCATCTGTTAATTCCTTTCATTTAAAAGCTTATTTGTCTCTTTTACCACTGTATATATAAAATAAGAGGGCATATGCACAGTGAATACAAAACCTTCGCTCCACCTCAAGCAAAACCAAGATTTAAATTGCCTGCAAGCTCAAACCACATCTGGGAATTTTGAATTTTCTTCTGTTTTGCAATATATCCTACTATATAAATGCTTTCTCAATAATTTCTGGTTGCACTAACATTACTATTTTTAATCCTTACTGGGATCTTTTATGCCATACAGAACAAGCAAAAAAGTAATGTTGATATCCAGAATTCTGCAGATGATCATTCTCAAGCAGTACAGATGTGCCAGTTAAGGCATTTACATTCATTGAATTTAAGTCCAGCCACTTCTGTTATCAAAGGCATAAAACTATAAACTACCACAGAAAGACTTCCTTTAGAGCACTTTATCAGCACTTTATCTGTGCTGATACTATTTGAAAAGGCTGTTTCAATAATTAAAAATAGGGTGTTTTTTCTTCCAGAAATGTTTTCATGCATGCTAACACTAACAGAAGGCAGTTTGAGAATTTTCATATAGGCCAAAAGGATATATTAACTATGTCTGCTTGCTCTATTAATGTCCCAGAACTCAGTCAAGCCACTCAACCATGTGTTACACTTTTACAGCATGTAGAGCACCTCTGGGGCCTAGGACTATGACAGTAACAGGCACTGCAGAAACACAGAACAAAAGTGCCTGTACAATCTGGGTGGTGAAACAATATTCCTCTGGCAGCTGCTGAAAAGTAACTCGTCTTCCTGGCCCTCGCACAGAGATCCACTCAGAGTCAGTAAGGCTGTGAACCCTTCAGTGTGGGGTACTAGGAACCATGGTTTCCTCTGACAGCAGCCCATGGCCCCGAAGCACAATCACCCCTCACAAGAAGGGAGCAATGGAATGGGAGGCCTGGGGCAAACAGGAGCATGGTCTCTCTGTGGATCCACTGGTACAATCATGGAGTACAGAAAAACTGGAAAAACTTCAGAGGGTGACTGCAATGCCCAGGAGGTGCAAATAAAGGACAGGAAAAAACAACCATACACGCAAAAGCGGAAAGCCAATTTTACTGCTGTCAGAATTCCTCCTTGCGCCTCATGCAGCCACGTCAGACAGTTGCACACCATCCAGCTTCCCTCACTTCTGAGGAGGCTGATTGCAACCAGAAACTTCTGATACCAAAACAAGTGTTTTCATTTCAGACTTTAACTCCTACCCTCTTTCCAATTAACTCTTCTTCGCTAGCCTTGAGCTTTACTCTTCCAAATACTTGAAATGTTTTAAGTCCCTTGCTTTGCTGTTCTTCTCTACTATGTATAATTAACAGTTTTAATCTTCCCTACTTATTGTTTTAATTGTCTTCAAGATGTTGTAGACAAATGATGTGCTGCTTCTGGAGTTTTACAAAACTAGTTCTCATTCTCTGTATATCTATACATCTACAGACTCCAGTAGCTGAAGGTATCAAATACTTTTATTTGTAAAGCATTTCCACAGATCATATTAATACACAGGAATTCTAAAATGCATCACATCCTTCAGTTGCTATGGGATCAAACCTATGTTTCCACATCCTGTTTATGACTTAGTGTTGAATACAAAACTATATTAATATTTTATTTTTTTATTGTGATGGTTTTGGCTGTGGTAGAGTTAATCTTCATGGTAGCTGGAATGGGGCTATGTTTTGGATTTGTGCTGGAAACAGTGTTGGTAATTTAGAGATGCTTTAGTTACTGCTGAGCAATGTTTATACAGTCAAGGACTTTTCTGCTTCTTCCCCCACCTCACCAGCAAGGCAGCTGGGGGTGCACAAGGAATTGGGAGGGCACACAGTCGGGACAGCTGATCCCACCTGACAAAAGGGATATTGGATACCACAGGGTGTCATATAATACTAGGGAAAAAGGAAGAGGGGCATGTTCAGAGTTAGAACATTTGTCTTCCCACATAACCATTATATGTGATGGTGCCCTACTTTGCTGAGTATTGCTGAACACCTGCCTGCCTATGGGAAGTGGTGAATGAATTCCTTGTTTTGCTTTGCTTGTGTGTGCAGTTTTTGCTTTACCTGTTAAACTGACTGTATCTCAATCCATGAGTGTTCTCACTTTTACTCTGCCAGTTCTCTTCCCCATTTTACTGGGGGGAGTGAGCAAGTGGCTGCATGTGGTGAATTGCCAGCTGGGATTAAACCATGACAATTATATATGTTAAATTACTGTGACAGCTTATAGGAGCTCCAGCAAAGTCCAAAGGTGCTGATGCTAGTTGATTTATGAACATAAGGAGTTTACAATCCAAGCAATTTAAATCAACATTTGCTTTTATATTATCTACATATAATCTTATGACTATGCAGACCCTAAATATGTACTCACATAGAAGAATTACTGGTTCCTTTTTTACAGGATAAATGTCATTGTGTTTGTACACTGAAATTGCACCACCAGGTAATCTCTCTGCAGATCAGTATGTTGTTCATTATTATTGGTACAATTCTGTTCTTACCTCTGCTGCTTTCAGCTGTTATCCTGTTATCTAGAGTTTCTCTACATATAGGATATAGTTCCTCTCTCTCTCTCCCAATATATACAATATACATGTATGCAGATACAACTGATATTTTCAAGGTACAAACTTGAAGAGACAATAAAATGCATCATCCCTGTAGCTCCTTCAGGGCTATTACTGTCCTCACTGCTCCCCAACGGGAGCTTTAACAAAAGCAGAATACCCTTAATAAAAGTAACAATTAGATTTTCAGGGACAGAAACCTCAACTACGGATGGAGTTAAAAAGCCATGTTATTCCTGCAAAATGTAGCTATTCACAGTGTGTGTGAGAAATCTGTGAGCAGGTGTCGCACAATCATTAAATTATAGGCTATTTTTAAAATTTAGAATCTTACGATCTCATTTCTGACCTTAAGTTCTGCTATGAGAGCCATGTCTGCACAAGTGAAACCAGACCATTTTGGCAAAAGCATAATGCACCATGATTGCAATGATATGATTAAAAGGCTTTAAAGGGTCATGATATCCCCAGAAATGCTTGTAACAATTTTTCAAAATACTTTAACA
Organism: Calyptomena viridis; assembly: GCA_013390005.1. Classification (NCBI taxonomy): domain Eukaryota; kingdom Metazoa; phylum Chordata; class Aves; order Passeriformes; family Eurylaimidae; genus Calyptomena; species Calyptomena viridis. The sequence goes on from WEIV01021963.1 coordinate 62,708, forward strand.
ACTCTAGGCAGCCACTTGATTAAAAGGCTTAAGGCATACCAGGTTCATACAAAATGTTCAGTAGTTTTAATACTTCTAGTGAAAAAAACCTCACAAACAAAATAAGAACATTAACCAGGACAACCATGGTGAAATAACTAGTATGTTAAAATTACATTTGTCTTCTGCTGAGATACAATACCTGCTCAAGTCAAATGACCAGGGTCCCCATAATGCTTTGCCTATGCTAAACAAAGCTATTGCCAATTCCTACTTTATACTCTGGGAGTCTAAGGAAGGGGAAAAACAGAAAGACTGATCAAACACAGGTAATTCAGACTATGTACATAATGGCTACATTGTGCCTTTGTTTTCATACCTGACCATACCCCAAGAGCAGATGAAAGTGTGATGCCAGCACATGTTGTGAGAAAACTATTTCCAGTGCTCTGCCCTTGATGTGATGCCCCAAATGACCGGACTCCTTCATTCAGTTCTCCATTACCAACACTTCACTTCTGCTAAACTTTTACTGACAAAGCATTCATGAGAAAGATCTCTGGTGGCATCAACTATATTTCCTTTTTCCTAGAAGGCTTTAGTCCCCTCCTCTGCCTTGTCCCCGTCCTGATGAGCAGATAAACAAGTCTGCACAAAGTGTGGTGCACAAAGGTTTGGGGTTTTACTAATGCAGCACTGTCACACCTCACCCTGTTCCAGCTGAGCTTAGCTGGGCTAGCTGACATCAATACAAAGGTTACCCATCTAAACAGAAAACTAGCTCAACAGAAGTCAAATGCAGAATCTATCAAATTATTTATAGTAAGTATGGGGCTGCAGTCTTGAACACAAACTGGCAGCATGGTTTAACAGCTTTAAGGGACTACACTACTGTAACTAAGCTCTTTAATATACCTCAGCTGAAGGGAGACAGAAAGGAAGGTATGAACAGCCAGCACAAACTTGCTGCTGAGATGTCATATTTACAAATACATATTGACAAATATTTAAATACAACTTGCCAAGAAAAAGTGATATTCTCTTTCACTCACCAGATACTGGGATTATCAAGTCTAAATGGGGAAACAATGGTTATGGAAAGTCAGTTGTTTTTTTTCTTTTTTAATTCTTTCAGGAAGAAAAAACAACAAAATAAATAAAAGAAAACCCAACAAAAAACCCACGCATGAACCAAAACCCCAAAGAAAATAGGCTTTATTTCTTGCATAATATCCAGGAACAATAGCAGTAGTAACTAAATTTCTTTCTGTTCATTGCTATAGTAAGCTGTGGGTGCCAGATGTGCAAGTTTCCATACACAAGTCTAAGAATGGGACTGAGTTCTAGTTAAATGAAATCACTTCTGAGAGAAGGGACACTTCAGTTTTACAAACATATTTACATATGTTTGTAAATATCCCCATAATCTTGTGTCATTATGGTAAGAAAAAGAAATTGTACAGACACACCTCATAAGCCTTTAAAAAGTACCAAGATGTCACTCTAAAACTAGCTTTCAGCTCCCCCTTTTTACTTACAACTGTTTGCAAACTATGAAAATCAAATCTAACATCTGGCCAGATAACTAAACACATTTTTCTCTCCACTGTAGTGCAGATATGTACTTAATACCTAGTTATAATAATTAATATAACTAATATGCTAACTAATATAATAAAAACTGAGCTTGCTTAAGCAACCAAAATCTATCAAGTTTTACCATAGGCAATCAGCGGTTCAGTTCACATATTTTTTTCTTTCAAATCATATCCTCTATGACCAAAGAACAGGTTGTAATAGAGACTGTATATAAATATGCACTAGCTCTGTCCCAGTAAAGTACACTGTGATTAGTGTATGTTGGTTTCACATCCTAGTGAAGTTCATAGATAGTCAAGACAATCCCAATCCAGAACAGCTACTTTGCTGACTTCCCCTGAAAATTTCTCTTACATGCGTTGTTTTCATTGACCTAAATTAGATGACACACAGTAAAAAAATATAGTTGAAATAAGATTTAGCGCTTCTGTAGAAAGATGCACCCAAGGATCCACAAGTAGTTATGAAACAAATTAATTAACTAAACTTCTCAACACCCTTGTGAAGAAAGCAAGTACATTTATCCGTTTATGAGGAAGGAAACAGAGCCATAGAGAGGTGGAGTGACTTGCCCAAGGCTACCCAGCAAGAGTCTTTCAGAATAATAAACAGCATCTGAATTATTGATTCCCACTGCTGCCCTTCAGCTGAATTGTTCTTTTTTAGAAATACTGCAGTGGAGTTATAATAATTACTGGCATGATAAACACAATGTGGCAATATTTAGGCTGAGATTTTCTTTGTCTTTGTTTAGACTATATTAAAATTTTAGTGTTATTTAAATTGCAGTTGATCGTCTTAGGGTGACCAAAAATCTCCAACTAGTTGAGCAATATCTCTTGCATTTCATTCACAGTTGTCTCTATTTCTTACATTATCACTGCTTATGGCTATAAAACAAGTCACTCTGAATGGAAAGCACATATTGCTTCAAGAGGGAACAACAGTAGAGCAGAGAAGGTGGTGACTATCATTCATACCAAACTGAGTTTTAAGGGTTGGCACGAGATGCACCGAGGGATGATGCACTGCTTTCGTGCAATACTAGCTACAGGAATTGCAACTCGCTGCCTGGGAGTGAAAAGAATGAGCTTCCCTGGGACACCTCTATTCCCAGGTCACCTAAGACTTTTTTCAATTTAAAAAAAAAAAATGAAGGAAAAAAAAAGAGAAGTGGCAGGAAGTTACATCGGGCAAATCGCTCTGTTCCTGTCTCTCAGCTAGGTGCAAGACAAGGATGCTACCACTTACCTTTCACACAGGCATGTTTGGGAGGCTGAACTCCGCAGCAAAAGGCTCGGAGGCTCTTGCGGTCACGGTGCTGCGGAGAAGCAGAGCTGTTACACACGGCGCCCACAGGTAAAGCTTTACACAGAAAGCGCCACGTCCTCCTGCACGCACACACCTCCCTCGGACACGCGGGGCCCACCCTGCGGACTGCCCGGCATCCCGCACCGCCACGCCGCTCCGCCGGGGACAGCCCGGAAAAGCCCGCGTCTGCAGGCTGCTCCCCGCGGGACGCCCCGGGCCACCACCCCGCGCCCACCC
>WEIV01021963.1:78588-118487 GCA_013390005.1 Calyptomena viridis
CTAAGGTTGTACTTAGCAGAGATGGCACTATATAGCTGCTTGCGATATCCTTCCTATTCTTGGAAGGATATCCCAGGAAGGTGGAGAATGTGGGTTTGAATTCACTCCAGTGGAGAAGGAACCTGTACAGAGGTTTCCGTCCTTCTGCAGAAGAGTTCTCACTCTTGAGTTATTGATGACTAAAGGAGGAAAAGGCATGTAGGGAACCTTACTGCTGAAGAGTGGTTAGGCACTTTTCAGGAATACAAAGCATGTGACAAAGGTTTTCAGAACTACCACTCTGCATTGAGTTGCCTAAATCCCATTCAAGTCCCTCTTTGAGTATGATGCATCTTTCTCGTTGGGACTCAGTCTTTCTGTATCTTCAAGAATNCTTTAATCCACCACTCTATTTTATGAAGCATCACACAGCATTTTCACCAATTAGCATTCGATAACAGTTTAAGTAAGGGCCACAGGGTTACTTGATTAAAAAGCCGACAACCTATTTCATAGTCACTGACTCCTCATTTGGCAGCAGTGCTCTTGGAGGGCTTGGGTAGTACCCGGCAGTTGCTGAGCTATTTGAGGAAAATCGTGTAAATCTATAATCCAGCGGTAAATCTGCAAGACAGAAGCATACCACATCTGATTAGCAACACAGCCTGTATCACATAAAAAATAAGCCTGTGGTGAATAGCAGTACTTCTTAAAACCTTGAGCTGTTTGCTCACTAGCATTAGAATTCAATCAGATTGCGTGATTACACATTTATTTGACATCTTCAGCTGTCTAAGGGATTGACTTTCAGAGTGTACTCAACTGCAGTAAAGGATATTCAGTTCCTTGATTGCTGAAATAATGCTAATCAGCAAAAATTATTTAACTAATGCTTAAATACCAATCAAACTCTTCATTGAGCCTAGATGGAATTTTCCCCTAAGTACACAACTTCAAGTTCATTTTCAATTTGTCTCATTTCTCTTTTATCTCAGCAATCTACTCATAAGAGGGCTGTATTTAAAACAAAGAATCAGTTCCTTTTTTTTTGTTTTTCATGACTATTATAGCAAGATTCCCCAAAGGCACCCAATCTTAGACCTTTCTGCAGTCCAGTGTTAACAACATTTTGTATTCTTAGTAATTCTTAGAAATCTCCACGTGTAACTTGGTGTACTCATCACTTCCAGTCTGTAAAGAACACCGAATGCATTAAAATAGTTCTGAACAGTAAAAGCTTTCTTTTCTGTAGCTTTTTAAATAAAAGTCTTTGCTGACAGCAGTGACCTATCCACCCTCACAGCCAGAAAACTGATACATCCTGTGCTCACCTTTCAAAGTTCAAAAAACCAATTAAATAAACCACACAAATAAAACTTAATTTATAAACAATTACCTTTCCAATAAATAAAAACAATATACAAAACACAAAAACTATTACTCAGCTCATCTGTACAGCACTATACAACCTGTTTGTTTTTTTTTTTTATTTGGAGTAAATTTGGCAAGATGATATCCTGTCACTATATGCTACAATTTTATTTTTTTTTTTACTCAGCAATTTTTATGAAACAGAAAAACACAATTTTAGCAGTTTTGGCACAAACAACGGGAAATCCAGTTTTGTCTCACAAGCGATTTGCAGGCAGGCACCAGGACAGCATCCAGGTATACAGCTTTAAAGCTGTATTAAACATAACCATAGCAATCAAATGAGTACTTAGATCAAGCTGAAAAATGAGAGGCTGGAATAAAGTAGTAGGAGGAGGAAACGATTGGAAGAGAATTATCCTTTATTAAGTGGGTTATTTTAGCTCAGAGAAGTGCATTATCTCATTTTGTCTGAGTCAGGGAAATCTCTGGAGCTCATTCTCAGCATGGCAGAAGAGGCAGATGTTTTCCTAGTATGCAGAGGGCCCAATGGATTTACTGGCTGCTGAGTATACACTCAGTATATGACAGCTCTGTTTAAAAAAAAGATTTCAAAAATAGCAAATAATAATGAAAAAGAAAGCAAATATTTCTGAATATCTTTACGAGCTATAAAAATCAAATGCCATACAGTTACTTTTATATAAAAGCTTTTACTAGCTTTTTCATCTAGCAGTCTGGAGTATCCCAAGAGTAGTTTAATCAAAGAGCAGCACAAATGGAGCAGACTTGCTCCAGAGTGGCTTATTGCTGAAGAAAAGCACCAGTTGGATAAAAGTTTTGTTGCCATTTCCTGTTAAACTAGTTTTACATAATCAGCTTAAACACCAAAACCATAGTATATACAATGTGCAAGACTCCAAAAGAGAATAATCACATTTTTACATATTCACCCCCCTATCCATTTAAATATCGCTTTTGTCTCAGCAAGCTGACTTTGAAAAATGACTAGAAGATATCTATATTTAAAAATGTTGCCCAAGGCATGACTAAAAGTATCATGAAGCATGAGGCAGATACTAGTCTTCAACTATGAAGTAGATTTTATGTATCACATAGGAAAAAACTTCCTGCATTTCCAGGTTTGGTTCCATCAGTGATTTCATCTGCTGCATCTGTTGCATCTGCTTTGCCTGGAATATGCAACATTTTATATTATTGTTTCATTTCAGTGTGATATATTTATGAGAAAACTCTGGACTGATACAGAAAGGCATATTTGGAATCTTAGTGACTATAAATAATACACAGTGAGGAAGAAGGGCAAGTATACAGGGAAATAAAGATTTTTTTATTGCAAAATTTAAGTTAATTTAAAGTAAGTTCTTTGAAAACTCTTCAATTTAATATAAATCACAGCTGCCCTGGATCGCAAAAGTATCATATGAATTGTACACCAAAGCTCAATACAGCTCCTTTTGATGTAAAATTCACTGGTATCACTAGGTCCAGCAATACTGGCTCATCAACAAAGAACAACAATAGAGGTCTGGAATCTGGCTTCTGGACATAGGAGCAATTAATTTCATATCTGTTCTTATTCTGTGATATCACTGATGATATAGAGAAGAAATAAGCAGCTTTAGGAGAAGCCATATGAGGAGTGGCTGAGGTCACTTGGTCTGTTCAGTCTGGAGAAGAGGAGACTGTGGGGAGACCTCATTGAAGTTACAACTTCCTTGTGAGAGAAAGAGGAAGGACAGACACTGATCTCTCACTCTTGTGACCAGTGACAGGACCTGAGGGAATGGCCTCAAGTTGTGTCAGGGGAGGTTTAGGTTGGATATTAGAAAAAGGTTCTTCACCCAGAGGGTGGTTGGGCACTGGAACAGGCTCCCCAGGGCAGTGGTCACAGCACCAAGCCTGACAGAGTTCAAGAAGTGTTTGGAAAATGCTCTCAGGCACATGATGTGATTCTTGGAGCTGTCCTGTGCAGGGCCAGGAATTGGACTTGATGTTCCTAATGGGTACCTTCTAATTCATGATATTCTATGATTCTATGAGCTCCATTTTGCTAAAATGAAATGCTTGAACAGACCATGGCTTGATGAAAAAGCATGCAAAAATATGATGATGATGATGATTATGATAATAAAGCCAATCTCAGAGAAAAAATAGTTGCTTATTTCCGAGTTGTTGTTATCATAGTGTTTTTGCCAGTAAATTCTTCAGGTTTTACTACTGTGCATGCTCACAGCTGCTGCTTTTGTGGCAGACTGTTGCATCTTGGCACCCACATCTCACCTAACCCTGATGAGGGGTCATAAATTAGCCAGGGGGGCAGACACCTAGTCCTCTCTGAGATATAATTTGACAGTGAAGCTCTTATCAGTCCTAACCTACACTGATAATGAATTCAGCACAAAATTCATCCAATATTGACACTATCCTAAAAAAAACCCAAACAAACTTGAACAAACTAAACAGCTTGAGGCTGGAAGCATGAACTGGCTGTACCCAATTGCTTCAGAATCACAGTTTCAGAATTTTTCTATAATTCTTTGATAATTCCACCAAACCTCATTTTTTTTCCCCAGGCAAATAGGATATTCATTTTTAGAGCCGTTTTCTCCTAGAAGTAAGACATGGAAGGTCTCAAGATCCTTTTCTAGACCTACAGAAATGCTACCTATTAGATGTATCACCTTGAATTTCTGTGCCACTCATTTCTTTGCTCCCACACCAGCCTGAGTGCAAGTTAGTGATGAAAGCTGATTTCCTTTATGGTGACCATTCAACATTACTAGCGTTTCCCAATGGCTTGGACAACCCTCACAGGTTATATGTCTTGGCCTCAGCTCAGAAGTAGAACTCCTGCTCTGCCCTGCCTCCCTCAGAGGACTCCAGCAGCCCTGGTGTAAAGAAAAAAACAACGATGACACTTGAACAGTAATCACTGTCAGTTACTGTGTTCCAGTTATCCAGATCCGGGTATTAATTCACATTAATTACAACATTGTGTTCTGATGCCTATGTATACCCATACCCATGCATGTATTTAGGTGTTGTGGATGGATTTACATCATAGTTACAAAGCTGACAACATCTCAGTGTCTGTGTGCTGTGCAATTAGTGTAAGCCAACTAAATGAAAGCCACAAGCTTTTATCACAGGATGACTTGGAGTTCCACCCACAAGGAAGGAAAAGAAACCACAAGAAGAAGGGAAAACGTAATATTCTCGATGAGTGATCAGGAAAATATTTGAGTAACTGAATGGAAGACAATTATAATTTAATCCAGACATAAGCCTGGTTGATAAACTTAATTCTCACAGCTAATCACTGTGGGGTTTTTTTTCTTTTTTTTTTAGATTTCCTTGAACAAACGAATACACCAAATAAAATCTTAACTAAGCGCTTTAGATGGAAGGCATTTTTTTTCAATTAAAAGCACAGCCCAAGACTGAAACAGATTTCTCCCAAAATACACAGCAGAAATGTCAGGAATCATTTTTCAGTATTGACCAACAAAAGCAAAGCCAACATTTTTTCATCATGACACCACAGCAGCATCCCTGTGACTAGTGAGAAGCTCTACAGAAAGCAGAACTCCCCTCCCCTCTCTGAGGTCTGTTCCTTGCCAGTCAGCAGGGCTGGAGCCAGATGCTGCATAAGCCTCCTAGTAAACAGCAGGGTTGTGTTCTTAAGTGAATCCAAATATATCCTCCTGATTATCACCAAGGAAAAGGCCCAGGGAGGAAAACTAAAACCTCTTTAGTGATATCCAAGTTTGAAAAAAATCTTTAAATTGTTTAATTGTGGCAAATCTCAGAAAACACAGTCAAACCTCTGTCTTATATGTATCTCATCATCCAGGTGGTGTAAACTGTAGGGGCAGACCATCAGCCAGTATCAATTCTTTTGCTTTTACAGGATTTTACCATGATTTACACTGGCTTATAAGCTTTACCATAAATCTTCCATTGTATTTCAACGTTGCTGTTGAAAGAAAATATTAGTGTCTTAAAGATAACAACTTCTAATAACAATTTCTTAACAGTGGACTAAGCACAACTGCTGCAGGGGGACTCAACAGTTTGGATATGCCATTGAGTGACCTGACTTGCCAGGTAAACTGTATCAGGTGTTTTCTTAAATACTAAATATTTTTATCTCCTGAACCATTTCTATTTTATAACAGACAAAGCAGTGCTTGCACTAAAAGCTCAGGATGTGAGGGAGCATTCTAGTGGCAAAAAGGAAAAAAACCAAGGTCACAAGTAGATTTATCGGATAGCAGTTATTTTTAGAAAAACTTCTAAGGCAGATTTTCCTTAACAGGAGGTCTGATGTTTGCTGCACTAAAGCAAAGCTCCCAAAAGAGTGAAGTCAGCATGAGGAAAGCTTTCCTTCTGTCAATTACATGAAAGCCATTGCTGCTGTCTGCACGCTCTATGCAACTAAAAAGTTGGAAAGGGAGAGGTTATATGTGAGGTGTCATGTGGGAAGTGGCTCCTCAGTATAGGTATGCTCTACAGAAGAAAGCATCTGAGTTTGGATATAGCTGGGATATGAGCCACTGCAGTTTACTTCTGGGCATGCAGGAATAAAGACTAAAACTAGTCCCAGTCAAAGTGCAGGTTTGCTGCTTTGATTGCACTCTCCTAAGAGCTTTTGCCAACACAGCTGTGGTTGGCATGGTTGGAGATCATGCCTGCGGCACTGCCAGCAGACATTTGTGGCATGAGTTTGGCCTGAGCAAGAGCTTCACTGCCACTGGGGTTTATCACTGATTACTCTTCTGTGGTATCTAACACAGAAGACGGTGACAGTGGAGAAAATGCAAGCGGCAAACTGCAGGGAGATGTGCAGCAGCAACTTCACTACCAGAGTTTCAAAGAGGGATGAGTGCCTGGGGGTATGGAATGACCATGCCATCGTGGCAGTTGTGATTGCTTGTGGTGTGCAGTTTCACCGCAATTACCTCAGGAATAACAATTCACATTACTTTGGGTCTACCCTATGGCTAAGGGACTGCTGACCCCTTCTTGAACAAAATGGCTGTGCACAAGGTGTTCACCGAAGTCCGTGCTGAGCTTATTTTAGGTTTATATGAGAAAACTGATTATTTCTGCATGAGGAAATTTCTCTCACTTTTGTTTTAGTTTAAATGGTGATTTTTTGAGATCTTTGAAGAAAATAGCCCTAAGTGGTTCTTTGCTTGATCTGGACCTGATCAAAAGAAAATATTGGACTAAAATATTTTAAAATATTTAGGTGAAGACTTAATCAAAAAAAAAAATCCTAAGAAAATGCCAAGATCCTACTAGGAAGTGTTAGTCTTTCAGGCATCTGTTAATTCATTTCTGTGTGAATGATTCCTGGAGTTTAGGGGAATAGGAAGGGCCTCTGTGGTAAGTTGAGGAAGTTAGCCTGGAAACAAGCAATTGTTTGAGCTGGCAGGCATTTCTGATTGCTAAGAAAAAGAAAGAAGTTGCATTTTGAGACTGCGAAGGAGCTATATTAAGACAAATGCAGAGATAATATACCCCTTTACTTTCATTTTGAGGTAAACTCACCAAGAGCAACTTTCCTTTCCAAACTTGGGTGAACCTCATCAAGTTCCCCTCTTGTAAAACAAATATTTTCTTTCCTTTTCTATGATTTTTCTTCTGGATGGGTGACAAACATTGTTTATCTTAAAGTAAAAATCCACACACAGACACACATGAAGACAAGGCCTACATTGTTTTTTGTGCAGGTGTTACCATCTTATTCCAGAGAATATATTAGGCACCAATCCAGAGCACATAAATGCTTCCAGCGATTTATTCTTGCATGTGTGAGGTTGCAGATTATGTCCAATTTCAACCTGGTGAAAGTATTATTTCCAATACTTGGTGACTTACCTATTTTCGCACTCAGAAATTATCGCAAAAAAAGCCTGATTTGTATTACAATCAGGCTTTTTAAACTAGCAATCTAAATCTACCCCATAAGCCTGAGATCCAGTCAAAACCCAATTATAGCTTTAATTACAGCCTGTAAATGAAATTATGCTGCCTGAATTGAAGAATAACTTTAAAGCAGAAATGACTGAGTGGTTCCCCCTTTCTTAATGAGTTGTTCATGAGTTCTGCCTTTAATCTTTTAGAGGTGGCTATACTTTGACATCTCACAGAGCAGGATAACGATGGCAGGAACATTTCTGTCAGCTATTGGCTAGGAAGTAATCTTTTGGGTTCTGCATGATTTGACATGGCCTTCAGGGGCACAAGTCAATACACCTTTCTGGAGGAAGGAAAGGCTGAACAAATTGTAATACACTAAATACTGTTCTTTCTACATAGAAAATTACTATCAATAGTCAAATCCTGTAGTGATGTTGGGGTCTCAAACCTTTTGGGCAATAACTGGGTCCTGAAGACTTCTTATAAGCTAGTTCTGATTTATTGAACGATAATTTATTGTGGTTAAATTGCAGTTTGTTGTTGGTTTCAGTTGTATTTTGCAGCTGTAAAAGTAAGTGCATTATATTTGTTGGTTGTTTGGGGCATGTTTTTCTTTCTTTTAAAAGAAGAACATTGAAACTAGTTTTCTGAAACAGATGAATCAGATTTACATTATCTGATGCTTTTCAATTGACACATAAAGTAAGATCCTGTTCATACATACAAAACACATATCTTCTCCAGAGTCAGTTATCTGTTTTTTTCCTTGAATGAAACCTCAGAACCAGAAAACCTCAGAAATGTTGCTGATGTGCATGTACACCAATTTTTCACCAGACATAAAAATAAGGTTTTTGCATAAAATGTTTAATTATAAAAATTATCTCTTTGACCTAGTAGTAGCAACTCTTATTTACAGCAGCTAAGCTCCAAAGCAGTTTAAATTTTCAAATAAATTTTGATAAACTTAGTCTTTAGATGTTATTGTGTAGATACACTCTTAAACTGAAGCTGGTAAGTAAAAACATAGTTGTAAGATAAGATATTAAAAATAAAAGACTACTGATAATTAACAATGCATAATATAAGATAGTCCTATATGTTTAAGGAAATTATTGTATTATTTGAATGAGAGCATGTAATTATCAGTCTAGTTACAGGAAAGACTAATTTAATTTTAATAGGAGCTCGATTTGACTTTAAATGATGTAATGTCAATGAAAAAACCAGAGAAATAATGTGTTAAAATATCAGGGATTTTTTGTTTCACTTCAGCAGTAATTATGAACGATGCTGTTCAGGATATAGAAATGAGTATATGGCTATATGCTTAGTGAAGTTCATGACTTCCGTGACAATAGTTGATTCCTTAAGGGCATTTGCCTTTAAAATACATGTGGAAGATGGCATGTGAAGTTTGCAATTTGTAGTTGATCTGTGATGGGCAGACCCACACACTGCCGGTTCTGCAGCCCCAGCCACAGCTGCCTTGGGCTTTCCATTGTGCAGATAATTTGCAACTCTAAGCAGAAACATGAACTTCTTTGTCATGGTTCACTGGCAATTTTATCATTATATTTATACAGCAAGCGGGCTGACCACTCAAACTCCCGCAGAAAGTGGCAGGGTACAGAGCTGTAGGCATCTTTAAAGAGACAGCTTTGATAAATTATAATGGAGATTTTTCTCTTGTTCTAGCTAACTGAAATAACAATGAGACATGAAAAAACCTTATGCAGCCATATGGGCAAACCCAGGTAAGATTTCATATGGCATGCAAGATTTAAAAAATTTGTTGTCCTCATGCATGTCACAAGCCTGGTTATCAAACCTCCAAAGTGTGAAATGGACTCCATCTCCGTAACACATTTTATTTGCACTCATTCTTATCAATGAAACTCTCTTGAGCTGAAACATTTCTCAATCTCCTATTCTTGCTTGCAGTAGTTTTTAATACTATAACAAACCTTGCCATTCAGAAGTTATGAGACAAATTCAGGAGATCAGGTTAGCAATCATGAAATTAAAAAAAGAAGAGTTTTTTGTGTTCTCCTTATTAGGACTTAGAGCCCCCTTTCTTTAGCTTTTCTTTGCAATGAAGAACAAAAAAAGCTACCAAAATTCTCCATAAGCATTAAAACTCCTCATTGGATTTTTTGAAGTGGGACTTTTACAAAAATACCAATGATAATGAGATCAAAAGGAAAAGCATTAGCTTGAAATATGCATATCATTTGTGGGATCAAAGAACCATTAATCAAATAAACATTTGAAATGGTATTTTTGAAATTATTGAAATTATTGTTGGAATTCTTATGTTTTGCAGGAAATATAATTATTTACATGAGTATCAGATTAGTGAACACCTTCCTTGAAGGTAAAGTTCAGATTATTCACGTAGAATAAATAACAGTAACCCATCTCTACTTGGCTCATACCTAACTTTCTGAAGTGGAGAAAGATGTCTTAGAAACTGTGGTTTATGTAAAATGCTGTTTTTCTCCCCGACCCCTACAACTTTTACTTTCCACGTGGGAGCTCTAATGTAACATTCTCAGAGTAATGGATCCTTGTATGGAAAATCTGTCCTATGATATCATTGTGCTTGAAAATGGTCAAAATCTGTAAGGGAGCTGTAAATAGAGAGATTCAATAACAGAAAAGTGGAGAAACAGATGGATTTGTGAATGAGACGTAGAATAGGATTAGGGGCATTGGCTTCTACTATGTTATTAACCATGTGCTGTCAATGTAACCTGTATCTGATTTCCACTCTAAACTGAGGAATGTACACTGAAGGTCTTGTAGAAGATGTCCTTTGGGCAATTTTAGCAATAAGCAAAATATACTTTCTCATGCACAAGGAAAATGTCAATTTCTTTCTCTTCAGGGACTCTCAGGGGAGTTTAGATGACAAACTGTGATGCAGTAATCTGCAATCTCACTAATACCTTCCTTGCCAGAGGTGAGATTAAAAGTTCAGAATTTCTAATGCACCTTTGAATGCAAACCCCTTTTGAGTCAGATACTAATTTTTTAATTTGTGTATGTGCTTTGTTATTTTTTATTTTGAATGGACAAGAACTTCAACAGCAGCGTTCCCTATGATACTCTTTTCCTACAATGTTCTTTGATAACATTCAGATTGTATCCTTTAATTACATACATAAATTCTTCAGGTGAAACTATCAGAAGGCACCTGCACCAAACTTACAACATGCTGGTGAGAAAACAGAATGGTCAAAGTTTTTTGTATCCCAACTTCTCAATTCAGATCTATAGCTTACTTTTAATTTTTTTTACATATTTCCTCTGTTTAAAAAAATGGAAACAGACTTGAAAGATTTTATTACTGCAAAATAATTTCTGATAACTCTCTGAGAAGAATTCTCATATGAATTTTGATGAAAATTGAGTTATTTTTGCAAAACATTGCTAGTATTCAACAACATTGAACAGTTTTTATGATAACCTTTTTCAATGAAAAATGTGCCTTGAGAAGTAAACCAAGCTGTTCTTTATGCACAGATACACGTTGCATCCAAACAACAAGAATCAATTTTAAAGTTATCATTGCAGCAATCGTCTGCATTTCACCAAATATTTTTGCAGATTGCAAGCTGTTGGGATACTTACCTGTAACGTGGCACTTACAATTGCTCATGTACAAAAGCCAGTGTTGATAGAGAAGCTCTTGTCAAGCCCCAGCTCACAGGAGGCTGCAGCACACCTCCAGTGAGGTGGCAGCTTGTTTGGCAGGGTCAGGTTGAGCCAGGTGCTGCCAAGGCTGAGCCAGCTGGTGGCCTGGAGCTGAGCTTGCAGTCAGCACACTGCTGGCTGGGAGCTGGGCTCATACGGTCAGCATACCAGTGGCTGGGAGCTGGACTTGCATGGCCACCGTGCTGGCAGCCTGGCTGCATGTTTGGGCACAGGGGATCTTGAGGAAAGGCCTGTGTTTTTGCAGCTTGGCAGTGGAAAGTCCTCTACTGGTAGTTAAAGTAGATGAATAGAAAGGAAAAGCTGGAGCACATCGAACTCGCATAACCCGTTTCAATCTCTTCTACCTAGTTATTCCCAAATAGCTGCAGCTAAACTATGACTATTACAACTGCAGCCAAAAACTTCAGGGCTTGGCAAAGCAGGGGCTTTCACAGCTTGCTGTGACAGGAGTCAGACAAGGTTTTCAAGAGGAGTCAGGAATTCCTCAGCATCCATAATAATGAACATCTGCTCTTCCACACAAACAACCAAGAAATACCTCTCTCTGTAAGAAAGGAGAGATGTTCCTGTACCTGCAGCTCTGAGTTTGCTTTCAGGCACACAGGTGCAAGTTAAAAATGTTGTTTCTCCCCGGTCCTTTAGCACTGGGATTTAAGTTTCACAGACGTCAGCCCCTGCCCCAGCACTGTTTCAATGTAGAGAGAGATGGCACAGTGTTCCTCCTAATGGAGGAACAGGCTTTGCAAGAGCTCCACTGCAGATGACAAGCAGTTTTCCTACTCACTAACTACCCAGACATGCCTTTATGGCTCTCATCCCTTCATCTGTAGCTGGAAAGCTGGTGGTACATTTGTGGTTGGGAGTCCTGGCTGGTCCTGCAAACTGAGATGTGGTTACGGGGAGCTGGCTAGGAGGTAGAGTTTCAGTGTGGCTGACTGATGTGCTTTCTCTTGGCCAAAGCAAGCCACAGAATGACCCCGGAAAAGTATTACATGGGAGTTTTACAGAAGTTATCCTTCTGTTGGCAATTTTCCTCGGTATATTTGGGCTTTGTACCTTTAGGTTGAAATACAGACTGTGAAATGGCAAATTATCAGAAGCATAAATAAATTGTGGCACTGTATGACTGCTCTGTTTTGAGATATCCTTACAATGTAAGTGCACATGTAAAATATGGTTGCAAAGAACAGGTCTATCCTGTGTCCTGCTGTAGAAATAACTGCTGGACAAATCTGAAATGCTTTTCCAATAAACTTTTTATTTCTTGGTTTTATGCATGAAGTAGGCAACAAATGCTGAACAGAGGGGTTAGTAAACTTAATGCTTGCTGTGTTCTTTATACAGCTAATCACCTCATCCATTTAATAATTTGTTTATTCCCTTAGGTATGGGTATCAACAAAATTCAGTAATGCAAAATGATAGACTGAGGATATATAGATAGTGGGTCTTCACCATCACTTCATGATCTACTGATATGTACTGAGTTGCAAAATTATAGTGAGCTGATTGGGGAAGTATAACAAGCCAGATTAGAGAGAAACATATCTGGAAGTATAAAAACCCCAAGTGACTTTGCACGTATTTGTTTCCTAATCTAACTCACCACTGAAAGTAGAAACAGCAAAAACAGTGGGGAAGTCCTGACCAAGTCCAGGAACTAATTTACTGTTAAACATTGCATCCTATTTCTAGCAGGGAATAAATTAAGCATCTAATATTTGCAGAGACAAACAAAAACCCCCATTGTATCAGACAGCAATTAAAAGCACAAACATCAAAGTTATCCATGGCCACTAGCGCTAACTGTTGCATGATATGAACAGGGTATTTTGAATGTATTTTAGATACATGCAATCTCAAAACCAGATCTACAGCATTACAGAGTTACTATGAGTACTACATATTCATTATTTTTTTAAAAAAGCCATCTTCCTTACCTGCTATTGCTTCAAGACTAGGGATTGCAATAGTGCTGTAAGTGCTAATACATTTACAGGACCATGTGTGAACTAAGGTTTCCTCTGCATTTTCCAGGCCTGGCAATCTGTCCATGAAGAAAGAGCCCCACTGTTTAGACAAAAAGTAAGGAACTTTAAGCTGATCTCCCTGAAAGAAAAAAAATAGATATGTAAGCTCAAAAAAATCCCCCCAAACCCAAAACACTTCTTTCTCTATCCATCCACAAGCACTAGTTTAAGGAACTCTAGTGTTTATCTGATTTTCTGTGAAACCTGTATTGTAACTTTAAAATATAAAGAAATACAATAACAATCTTCATGCAATTTATGGATTCCCTCAGACATAAAAAGGTAACTTCCAATATTTTTGCCTCAAAAAAAAAATCTTCTATTTTTCCTGTTTTTCTGTTTTTGACAGTGTGAATTGCCTGCTGCCCTTCTCCACTGGAGAGGCTGGGTAGCTGCAGCACAGGCTGTAACACATCCTGGACCTCTTCCTCAGGGAAAAGGAGCTTCCTGGTGCTGGATGGAGTAACCGTGAAGAATGCATCATGCCACCTGTGTTATCTGTTTCTGAGGTGAGGAAAGAGTGAAAACAGAGCCACAGAATCCATGGAGATTCATTCAGTTGTCTAGCAAATTGTGAAAATTGATTTTTTCGTATTTATTTTCAGACAACAATATCTAGACTAATTATGTTTTAAATAAAGCATTAACACAGCATTGGGAAAACTGATTTTTTACCAGTTCATCTTGAAACCTGCTACATACTGCTATGAGCAATCAGAGAAATCTCCAGGAGACAACTACAGAAAGATGAAAAACTGGAAAACAAACTTGTGAACTACACTATAGAAAATCTGTTAAAGTAATTTGTGTGCAAAGTAACTTCTCAGACCTGCAAAGCATAGGAGAACAGATATTGTAGTGCGTGCTCCAGATTTGTGAACTTTTGTACTATATTTTCCATTTAACCCCTTTCTTAATAGTTTTGAGAATCTGCTGGAATCATTTGTGTCTATAACGGAGGCCTGTGTCTTTTGATCACAAGAAAGCTGTTAATCCAGCTGAACAGAACACATCAGTAAACACAGAGCCATTCTTTCTGTGAGTCTGAGTAACAATTTTTCCTGAACATACCTTGCAGTGGGGAGGAAGTTCTGATTTCGACAAATATAGATATTAGTTTCTGTCTTCTGATGTAAGTAAGTTGGAAAAAACCTCCTATCTTTTGTTTCAAAGCAAGGATTTAACTTAAGTCCTGGGCTTTTTTGTATTTGTGTCTTACACAAAGGGACAGTATCTTACTTTTTTTTTTCCCCCCAAATCTTATCTTTTCATGCAAATCTCAGGTCTCTACATCAGTTATAATTAAATGTAGATGCTATGCTGAATTAAAATCAGTTTTCCAGCTGGATGACATATGCAGAAAACTTTTAAGATGTTCAGGTGATTAATGGGAACAACAATGCCTGTACTTGCCCACTTAAGCATTTGTACAAAAGACCTTGTTTATTGACAAGAGAAAAAATGTGAGGATTCTGCTTTTCGAAATGCATGGTTGGCTCAACAGACAATTAAAAATGGAACCTGAAGAAATGAACTGGTTTTTTTTCAGAATTTTGATTCTCAGTGTGGGAATTTCTTCCGTGTTAAGGAGGAGGGAGTTACATTTTGGATTTACAACCCAAGCCCTTAGTAAAACCAAATCCAGTTAGATATGACACTTGTCATCAAGTCACCTGTTAAAGAGCTCCCATCATTTTGCTATTGACTTCTCTCTGTATTACAGGGCATGTTTTGCATGCTAAATCTTGATTTCATATCTGAAAAGAGCTGTCAAAACTCAAAACTTTCCTCACATCATTGGGAAGCATCTGACATCAATCCACCACTTCCTCTGCCATTCCTAATTGATGCCTAGAAGATTTCCATATGTCATCTGCAGCACACATAGCCTACAAATAAGGACTGACCACATACTGTGAATCTATACACCTGCGAAATGAGGCAAAAGTCTCCTCTTAACATGGCTAGTCTCACATGCCTGGTGGCACATGCTCAACAGTGGGGCTGAGGATCTCTGGAAGATGCATCAGCCACTCCTGCAGTCCCCAGACATGGGATTTGCTGTCACAGCAGGAGAGTTTTCTCATGTAAATCCCCTAGGCATATGGATTTGGTCTCAGGCATATTGGTCAGACAGTAACAGGTCAGACGTTGATTGTACCAGTTGAGCATACAAAGCCTCAAAGAAAATGTCTAGACTTCAGGGAAATAAGGATGGTATGAGGCTTCCCCAAGTCCCAGGGTCTTCCATGAAGTCAAAACACCTGGAATATTTACGATCACCTTTGCTTTACTAACTGCAGAGAAATAGGGCCTGTTAACAGGTCAGACAAAATCTGTTAATAGGGACCTTGGGTAACATTGATTTGTCAGCTTACAAATGACCTTTGTAAAATACAAATAAGCAGGGAGCTGAATTCTGAAGCTTTTCTTCATTTGGTAAAGAGATGAAAAAAGGAAAGATGTAAAGGAGATAGGAGTGAAAGACCAAGCTGTTAGTAGTTTCTAAAGGCTTTATTTAGATGAAGATTTGTCATCTATGCCATCATCTTTGTATCAAGCACAGAGCATGAGGAATACTTTACTGCATCCAATATGAGGGATGGTACTGATGGTTGTATGCTTTATACCAAAGTAGTAACACCATCACCAACTCTTGATATCAGAAAAAAATCAATGCTCAAAATACAGTTTTGCTGGTACAATGTTAAGTATTTGAGATGTTGCTGCCAGCACAGCCGTGCTGGTCACAACAACTAGATGTCTCTGAATAACACATCCATGCCAGGTGTGCAAATGGACAAGCCAGCCACTGTTGTTGCACAGAACCTGCCCCCCTACAAATCATGTGCAAACATGAAACATTTTGCCAGTGATTGTTGTACCTAAACTACAATATGGATCACTATAAGCAGACTCAAAATAAAATGCATTGCACTTCAGGGTATTGCCTTAAGGAAATTGCTTTAACTCACCAGGCTCCACAACAGCCCATCAGGTTGTTCCTGAAAGTACTGTTAGATACATGTTAAAGATAAACGGGAATAAAGAGACAAATAAAACCAAAAGGCACAAAGTAGTCTTGTCAATGGTCACAGCAAGGGAGTAATGAAAATTCGGGGGGGGATAAGGGCCCTGACCCCTACAATCAACCAGGCACTAGGCAATATTGTAAAAATTAAGTTCTCCCTTCTAACTGCAAAAATATTGTCTAACCCACCAATCAGTTCTCTGATTTCTGTTCCATTCATTCCTATACCCCAAGGTTTTTATATACTGACAGCTCCTCTGCAATTATTTCCCTCGAAATCCTGGGACAAATTCCAGCTTTTCTTTGAGTTTTCATTGATGGAATTGATCACACATTTAAAGAACAAAAGGCAAAACCAAAGCCTCCAGCCAAGCAAACAAACTCCCAGTTCTGGGAGGGAGGGGGGAAATCTTGTTTCAACACAATGCTTCATATTTTTTCCCCCCTGCATGCTGCAATTCACTCAAGAGCCAAGTAACTGCATGAATAGTTTTTAGTTTGCTATTCTCTTGCTTATTTTGTTATGACTCATATACTTGAAAGAACTGCAGTTGTTACCATAATTTCACAGTTATGTGTATCTGGCTTATATTATGCATTTAATTCAAAGGAAAAGACAAAAACTGCTAATGAAAATGGAAATTACAAGTCTCCCAGTTTGTGTGTGACAAACTGGTTGTTGTTTTCTTCCCTTCTGTTAGTGATGAAACACGAGTAAAACAACTGAAAACACATTTTTATAATTTATTTCTGAAAGATGCAATCACAAATTAAAGTAATACTTTATTTCTTCAATAGTATTTTGTAAAGAGTGATAGAAGTGAGGATTGCATCATGTATTAAGTTTTCGGTCCCTCCCTACACACAGAGCAGTGCATTTTTTATTATTGCCAATGAATGCTAAGGGTGATGAACCAGATGAAACCTAATCTGTTTGTGACTCATTGTCCAAACCCACCTGAATTTGTACAATGCTTTGAATTGGCTTTTCTCCCTTCTTAACCAAAGGGTTAAGGGGAGAAGTTGCCTGGGGGAATGAAAATAAAACTTCCATAAGCTTGTAAAGGGAGTCCCTTTGAACTAGTCCTGTTAAGTTAGTGGTGTCGAGTCAACTGCAGAGATATGGATGTGACCTGTTGTTCAGACTCCAGTGAGCAGTGTGGTAATGAAATAACACCACTGACCTGCCACGGCCCCCCTGGTTCAGGTTCCTTTAATCAACACAATTCATTTCTCCCTTGCTTGCTTGCTGTCACTGGTAGCGGATGTAAACTGAACAGGGTTTGTGTGTGGCAGGGGTGGTGTCCCCCCGAGATACTGCAAGCTCTTATCAGGAATATGACAGCGTCAATGAAATGTCAAGCACCTGTCTAAAAGTCTCAATTTCCTGCTTGATAACTGCTGTGATAGAGAAGAAAAATCTTGTGAGCAATCAACCAGAGGTGTTTCAATAACAGAAAACCAAATTGTCATCGTGGGCTTAGAAACACATTGCTCAATTACTCTTTCTTTGTACTTTCAGGGAAAGAAACATTTTCTGGCCGTTTGTTTGCAAAAAACTGCATGCTTCGAAAGCATATACTGAACATTCTTAAGAAACCGTGGTTGAATAAAATCCCACAAACCTTACAGAAATGTAAGTCCTATGCAGCAACGTAGCAGAATCTCCAGTCAGAGAATGAACAAATTTATGAAAGAGAATGAGTTATTTTTAAAACATTAATTCCTCAAATCAAATTGTATTAACCTATGTAGTGCTACTAATAACTCTTCCTTCCCCTCACCTTTCTTACCAAGAAACACATTTTTCTTGACAGAAGATTGAATTTGTTTGTCTTAATTTTTGTTTTGCTACAACCCAGGAAAAAGCCTAAACACTAATGATTACATTTCCTTATTTCACTGACTGAACTGTCCTTGTCTGACCTTAGTTTAGAAATCAGGATAGTGGGAGAATATATGAGATATGTCTATTAAAAAAAAGTAGAGAATTAGATATCACATCTATATTGTTTTAGTCCCGTTGAAAATATCCTTTTCTCCACTGAAAACCAGCTTTACAACACTTCTTAGACAGATTAAAAACATACCTAGTATAAAAGCACTTCCACAATTTTTTTTCTATCAGTAAGCTCATTTGTTAATCACAAAGCAATTATTTTAAATGAAAAATCAAATTTAGTGCTTTAGTGCAAAGTAAAGTGAAAAAAGCGCACATATCCCTCTGCAATTAGAAGAAAATGACCTATTTATTTAGTAGTATATGAAATTAAGAAACACTCCAAACAGAGAGTGAAGCTGCACTGCAGTTCCTATCTACAAAGGACATGTTGGAGGTACAACACTGTTGCATCATCCATCTGAGCACTGTTCCCTATCTACTTTGTTCTTTGGCAGTGAAGAGAGGGATAAACCATAGTAACTTTGCCCTTTCTGTGGGAGAATTCAAAGGTAGCAGTAGTGCTAAGGCCCTGCTTCCTGGCTGCGATCAACCTGAAAATCACATAATTTATCTCACATAACTATCCGTAGTTTGCACTGGAACAGATTTCAAAACAGTCCCTCTTATCTGAGCACAGCTATCACAAAACTAAACAACTTACGTGGTACAGAGCAAATTTAAAGTTCTTTGTATATAAGGAAAGCACAAGTAAACTGTATTTCACAGAGAGAGAAAGCAAGCTTTAACACAATCTAATAAAAATTCCCCTGTGTTTACAGTTGGCCACAACATGCAGGGAAACATTATGAACTCAGCAGAGTTCAGTTACTACACTTGGGATAAGTGGCCATGAAATTTCTCCTTGTAGGATGGAGGGCAGGTTCGTGTTGCTAAAAAAGGAGAAGACTATGGGTTGTTGCTAAGGGAGAGCACATACAGCTGAGATCCATGACTTTGGTCCAGGTAGAGGCTGTGTGTCATGCATACAATGCCTAAATTGGGACAGAAGGCATCCTCCTGGAAAGAGAAGGAGGATACATTTGTGGGGGATGCTGATGCTGCCAGCACTCTGGTAAGACAGGCAGGTTCATTCTCAGTGCAGGTGGCATGAGGCTTTTTTGTAACTTACTTTATTCTGTTCCAGGAAACACCTGCGAAGAACCCTTACCTCATATTTTCCTTTCTTCTCCAAGGGCTCAGATTCAGCCTTCACAGGCACCGTAACTTTGTCCCCTAGAAGCTCCTCTAAGATGAAGACAGTTTCCCAGTTGCTATAGTGATGAGCTGGGAAAATATCTGAGTGCATGCTGTCACCAAAATAAACAACCTATGGGAGAGAAAGCAAACTGGAAGTTTATCACATATGAGGAAAACACAAGCAAACTGTATTTCATAAAGAGAGAAAAAGAGCTTTAAAAAAACCTAATAAAAATTCCTCCACATTTACAGCTAGACATACAGAGATCTTATTAATGTCAAGTTTGGGGTTTTATCTTCAACCAGCTCCAAAAGGGAAAGACTGACCTCACAACACCCTCCTCACTCTCACTCTCCAGGGGCATTGGACAGGGATGCGTTAGGAACTTCAGCACAAGGGACATCATTGAACTTTTTGACTGACAGAAATAGCCTGACAGGAAGCAGTGGAATGACTACCAAGAAAATACATTAAACAGGAACAAGTTTTGGACTACACTGGAAACAAGAGAGAACATGGAGAATTCGGTGACTCAGAACTCTTCTGTGTCCAGGAAGGAGCTTAATCCACTTCTGAAAGCTGCTAAAATGCATGATCATGCATACAGAATGAACACCTACAAAGTTTACATATTTTACTGATAAAACACTGAAATGTTACTTTCAGTTTCTGTTTCTTGGTTACAGCAGCAAGTGTAACCAGAACAGAAGTTTGTGACCAATCACATCAATAACTTTAATGAAAGCATGTTTGATGAATTCTTGACTGAAATATTTACTCTAAACATACCTTGGGATCCAGCTTGCCAGTCATCTTCTTCAGTAGATCAAAGAGCTGGATAGCATTACCCTGGGAATACCAGCCAGGCTTGTCAAGTGACAGCAGAGCCTCCTGCTCCTCGTCATTCTCTGAAATCACCAAGTTGCATGCTATTAGTGAGAGCAACCCATCCTCCTGTATTTGTGACGTGTAAGAAGTTGCCTGTGCACGGCTGGTCTATTTTGACATTAAAACAGCTCCAGTGTCTGGCCCAAGTTCTGGTACTGGCTGTGGATTCAGTCAAGGTGTTTGGTAGCTGGGGGTAGGCAGACATTTGTGAGAAAAGAAGCAGCCACCTTTTCTGCATGGGCTACAGAAGAGCTAAGGAAACAAACTCAGGGGCTTTATCTCTCAAACATTGTAGAGTAAAGGCAAACTGATGGAGGAGTTGCTACAAATGTAAGGTGAAACCATGAGACTGTAAGAGACAACGTGTACCTTGTCACAGAGACAAATGACCTATGGTTTTTAAACACTGACATAAAAACAATAAAACAGACTGAAGGGGCATTCACCAGCTGTAGATCTGCACAAACAATGGGCAGTTCCAGTTATCATCCAGTTTTGAGGAAATGATGTGTGGACAATATCGCTGCTGGTGGTGTAATCCACATGGACATACATTCACACTGGCAGTGTCAGTGAATCGGAAAAATCAGCAGAAGCGGAAACTCCTTGGTCATCGCCCAACTGTGCCATAGGCTTCGTTTCTAGCTGGTCCCAAAAAAGTTGGATCTGTCCTGGTGTCCATGTAATCTTGTTGCTTTTTCAGATTTATGTGCTACTGCTAGATTTATGCAGCATTTTTTTATTTTTTTCTGCATTTTTTTAGCTTCTTGTTGGAGCCTTAGTGAACCAATAAACTAGAATTTCATCAGAAATATTAATATTAATGTCTTTTGTCTATTGAATTGGTGAAACAAAAGGTTGATCAATCAAACATGTTTTAATTTTATGCTAGACAGAGTAGTTTGAAGCCAATACAGTACTGAGATCTGGCTTAGGTGTAACACCAGGACTTCGGTTCTCCCCTGCTTTATAGAACTTTTCAAAGCACTTAAAATATGTTAGGAATAACAGTAAGACAGAGCAAAGTTCACTTGGTTAGAGACTGCTGAAAGCTGGAATGCAAATTTTGGAGAACAGCGAAACGATAAGACACCTCTGTGTTTAAGAGCACTGAAGATGTACTGAAGATGAATTAGTCCTTGAAAGAAATTAAAAAAGAAGCAAAAAGAAGGAAATAGGTATTTGGAGAGAGGAAGTAAATAATTCTTTAATATCATGACTCTAAGAATTTGAATAAACACAGGGTTTATTCTCAGACGAAGCAATTCTATTTTAAGGATGTTTTATAAACTAGGAAAAAATAAGGAAATTCAAAGTTGACATTAGCAATTCATGTAGAACTTGTGTGGGAATATCTTTTTCTTTGTTCTTCTTCAGGAACCTAACAATAATAATAATAATATAATTATGAGAACATCCATTAAGAAAAAAAATCTTAATTTCCTGACTTTTAAAATACCTTTGACCAAACAACTTCTGATCAAAGAGAAGTTGTCAAAATTCAGTAAATTTGTTTTATTTTCCCTGTAGTTTTAGACATCTTTGCATGGCTGGCTGAACAAGTAGACACAACCTTCAAATGACATGGACATAGAAGAAGAAACTTACAAAAACAACTCTGTTGAGCTGCTATCAGACGTTTCTGGAAATTTGCGAAGGTTTGTATAGCTATCATTGAATTGTCTTTCAATGGAGAGACTATCAGGAAAATACTGGAAAAAACCTGAGCCATTAGGAAAGGTATTTTTAGAATAACAACATTGCATTTGCAAACAGCAAATGTATTACATTCGCATTACATATGTGTTACAGCAGCACCGGAAAGCTCCAGCAAAGAGCAAGACCCTGCTTTGTTACCTCTATGGAAAGGCATGGGGGGCAGTCTGATTGAAACAATTCACTCTAATTACAAGGTAGAAGACCTCTTAGTCTGTGAGAGCTATTACTGTCACCCCTAGCAATGGGATTCATCTCACTTAACCCAATGCATCCGGAATTTAAGCTTCTAATTTACAGCTACAATCTGAATTACTTGACCAGGATCTGGTGGTAGGCAAAAGAGAGTGCATGAAGCCAGCTCTGGAGAAGGAAAGGATTTAAGTTAGGAACTTGGGTTTTAGGCAGTGAAATGAAGGGAAATTAATTTCCCCTTTAGAAGGAGGCAGCAAAGAGCATTGAGATGTTTAATTCGTTATGAGAACACTTCGATTTTGGAAGGAGCTTCAGAAATTTGAGGGATTAGGAAAGGTCCTTTAAAATATTTGAGTTATAGGATCATAGGGATAAAACTGTGAACAGGCAAAGCTTGCCTTGAATCATCTCATATGGCTACTTGTGCTGACACATCTAGGGGCGACTGTGTCAATTTTATTTCTGCAACCTGAAGCGGGAAGAAATAAATGGTGTTTCAGTTGTGGTAAGTAATTAACAAGAACAGTTTCTAATTTGTTTATTTTCCCTGTGGCAAAATATAGCTGAGAAAATTATTCTTCAGCACTGTCTCTTAAGATTTTTTCTAGGAGTTCTGTCCTATATAAAAATTTATATACAACAATTTAGAAACCCATCAATTACATCATTGGCTCTGACCTTATATTGTATCCTTCAGATGGTAGCTACATGACAGCACTGAAGAAATCTGCAAATTTCCTGCAAAAATGCTGCATAAATGTGATTATGGTAGTTCCTGATATATTTTAGATATTTCTAGCCTAACACAGGCTACACTGGGTCAAGAGGAAAACTGCTGCTGACCTTCTTTCCACTTTGCTGTTATTGATTCGTAGAAGTTCATTCAAAGGTCAGAAATACTATAAATATTCTTTCAGCAGGAAGCAACATATATAGGCAGGGATGCTAATGCTAATGCTTCAGGTCAGTTTAGCTGGGAGGAAAAGGAGATGTCCTGACAATTCAAACAGACTTGAATAACCAAAAAGAATTTCTCAGATGATTTAGATGGAGTGACTTGCTTCCTTCTGAAGTCTAATATATCACTGCAATCCAGATTCCTGACTGTAGATTGAAAACGTGTCATGACAAGAAATGTAAAGGTAGCAAGTAAGTAAAATTAAAATAATTAAACCTCCAAAATCACTCTTTTAGAACACTCACCCAAACCTAACAGTGATTCAGAGCAGTTTTCCTGAGGGGAAGTTATTGTTCCTTTTTAAAAACAACAAAAGCTTGACTCATGCTGGGACAATATTGCTAGGATGGCAATTTGCATATGGCTGTCTAACAGTGTGGGAAATGGTTTCTGATTCAGAAATACACTCTCATCAACATTACCAGATACGTTTTTTCAGATAAACCAATTCACTAACAAGACTTGCCTACCTTCAAATGTGCATGGGCTGAGGAACATCTGGTTTCATTTTGAATGATTATGCAAAAAGTAATCGGTGAAGCTTATTCTCATTTAAATGACAACTGATGGTAATTTACTTTGGCAAAGAGTCTCTCCCTGGGAATGACTGTACACCCTTGCTTACTGCCATCTGCTTGGCTGGCTGTTTATGGGTTATACCTGCTGACATGGAAACCTGAGCACATGCAGTTCTGGGGTGGTGTCCACACTGCATGTTCAGCCCAAGGTCTAAACCTGTGGATCGATCCCTAACCTGGCTGGTGTTTACACTGTTAAATCCCAGCTCACAGGACGTGGTTCTCAACTACGAAGCCCAAAGTTAAGAGAGAAGCTACGGGGTAAGGGTGAATTTATGCTTCAACAGTTATTCACCTATGCTGTGCCATACCTACACCCAGCTTAATGTTCATCAGCTCCCCACCCCTCAGGCACCACTGTGCTGCTCTTCCAGCTGGGTGCCCTGTGGTGAGTGTTGGTTACACTCTGGGGCCAGGACCTGCAGGTGACTCACTGAAGAGCCTGAGGACACCTCACATTTACTTGACTGGGCAGAGACCAGAGCAAGAAGGCAGTTCCACTTGCCCAGAGGCATGCCAGCCAAAGGTATGCTAGGCTTAACTGCAGTGTTCATACAGCTCCCCGACAGCCCCTCCTTCTGTTTTTCTTTTGACAGCCTTTTGTTTCCATACAGAAATAGGTTGGCTATTAGGGTTACTGATATTTTTTACTTCTTTGAGAGCAAAATGAAAAACATGTGTTAACTCCATCGCTGCTTGTGCCTGTACCTGCTCCTCCCTCTTCTTGCCCATGGGCAGCTCTGGTGGACTCTCAATGCCTGCAGGCACCTAGTGCAGAGGGGCTCATGTGTTCAGCACACTGAAGCTCTGGTTACTACCACAGGAGTTATTGTAAAACAAGTATATTCTATGATCCACAACTATCATACTGATATGCCTCTCTGCAACTTAAAATAATGTAATTTCAGCCCCTGATGGCATTAGTATAAAAGCTGGGTTATGTTACAGACTCACTTGAAAGCACAGTCTGATTCTGAATAGCATTTTGGGCTCACTAAAGACAAACTCTCCTTCAGGGAAATCAGTGCAGAGAAGCCCTTTGTTTTACAGTCAAGACAAAGAAATCTGCAGGAAGGTCAACGGCTGTAGAGTTTCCCTGTGGGCATGGTCTCCATGAAGAAAGCAAGTACTTACAAGGTTCCTGGAGGTAAAACTTCATACCCTGTGGGCATCCTTCTCAGGGTATCACCCAAAATTCCTATAGACCAACCAACTTTGCTGTGTGTTTTCCAGGATTCACTCAGGTATTACTGTGTGTTTTGTCATTTCTGAATTGCTTGTGTGCCCTGGAAGCAGCCATGAAATCCATCTGCACGACATATGCATCAGCACTTGCCAGTCCCCTGGTTGACTGGATGACTGCAGGGAAGTGATAAGGAAGAAATGATTCCCTTAGTGTGATGTGCTGTGTCCAGTTCTGGGCCCCACAATTTAGGAAAGATGTCGAGGTGCTGCAGCATGTCCAGAGAAGGGCAACAAGGCTGGTGAGGGGTCTGGAACACAAGCCTTATGAAGAGCAGCTGAGGGAGCTGGGGTTGTTCAGCCTGGACAAGAGGAGGCTGAGGGGAGACCTTATTGCTCTCTACAGCTGCCTGAAAGGAGGTTGCAGGCAGGTGGGGATTGGTCTCTTCTCCCAGGCAACCAGTGACAGAACGATTTGACACAGTCTCAAGCTGTTCCAGGGGAAGTTTAGGCTTGATGTTAGGAAAACATTGATGTAAAAATTAATATTAATAAAAGTCTTTAGTTAAGTCTTCGAGACTAATAATAACTAAAGAGATATAAATAACCTGTAATGCCACAGTTTTACTTTGAAAGGGTAAGAGGGACATATATATATAATTTCACTTCTTCATTGCACATATTTTGTAAGGTTTTTCTCTTGTTTGTTTGTTTGTGTTTTTTTTTTGTTTTTTTAAATTGGGATCTTGGAGGGGTACAAAATGGCAAGAAAAGAAATAAATTCTCTCTCTAGACCAGTTTTATTCTGGACATTTGTAAGTTTTGTAAGAAGACCCTGATAAATGAGGAACTTCCAATAATCAGAAAAGTGTTCCCAAATAACTGTAAATATTAATATCATAGTCATCCTAGAGATCCCTATATAATTATGAAGAGAGACCAGCTTCCCCAGAAAGCATTTTCATTTCAAGTAAGTTAGGAAAGGTATGGTAATCGAAGAAAAAAACTGACAAACATCCCAGGAATATGGAACTCGGTTCAAGCATCTGTCTACAGCCTCTCTTACTAGGGTATACTTCTCTGCTATATAAAACTTTGGAGAGTGGATGGAAGCAGAAGATCAAGGGAAGCACAGAAGATGAGGGCCATCAGTCAGTTCTGACCTAACCTGTCACTTCAGAAAAATGTCTCAATTTCTCAATTAAAATAAAATTGAGACACACAAAGCATCTTTGCACTGTGTAGTCTGTAATCTTTGAGTTTATCCAAACCCTCTAAGTCTCTCTAGCAATACCTACTGAAATAAGGCATATTGAAATTTGCTCCTTCTCCACTGAAAACTGACACTGGAGCCAGTTCATGGGGAAAACTTCCTGCCATCATTTACTTTGGCCTCAGACAGAAAACAAAAAAAAAAACAAACAAAAAGGAATAAAAAAGAGAACAAAAATTCTTTAATCCTCAGCTACAGAAAGACTAAGAATTTTTTCCCTACATCTTAATATTTCAGTTATAAAATAAATAAGTAAACTGAAGTAGACCATTTGATTCTGAACAAATGTATCCTTATAAAGCAATACATGGATCCTGCTGCAGGGCATTTGCTTTTTATTTTTTCAATTCCCTAAAACATGTTATTTCAAAGGGCATAATAATCGCAGAGGAGACATGAGCATGCATAGCTATTGCACGTACACATTTGCCTAGAATACACAGTAGACAATTTCTTTAACTTCTATATGAAAATTATTTCTACAACCAACTTGATTTGTGATTTGTAAGTAGTTACATTCTTTTTTCCTAACTTACTACACTATCTCAAATCCCTACTTTATTGATTTATTGAATTTTATTGATTTATTCTGTCCGAAGTTCCAGCTCCAAACATTAGCTGTTTTTGAAGGGAAGGAGGTTTACATCAACCTTTAAAGACTAACTTAAGATTTAAGATTCCATAAGTAAAAAAAGAAATTTAGGAGTTATAAATAAATAAATAAACCCGCATAGCTTTCTGCCTATTAATAACTGTACATGTATTTCATAGCTGCAGATAGTGGTTATTAAAACCCTCCTCAGCCTTAGAAATAAAAAATGTAATTCTGAGTCAATTTTTGTTTGAGAGAGTATGCTGATTTTGTCTGGGGTAGAGTTAATTTTGTTCATGGTGGCTAGGATGGGGCTGTGTTTTGGATTTGTGCTGAACACAGCGATGATACTAGAAATGTTTTTGATTTTGCTGAGCAGGGCTTACACAGAGCCAAGGCGTTTTCTGCTTTTCATGCTGCCATGCTGGCAAGGAAGTTGGAGGTGCATGAGGGAGACACAGATGGGACGGGTGACCCAAAAAAACCAAAAGGATATTCTATACCATATGACATTATGTTCAGTATATAAAGTGGGAGAAAGATGGAGGAAGTGGGCAGGCTTTTGGAGTGATGCTGTTTGTCTTCCCAAGTTACCGTTACGCATGATGGAGCCCTGCTCTCCTGGAGATGGCTGAACACCTGCCTGCCCATGGCAAGCGGTGAATGAATTAGTTGTTTTGCTTGAGTGCGCAGCTTTTGCTTTCCCTATTAAACTGTCTTAATGCCAACCATGAATTTTCTGGCTTTTACCCTTCTGGTTCTCTCCACAAACCTGCTGGTGGGGGACTGAGTGAGTGGCTACGTGGTGCTCAGTGTTGGCTGGGGTTAAACTACAACAGGGAGAGGCTTGCAGTTCAGTGTGGAAAAAATAGCTTCTGAAAACCAACAATTTCTCTGATACAGGTTCAGTAAGAAGAAAAGCCAGGTTTTGAATAACCTACCAAGGGTGTAACATCCTATTTAGAAACAGCAGTAGAGTCTGGTAATGATCTGCATGAATTTTTAAGTTTCCCAGTGGGACCTTTATTATTCCAGGGACAAAATAAAATCTATCTGTCTAATAGTAAAAATTGGCAAAACAAAGCGAAAGGATGTATTATCTTAATGCCAGAACAGCTGTTCAGCTGCACATGGTTTCTCTAGAGTTCCTTTCAGACTTTTGAAATTTCCAGTTTAGTTCTTCCCTCCCAGTCATGGACACTCTTGATGGACACTCTTTATGTGTGCTGGGAAATAGAATTAAGGTGAAATAACATTCATAACCAGAAGCAATATTAAAAAACCCACATGCTTCTGGTCTAGAATTCTGGATATTGAATTGAATTATCTGTATGAACAACTGTTAGACATATTTCAGTTATTATACTAGTGTGAGCTCCCATGTATCCAATGCAAAGAAGCTGCAAACTACTCAATCATTAAGATGACATCTTAACATCACTTTGATAAATTAAATTAGGTGAGCTCACATGTCCCTCAGATGCAAATGCTTAGCAACCTTTTCAAACTTTCAGCATTTCCATGGAAGTATAAACATGGGAACTGGAGATATTATTTCAGAATCAGTGCTACTAATGCTGCAACAAGAATCAGCTCCATGAATCCTGTTCATGTATGGAAGATGTGCATTTGGCTTTGTCTTCCATATAGAAGTGGGTCTCCACCTTCAGTGCAAAATCTTCCATAAATACCAAGTATTTTTATGCATTACACAATATAAACATGGTATATGTTGAGCGCTGACCGCTTTGCTTCTAAATCTTGTCT
The DNA here is from genome assembly GCA_013390005.1 of Calyptomena viridis. Taxonomy (NCBI): domain Eukaryota; kingdom Metazoa; phylum Chordata; class Aves; order Passeriformes; family Eurylaimidae; genus Calyptomena; species Calyptomena viridis. Next base: position 106,960 of record WEIV01021963.1, read on the forward strand.
GCCTTTTCTCAGAGAATATGGAGGAAAAAATCATCTCCTCTTAATATTTTCATTTGTTGGAGGAGAATTCCCTTAAGCCAGACAATCTGTTTGATGAACACAGTTTTGTCTGCAATACAGAGTGGTCATTTAGGCATTTTGGCTTTGGTTTTGAAAACACAGACTAAGATATCACGATTCATGTTCTGTGGGGATGCACTGCAGAGAAAGGATGGGGTTTACAGGCCCTTAACAGCTCATTCTGCTGTAAAAAGAAGCTGCTTATTTTGGTGAATTTGGCTTCCTAAGTGTGGGAGTTTTTCTGCCTTATCTCTCTGGTACAATCCCAATCAGACTGTATCACAGTCCTATTCTCTGCTAACATCCTGAAATAAAAGACAATAAAGTAGCAACACCAGAAGGTGATCACAAAACTATGCTTGGGGGTTTTCCGTAGATGTTGACTTTTAATGACCTCACAATCACATGTAGTATGTGTTTAAAGGCATTTGACATGCTTCTCTATGAAGAAGTTGCTTCCATTAAAATGAAACATAAACATCTCCTGAATCATTGGTAACTGTCTTCCAAAACAAATAACTAATCTAATTTATTGCTTTCAATATTTCAAAATAATTATTGAATAATTTGAACAATTTCGGTAGAGAAGACATCATGTTCATAGGTCCAGTTCCTTGAACTTATACAGAATATGTCACTGAACCATAAAAAGTACATCCAGCAAAATTAATTGCAATTAAGTTATCTTAATTTTCCCATTATGCTAAATCTTTGAAAAGGGCTAAAAGAATTTTCACAATCAAGACAGGTGCGAACTCGTTTACAGTTCTTCATTGATTTTGGATTAGAACATTAGACATCTTAGGTGAATATGCTGATCTGCCAGAGATACGATTATGGGTAACTCATTTAAAATCTCAGTTCCTTGGCTTAACAGAAAAGCCAGTGCTTTTGTTTTTCTACCATTTGTTTATCTGGTTTGCCTGTGGGTTCCTTGAAGTCAAAGACTGACTCTTATTATGTTCTTGCACAACACCTTAAAGAACTGGGGTCTGAGCTTTATCCAGGCCTCAAATATAAAATTATCTAACCAATAACTAGGATTTTGCAGTAGCGTTACTGTAGTAGTTACTGTAACTCCTTTTGAAAATGAAAATACACTCTCCATACACAAAGAATTCTGGTTTTGGAGTACTTAGCAATTATGCTAAACATGTTTTCCAGTTTTAACAAAAGGAATACTGTTGATAACATGCTTTCGAAAGCAGCAGTTTCAGCTTTCTTTCAAATAGCTTTCTGTAATATTCTTATCAGCTTTGTGCCAAATATGCTATTTAATATCAAAGGTAATCAGCTGGAGCAACCCCTGCTGTCTTTAAGCAGAAGCAAGTTACAGTTTTTCACTGTTTTGATTTTTGGATGAATAACTTCTTATTCCTTTTATCTTCTGAGGTACTTTGAACCCTGTGCAAACATATAAAGACCTTGGCCTGACACATTTACTGTAGTTTATTCTTTTAAAGAAGGATGGGCATTAGAGAATGCATCCACAACTCACTATTCATCTCAATACTCAGCAACAAAGAGGTGCCACATTTCAAGGACAGTTTAATATTTTTTTTTTTTTTTAAATAGAAAAGGAGTTGTTTATGAATAATAGTGGAAATAATGGGGCTTTTATTCCTATGAAGATGTCTTGCAGTTGGATTCATTGAATGTCTAATAGGGTGCAAAGTTTAATGTGTGCTTTTCCAGTAGTTAGGTCATTTGTGGCTAGGCTCTTCTCTCTGATGTCTAATCAAAGGCAGGTTTATGCTTCAGCCTTTCTCTGCATTGGCAGTGACAGACCTATTTTTTCCTCTCCACCCTGCCGAGGCTGCAGTATCTCTGAGAATACTAGGCCACACTCAAATGTGGTTGAAATTGCACTATTGACAGAGATGAACAGAAATTCCTCCTCACGCGTGCCATGCGATTGCATAAACCTCAATGCTTAGGTAAACAGACTAAACATTAAAGAGTTAGCCTGTGTCCTGGTAGCTCCTCTAGCTAACATGGTTAAGGTATATGCCAGAGGAGCTCAAAAAGGAGCATCCAACCCAATTTCCAATGGCCGATTTGGCTGATAACCAGGTACCACCCATATCAGTTAAGAGGGGCCACCAGCTGAAATCCCAGCACTTGGTCCATGCTCGAGGTTTACAGTGAATTGCCGTAGTCAGACCAACACTGTGCCCTCCTGACAGAAACAGAAACCAAGCTTGGCTGCTTTACCTCTAAGCTTCTGAAGTGTTATAAAATGCCTGAGTTGGTGAGAATTTGTATAGATGATGTGATGGCAATCTGGCCTCACATCACTTCTGAAGCAAATACCAGTAAAGCCCACTCCAAATAAAATCCAGACAAACAGAACAAAACACTCTTGCCCCATTCCTCCTCCTAGGGGAAAGGAATAGCTTCCCTGACCAGATTGCCAAGAGGGATGTAAGGGAAAAGTTGTTCTTTTCTGTAAAGGAAAGTTGTTCTTTGGCTACCGCCTGGTCTGACTGCTAAAGAGTCACAGCTTGGACAAGTTACACTAGTTTAACCATGTCACTCTACTAGTGGATTCACACACCATCAGTGCAAACTGCAGTGTGTCCCCTTGCATTATTTTACTAAAGCGTTATAAATTATATGCTGCCAATCAGCAATCAAATGCACTTCCTCAATTTCTAATTCATTATCTCTGTGATGGAATATGAATGTACAAAACATTTGTTTTTATCAGGCAATGACTGTCATATGGTAGCCAAAGGCTATGAAAACTACCAGAAATATAACGCTTTATACCAATATTTTGCAGTCATCTCTTAAAAATGTTTTGTGTCTGCCTGTGACTTTAACAGTCTGCTCTGCAAAGGATATGAGAATGTGCTTACCCAACTTTATTTTGCTTTTTACACCTGTTTTAAATGCTTTCATATAGACCACTTTACTGAACATGTAAAAACCCAAATCCAGACTGTTATTATCACCTAAGACTATGTTTATCAAACATAAAATAAAATTTAGCTGTTAGAAAAGAGATTCTTAACCACAGTCTCCCATCTTACCTATCCTGTGGCTTTAATGCAAACATCGATGACATCTATTCTCAAATGATTCCTAAAGTGTTGATTTCAAGCTACACATGGGTACTATCTAGCAAACTTTAAAAAGATTAATTGGTAAATCCCTTTGATTACAAAGTAACATGTGTTGATTTTCTAAATGTTTGTCTACAGCACATGATAACATTAGGAAATCAGAAGTCCCCAAGACAGCTGTTTACACTGTCAGAAAAAAAATCTGTGGAGGAGCTGATATCTGTGCAAAGACAGTACACAAAGTGGAATAGCTTTAGACTAAGATCATTTAAGCAAAGGGTGAGAGATTGAAACAGTTGTCCAAGGAGCCTGACACTGTAGATTTTTGGAAACCGTCTCTGAGCTTCTTCCCTGATGAATATCTCTGTATGAAAACAAACCTTGCTGCATGAGATGAAATTTCATTATAAGCGTCTCCCACTGTCAGCTCTACTAGCCTGCTTTTCCGAAAGTAGATTGAGGCATTGATTATGCTGCCAAAGAAGGAGTCAGCTAAAGGAATCATCTTTATAAGGTGCATACATAATCCTTAAGTTTTTTCCTAATAAAAATTAAAAATGGTCAGATTCTATCACTAAATATGACGATCTTTCTATATAATTGCCCTACCAAATAGTTACTTAAAAAGAAACTCTTTTTCCAGAAATTATGGATAAAATGAAAATCCTTGGCTGACATAAGAGTAGAGAATTATTTCTCAGTGGTGACCTGGATATAGAACAAGATACTTTATCCTTTTAAACAGTGGACCTTGTACTGCCAGCTTAATACAGAACCTGTTTCTGATGTTAAAGCATTAAGAAACTCTTGATATTAACGGCATGATCCCTGAAGGTATAAAAAGTTCTAGTTTCGAAAGCTACAGTACAAAATACCACTATTTATTAGTTATGATCTTTCTTTTTCTTTCCTAAATAGCCAGAAAATACACAAAAACAGTCCCAATAAAGAATTGCTAAACAGTATTTCCTTTAAAGGGAATAGCATTACTTTTACAGGCTACAGGGCACTGTGGGATATTATAAAAATATAAAGTCAGTAATTTTAGAAGACATATGGCAAATGGTTATGGATGTTATACCTCTTGAATAATGCATTTGCAGCCAGTACAATCTTTATATGCCACTCTGGCACAAGCTCTCAGCATTATGTGGCCTCATGTTATAGCATATTTTCAGACGGACTGATATGAAGAGGCACTATCTCCAGAAAAATGGCAACAAGCACAGCTGCATTACATGAAGGAACACCCTGAGTCACTGGAGGAAAAGATTACACAGGTGTCCTTTGCTGGTGCTGTTGTAATACTGCTACTGCCTCCTGAGAGGCGTGAGAAGAGGCCCTTTGTCGCTTTTCCCACAAAAGACTTCCCTCAGGACAGTGCTGCTGGCTGGAGGGTCAGCTGGAAGCCCCAGTTCACACAGTACTTGGGCACATCTTTAAGCTATGTGTTTGACACATTAGCCTTATTTAAAAAGTCCTCCTTGAGGCAATGGTAGAAGACAAAAAGCAAAGACCTAAAATTCAGAAAACTCCATCAGAGTGAAATCCCTCTCCTCTGTATGTTTCCATGGGCTGCTCTGCTCTTAACTCTGTTTTAACTCCCATGCTCTCCCTTCCCATCACCTGGCTCCCCCAGCCCCTCTGTGATTCATCTTTCTCTTACACACCTGCCCTTGTGCACTTCTATATTTAGATCAGAAGATTTTCCTTGCCCTCACCTCTTCTGCTGCTCAGAAGAACAGCTTGGAAGAAGCAGTGGGCATCCAAGCTTCAGTGTTCAGGGATAAAGATATACTGGAGATCCACATCAAACAACAACATAAAAGTTGTATTTAATCCCAGCAATGACCTGTGGCTGGAGAAGTTCAGTGCAGACCAAATCTGTGGCAAATATGACAGTCTTTGCAGACTGAGGATCACAACCCATGTATTTGAGTAAGGATTCACAGGTGCAGCAAAAGATCAGGTTTCTCTTGGTAGAGTGAGCTCTTCACCAAATATCAAGTCTATGCATGAACGTACCTACAACTGTGCTGTCATATCTGTGATGAGCTAAAGGTTAAATCTAAAATTATTTTTAAATTCAAATTCGAATCAAAATTTAGATATGAAGATCTAATGGTATAATGCAAGGCAAGATTGGTAGAAAGACATGATGGGAACAGATCACATAGCCAAAAAGAGTAGCTATACCTTCATGTTTTAGCCTCACAGGTTGATGTAAAAACCCCCCAATTTTTTTCTTATGGAGGTAGCCATCAATGGGAGAGGTAGTAACTGAAATACCAATTATACAGCAATTATAGCAATTATCTATAATATAAATTTAGATTCAATTCAATGTGTTTGGGTTGAAAATTTAATAAGAATTTTCTGGAGGTCGAATTTTTGTTCTTCAAATGAGTAAATAATGCAAGACTATTTAAATTATATATATAACAGTGCAATACAATCTGTTTCAAAATTTCCACATTTTTAATATATATTCTACAGTTTTAATAAAGGTTTTATAAAATTTACTGGATAGTATTTTGGTATTCTTCTGGTGATAAAGACAGAAATCTCAAATAAAAAGAATGACCTAAAAAGAAGTTATATACATGAAGGAAGGCACTCCCTGATCTCACTCTTCAGGCCTAAAAAGCCTTAGAATATAAATACAAAAAGCCAGTTATATAGGATCAGCTCTGATCCTCCACCCAGTTCTGCAGCCCATCTCTGGCAATAGTCAAGCCCAGATGTCACAAAAGATGGCAGACAAAACTCTCAAATAGCAGACATGGGAACACCACCTTCTGAAGTCTTGCAGTCCCTAATAATATGGTTCCCTAAATATGGTTCCTCAGTCTAGAAGTATATTGTTTTCTATCCTGTCTCTTTATTTTCTTTTCTAACTGATCCTTTCAGTTTATAGAATTTTCCTGTACTCTTAAATCTCAGGACTGAAAGACTTTCTTAAATTGGAAGTTACATTCTGCAGCAGAGGTACCAAAAGATTCAAGTTTAGGAATAGGGCAGACAGCCTGGAAATGCAACTAAAAGCAGGCTTTGAAAACCTGAAACTCTCTGCTGAAGAAGGAGAGTGAGTTTGTTTCTCTGGTCATAGGATAAATGCACACAATCTCACAGAAATTTGGCATCCACTGGCACTCCATCTATAGGACTGTTTTCAGCCTGTACATATATATACACATGTACTTAAGGATATACATGTGGTTTACAATATGTGTTGTAAATTCAGACACTGAACCATCAGCAACACGTTTTCAATTCATCAAAAAAAAAAAATCAGAAAAGATAGTAACTGCACCTGAGCTGGAAATAAAATATATAAGTCTTATTTAAGACCAAGCAGAATTCCCTGTACAGATTATAGTAGGCTTTCAGGGAATTAAGGGCTATCTTTAGCATTTCAATTATAATTTTGGATTCTAAAAAAATATATTTTACAGTGATCAGGGCTGGAAGTCAGGCTAGTAATTTGATATACATTAACAAGTGATGTGATAAATGGATAGCTCTGTTGTCAAGTGTTACCAAAATCCTCATGTATTGCAGATTATCATATAAGTCACAGCCATATTTTCTACTTATACTTCTTCAAGTCCTTCATGGAATGATAAATTAAGCTGGATGTAGCTGTTGAAAGCAAAGAAATTCCTTCATTGTCAACAGAGGATTTACACAAACATTTTAAACCTGATCCTTAGATCCTGTAGGTCAAGATACTATTAGTATTTTTAAGAACCATGTGAAGAATTTCCCCGTGTAAAAGAAAATGTAATGTTGTGAATAACAAAGTAAATTATGGGACATTCTTACTATGGTAGTAAAGTCTGTGGTTTTTTTATGTATAGCACTATTCTCACAAACTATGTACTTTGCTACATAATTTACCCGTGATTATAAAAACTGTTTTGCCAGGTAAAACTAAGTGTAGCTCCTCCAAATCTGTAAAGATACATATAAACTGTTCTTCCACTTAACAGAATGGTACTTTGAAAGAGAAATATGAAAAATTAAATAATTATTGTGCTTTGCAGTTCCCCAGTTCAATAAAAAGCAGTCATACAAATCTTTCAGGATTTCAAACAGTGTTTTGGTTGCTTTAAATGACGCACATCTTGAAACTCAAAATGAAGTACTGATGCAATTGTAATTGCACAATTAAAATAATCTTTCATGGTTTCTAAATGGAATAGCTCTAAAATTACTTGTCTGCTGAAAAAACACTTCTGCAGAGCAGTTACCCGATATCACATTTCCAGACAATGCCTCCGTTGTCATCTTGTCCTGTTTCTTGTTCTTCAAATGTTTACTGGACACATTGACCTTTTGAATTTATTCACTGAGAAGAATTTATCCTTCTCTTTGGTAAAGTTCAAAACCTTTCCTTTAGTACACCTGCAGCAGAATTCCTGCTATAGATAAATAACATTTAACTCCAGTACACAATGCAATATTTGATGTGTTTGAAATGAAGAACACATTCCATATTTTCTGCCTTATCCTTAAGTCCATTTATATCACAATTCCTTGGAATTGAAGGAAATAAGTTATCATTAGGAATTTATTGCAGCTCAGATGGCTGAAAGTCAGACTTGGAGAAATGGAAAGCAACGACAAGCAGTTACTTCATTTTCTGCAACACATTTCTTCAGGGAACAAGCTTTGTTTCACTTACTGGAGCTTTTTCCCCCTAAATTATACTAGCAAAAGTATACTCTTTGTGCTTTATGAAAATGTTTACTATAATGTCCACCTCTAGATTTTTTCTTTTTCAAAGCAAAATTAATGAAATTTTGTCTCTCTGATCTGAAGCACAGTGGCCAAACTCTTCTGCAGGAAATCTATAATGGCAAAAGGAAGATAGAAACTAGAAACTGAAATTTTGAATTTTCAGTGGTTCTGATATGAAAGAAAGTCTTAAAAACTTCTGGAAACTGGAAAACTGCTTTCCCTCAATGTATTAGAAGCTTCACCATATACTGTTTCAGAAATGAACTGTGTTCCTAGCTATCTGGAGTGACTGGGTGAAACTATCTGTAAGTACCCTGAAGTAATACAACTGTTGTAAGGAACACAGAAGGAGGGCAGCAAAATACACATTATTCCATGCATTTTTTCATACAAATGCTCCTATTTTTACAGTTTAAACTTCATATACTCTTAAACAAGCTCTTCACTACTTCAAAATGCGTCTCTAAAAACCTGTCTTATGTTCATACTTCTTTGCTTTGAAGATTCTGGTTGGTCTTTCAGAAGAAACTAATTACTGTCAATTGAATACAAATATATTTAAAAAATATCTGCTCCAAGGTTATTTATTTATCTGATGATTGCTTTAGTTATGTTTGTGTCCCTCATCTATGTAGATAGTGAGGTGTCCAGAACAGAAACTACATTTTATTTTGCATTAGTAAGGTATTCATGTAATGAGTGATTGACCATCACACGAGCCTCTTTGTAATGCCAAGATATAAAGCAAATGAAACCCACTAAATTAATAAGAGGACTCTAGGGAATCCTGTTCCTGTTTGAAAGCATGAAAAAGAGACAGTGTCATGAAAATTGGTCCTTACAGTCTAATACAGTGATTGAGTCAATGCTACACAGTATTTTTCAATGGAGACGGTAATTTGGTCTTCTTCCTCTATTCTGCCCTTGTTTACACAACCCCCCCCCTCACCTTGTCAAAGTATTTTGGAGCTTTTTGTCTGTCTATTAAATTTACTGGAACAAGCCAAGAGGTTCAAAAGTTGCTGTCTGGATCACTGACAGAGGGACACAGCAGGATTTCCTCAGGAAGTCAGGCTAATCAGATTGTTTTAAAAAAATCCAAAGTGAATTACATTTTATTTTCAATTTGCATTGTATGAAACTAAATAAGATGGTTGCAGAACTGACCCTTTTTCATCCTTTATGATTTTACTCCCCTCCCTTCTTTCAAATAAATAGTTTCAATTTCCCTTCTGGGATTATTTTTTTCTCAAATTGTGAACTTGGCAACTATTTGAACTAATTCTTTAAAAATCTCACTTAAGATATATCTTACTTATTTTCACTATATAAATATGTGAAACATTAAAATGTAGTTTCAATATAGATTCCTGCAGCTTGTTTCAGTTTTACTGTAAAAGTTCCACAAGCAAAATTTCTTTTGGGCTGGAACGCTGACTTTCCTATCATAAAATGATAAAATATAGTTTAATTTATGCTGATTTATGCTATTTTGGATATAAGGTTAATTTTCAGGTAACACTTAATCATGAAGGTATTTACCAAAATATGGAAAAATTAACTGTCTTTAGCCATGTCACTACTGTAATTTGTAGTTCCATGAACACTGCTCTTATAAACCTCTTGTGTTACAACCTTAATTACCTAATGGGCAACATTGCCAGATGTTTCAGATTGTTTTAATTAAATTATTGTGAGTACAGGGGCACTTCCTTTTCACCTACTCTNGTGAGCAGATGAGAAGGGAATCACAGCTGAACTTACCAAGAGTTCGGAAAGGTCTTTGGTTTGGTGTATGGGAGAAGAAACCAGGTTTCAAAGCATTTGTGATCAAAATGTCAAAATACTCTTCAAAATCGTTCCTAGAAAGTAAAGAAAATTTGATTAGATAAACTAATAAATTCACTAAATATGTTAAATTTGCTAATAAATTCGCTAAATATGCTTTGAGACTTAAGAAAACATCAAAGCACTTCCTTAAGGCACTTGCTTCTGTCACTTTTTTTTTCCCCAATGCTTAGTCCATGTCACTACTGCCTTTCTTCTCCTGAGGTGGTCAAAAGGGAGTCAAACCCACTACGCTGTATGTTTGAGATCACTGATTATTTGTAAAAAGATGTTCCCTGATCTCAGGAGAACACGTAATAGATGACATATTTTGATCTCAGATGGCAACATGTGCACAGACACACAGAGAAAGGTGTAAATGAGGAATTATCTTTAAAAAGAAGAATATATGAAGTGAAGTGATGGGGTAGGAAGTAACTGAAGACACTTAAACACAGGTGCTTATATTGTTGGTATCCATACTGTAGGTATGCACAGGCCTAATAGGTATCTAGGATGCCACTGGTAGACAACAGAGATCTAATGAACTGAGTCAATGAAGTCAATGAAGGGTGGTTTCACATACCCTAAAGTTGAAACGCCATTTTGATAGCTGAACTCCTTCTTCAGACTCCACTGGCTGCTCTCACTAAATTCCCGCTGGTCACAGGGAGGTTAGACATGTTAGGTGTTACAAATAAACACCTACCAACTTCAAGTCTTAATCTGAATCCCACCACTAAATTCAGATTTTTCAAAGCTCATTATGTCCATATATACAGATTGGTATCTGAACTGTGGAAATCCCATCAATTTAAATGGGATTGAAAGTTTCAACATGGTATATAAGAAAATGTAAATATTTGTCCTCTATGATGTGTTTTATTTTACTAGAATTGTTTCATTGCCTAGGTGACTTTATTGCCTACAACATACAAAAAAATGACAGATACTCTTGAGTGGAACAAAGAAATCACAGAGGGCAAGTCCAGTATGGGCACAGGCACTAAAATGCTATCAGCAATAGAGGATGTTTGCTGGAAGTAAACTAGCTAACTATGTCACTTTCAAATAATCCACAATCTCACATGGGACTGAGATATCTTAATTCAAAACCAGAATGCTCTCCATATGAGTTTCTATTCAAGATTTTGTTTTGTGCTCAAAATTATATTCCAGCCTTAAAATAAAATAAAAGCCCTTTAAATTTCCTTCCTTTAATGAAATTTTACCTTTGTCTATTTTTCTCCACTTGTGACCATATGTAAACCTTTACCTTTTTAGAAGAACCAACATCAAATATGACAATGGCGTGTTTTAAAAATGTGCTTCTGTGTGGAAGATTCCAGAAGCTGAGCAAACAGGCATGGCTCTTCTGTTCTTAAGTGAAAAGTATCAAGAGACAAACTTTTCAAATTAGCATACAGTGCAGATAATGTTTCCATGGGTAAGTTAAGCTTGAACTTGCAAAATAAAACAAATGCTTCAGGAGCACAGTGGCAGACAATAAGTGAGAGGATGAGATGAAATGGACTCAAGTTGCACCATGGGAGGTTTAGATTAGATAGCAGGAAAAATTTCTTCACAGAAAGGGTGGTCAGACATTGGAACAGGCTGTCCACGAAAGTGGTGGAATCGCCATCCCTGGAAGTGTTCAAATAACATGTGGATGTGGCACTTGGTGATATGGCTTAGCTGTGAAAACAGAAGTGCTTGGTTAACACTTTGACTTGGTGATCTTAGAGGTCTTTTCCAACCTAAATGATTCTATGATTTGTGGGAACAGTGGCAAGTGCTTTGTATAAAAAATGTTAAACAGAACAAACAGAT
>WEIV01021964.1:2353-17266 GCA_013390005.1 Calyptomena viridis
CTTTCTGAGCCTCAGTTTCACCGACACTGAAAGAATGACACATAATTTTTCTGAGAAACAGGAAATATTTGCAAAGAGCACTGATAAGGTATGGTATTTGCAATACACGCAGCCACAAGAGACACCCAGACTCTCTTCAGCCAAGAACTTCCTCAATGCACAACATGATAATACAAACAAATCATGTCTGATATCCTTGCTCCATCTAACACCAACACCACCAAAAGCAGGGCAAGACATCTAACAGTCAAGGCAAATCAAATTATCAGATGGTCCTTTCCTCACTTTAAATCTTAACTGAGTAAAGCCATAACCCTGACTGGAAAATATAACCAACAAACACTGAGTTTTCCTGTTCTTGTAAATAAAACTTCCAACCAAGTCAGTACAAATCTGCCTAACCAGGGGCATTGTAAGGACTTAGAAGTTGTCCAAGGACATAAACATGGGAGTAAAAGAGCCAATAAGTTGCACTCATAAATTGGATTTCATTACATGGTTGGTTTTCTGATTGAATCCGAATTGTGCCTCAGTGAGGGGATTCAGCTGTACTGTATGCAGCATATATGAATGGCAGCAGAACCAGGAGATTGATTTCCATCTTTACTATTCATTAGGGGACTATGCATTATTCCTTGCAATATATACAACATGATCTTGAGGCTTTTTTTCATTTTATTATTTACTGAAAAAATTTACACCAAAAAACACAGGTATGTCATAGGTGGCAATGTGATGCAAAAGGGATATCAGGCTACAGAAGTGACACCAAAAAGGAAAATGTTACTAGAATATAAAAATGCTATGGTACATGAAGCAAGCTATCAGTTTGAACATATTACAGGCACTGAAATGCAAACGAAAGTGGGAGAATTATATTACAGTGTACAAAGTAATAATAACTGTGCCTGCATGTCTTAATACCCTCTTGTCCCAGCAGTCCTGACTTTCTAGGCAGCCCACTTCTCCACATTAACAGTAGTCATTTGGAGAGCAGCAAACGTGCCATTAGAAGCACTTTTACAAGTGTATATTCATCCACCAATTAGCTTAATGTGGCTGCTTTCTGCATATTTTCTATCCAGGCTTGCACAAATCTTATTAATATTTCCCCCTAGCGCTTTGACAGATTACCTTGTCATTATGCATCCTGGAGCCTTTTAAACAATATGGGTAAACTACTGTTTGCGAGGTTAATGACAATTATCCCCTAATTACTGCATAAGTCACTCAGTCCACTTTATCTCATAGGCAGGGTTCTGCTCTGTGTATCTGCCATTGTGTCACTATAAATGAATCTTGTATAGTTATGTTTATCTGTCGTTGCCTTGTAAATTACACTAACAGAAGAATGAACAAATTACTGTGTGTCATCACTTAAATACAGCTTCTGATAAAAAAAGTCCCACAAGCACAGCACTTGAGTTTTAGCCTGATCACAATTAGCTAACACATATTGAATGTTTTGGGAGATATATTTAGAAGTGGATGAGACACAGAGTGGTGGAAGAAGGTTCTGAAGTGGAAAGTCTAAGGGCAATAAAGCAGAAGAACTATAGAAAGCTGTACTAGTAGTAATTCCATGATCACCTCCTGAGAACTTTTCTGTTAATTTAAGTGTTGATAGATGAGCCAGTGATATTTTCCAAACAATCTCATATTCAGGGCTGTGCTGAATTCCACAATTTTTGTTGTTTCTGATCACAGTCACATGGGATTTTTTTTAGCTGAAACATCCAAAGAAAGCTAGAACAGTGGTAGCCTTCATAAAACCACAAGTAATGCTAATTTAATGCATGCATTTCAGGACAATATCTACCTCAGGAGAGGAATGCAGAATTGGCAAATACCAGCTTCCTGGTATATTCCATTTTCTGAGGCAACTTCAATGTCACAGTTAAGAGTACTTTACGGGTAGGACATAACTCAGACAGGTATGTCCTCCTTTGAGAAAGAAGGTTGACTTGTCCTTGATTCCTTTTTTCACCAAAGGCAGTTCAACGTCTTCAACAAGAAGTGCACACATAGTCAGTGCTCAGAGACAAAATAAGTCTATGGTAAAGAACATTAAAATAACAACTGCTATTTTTAAATAATGCCTCTTCCTATATTGGTCGTGGGGAGGTAACTGGTTCATAGTTCTAGTTGTTTGCAAACAGAACAATAAAGACAGTGCATTTCCACTACGTCCTGGGAAGGTCACTTCTTGAGTCAAAGGCAGCCTTTTAGTACTGGTTTTGTATCTTTCTGGAAAGCAAAGTAATTGCAAAAAATTAGTAATAAGTGTGCTTTTTACTGTGACTCAGGCTACAGATTTAATTTCCTTAAGCTTAGTGCAGTGACAACACCTTAACTTCCTCTTACAACTGGCTTCCACAGAATCTGATTCCTCTCTCTCTCTGACCTCATATTTAATTCTTAAAATGAGGGTATTTCCCTGCTTGCCAGGTAAATGGATGATTTGTAGATTAAAATGCTTTTTCAACTACTTTGATGAAACTGTCTGCCACACAGATTTCAGGAAAAACAATGCAAAACAATGGGTATGTCAACCATGCATCCTGCAATGAGGTTACACAGTAATGCATTATATCATCTTTGAAGACATGCTTTATACACATATACAATACATGCACAAATTATATATGCATTGATATGATAGTGCTACATAGTAGCTATTTAAAATGTATTTTACTTTGTCATATATTTTATACGTCTCACTTAGTAAACCTTCTCATTTTATACACATCCTAAAATATGTTCAGCACCAGCTTCTGACCAATGTGATACAAAAGTATCTGAAGTCAGGAGGACCACATGAAAATTGGAGCAGATTATGATTCCTGAAGAGTAGCGATATAAGACTGTTTAAGCTGCTGTACAAAAAAAAAAAGAAAGGTCAGAACTCTCCAAAACCTGGTGATTATTTACTGCAATTCAGGAGGTTACACCAATCCTGGAAACCTTTTTATCAATGTAAAGTATAAATTTCTTTTGTTGGATTACAATAGTGTCATATCTACAAAGAATGGATAGACTGAGATATTGCAAAATTGCTGATATCACTGAAAATAACTGGTTTGAACAGAACACAGATGAGGATGGCACCTTTGGCCATGCTCTCAGTATAACTTGTAAGAAAAAGCTGTATTGAAATGGTAAGAAAATGTAACAGTCATCACTGCTAGGGGATAACTGAAAAGACTGATCAATTTTGAGTAAGTAGTACCTCAAGGGTTTTGGTCCTACTAGGATTGATCTTTGTGTCTGTCCTGTGTTAAGTCAATGCACCTTTCAGCAGGGTATCCACTGCAGAAATAAATGGAAGTGCTGCAGTAACCCTTCACCCTCCCTCTAAGTATATTATTTTCTCTCTATGCTGGAGGAAAAAAAAACAATAATGTAGTAGATGGTAAAGTGACTCAGATTGTTTAAAAAATTTAAGGACAGAGAATGCTGTTATTGTACAATATTATTTGGAAAAAAAAAATGTTTCTAAATTATTAATCTTTTTCTTTGAATTTTGAGGTTCTTTGGCCGTTGACCTTCGCTAATAGCAAAGAAACTGTCAAAAGCTTCACTGAAATTCAGAGAGATTACATCAAATGGCTTCCCTTGATTAACTAAGTGGGTTACCTTGTCATAAAAGGAAAGTAATGATACATAGTGACAGTACAGATTGAGCAGAAGAATAAGCAAGAGAATGCTAAATATTGGAGATTAGTAAATACCATTCACTGGGCTAATCCTGTATTTAGGTAAAATCTCCTTTTTCCAAACACAGTGGAAATTTTGCTTGAGTAAATTCTTCAAAGTTGAGCCATACTGGGGTCTATGCCACCCCTCTCATTCTTCCATTCAAATGGCCTGCTGTAATATGATGGACATGAGCACAAAAGTAAACTTTGTTCACACGCAAAAAATCTTCATTTTTTTTTTAAGTCAGATTGCAGCTCCAGAGTTACTGTTTGAACTACAGGTGCAAATGACCTAAATACTTGGAAATTCAAACTGAGCAACTGAACTACACTTTTTCTCAGGGTTTAAAGAGGGATCTAAAACATTAAACAGAAATCTCATAAACTGCAAACTTTTGTCACCTGACAAGAAAAACAGTATTTTTGCATTTTTAATGCCTTTTCATAGAGTAATCTTAGAGAAAGAGGTGGAGAAGGGCATCCCCAAGGAAACTTAAGCTTTAATCCTAGACTCACCAGACACTTCTTGTGTATTCTGGATGAATCATGGTCTTTCTATGTCTTTAAAATGGACACAGACAACATTTCCCCTTACTTCACGACTGTAATGCAAAAAATGCCACAGGTTGAAGTCTGGGGAGCACTAGTCTATGACTCTCTATGTAATATAGAACTTGGTCCCATCAGACCAACTTGATCTCTTTTCATGACTAGGTGGCCCATCTAATGGATGAGTCTACCTGGACTTTATTAAAGCCTTTGATACTGTCTCACACTGCATCCTCCTGGAAAATCTGGTAGCCCATGGCTTGGACAGATGCACTCTTTCCTGGGTTAAAAACCGGCTGGGTGCCCGGGCCCAGAGAGTGGTGGGGAATAGTGTCACATCCAGCTGGCATCCAGTCACTCATGGTGTTCCCCAGGGATCAGTGTTGAGGCCAGTCCTGTTCAATATCTTCACTGGTGATCTGGATGACGGGATCAAGTGTACTCTCAGTAAAGTCATGGGTGACACCAAGTTGTGTGAAGTGTTGATCTGCTGGAGTCTAAGAGGGCTCTGCACAGGGCTCTGCACAGGCTCCGTGGATGGTATGAGGTTCAACAAGATCAAATGCTGGGTCCTACACTTCAAACAACAGCCCCATGCAGCACTACAGGCTCAGGGAAGAGGACCTGGGGATGCTGGTTGATGGGGGCTGAACATGAGGCAGCAGTTTGCCTATAAGGCCCAGAGGGCCAACGGCATCATGGCTTGTATCAGAAGTAGTGTGATCAGCAGGACCAGGGCAGGGAAAATCTCCCTGACATCAGCACTGGCGAGGCAACACCTAAAATCCTGTGTTCAGTTTGGGCCCCTCACAACAGGAATGACATTGAGATGCTGGAATGTGTCCAGAGAAGGGGAACAGACCTGGTGAGAGTCTGGAGCACAAATCCTATGAGGAGTGGCTGAGGGAGCTGGGGGTGTTTAGCCTGGAAAAAAAGGAGGCTCAGGAGTGACCGTATCATTTGCTACAATTCTCTGAAAGGAGGCTGTAGTCAGGTGGGAGTTGGTCTCTTCTTCTAGGCAACTAGTGATAGTGCAAGAGGAAATGGCCACAAGCTGTNGAGGCCAGTCCTGTTCAATATCTTCACTGGTGATCTGGATGACGGGATCAAGTGTACTCTCAGTAAAGTCATGGGTGACACCAAGTTGTGTGAAGTGTTGATCTGCTGGAGTCTAAGAGGGCTCTGCACAGGGCTCTGCACAGGCTCCGTGGATGGTATGAGGTTCAACAAGATCAAATGCTGGGTCCTACACTTCAAACAACAGCCCCATGCAGCACTACAGGCTCAGGGAAGAGGACCTGGGGATGCTGGTTGATGGGGGCTGAACATGAGGCAGCAGTTTGCCTATAAGGCCCAGAGGGCCAACGGCATCATGGCTTGTATCAGAAGTAGTGTGATCAGCAGGACCAGGGCAGGGAAAATCTCCCTGACATCAGCACTGGCGAGGCAACACCTAAAATCCTGTGTTCAGTTTGGGCCCCTCACAACAGGAATGACATTGAGATGCTGGAATGTGTCCAGAGAAGGGGAACAGACCTGGTGAGAGTCTGGAGCACAAATCCTATGAGGAGTGGCTGAGGGAGCTGGGGGTGTTTAGCCTGGAAAAAAAGGAGGCTCAGGAGTGACCGTATCATTTGCTACAATTCTCTGAAAGGAGGCTGTAGTCAGGTGGGAGTTGGTCTCTTCTTCTAGGCAACTAGTGATAGTGCAAGAGGAAATGGCCACAAGCTGTGCTGGGAGAGTGTCATAGTTACAGGGGCTGAGACTGGTTTATCACCATGAGGGTATAACCAAGACTATGTATTCTACACCTCTGTGTCATTCCTGATGGGCTGTTAATGATAAATCATTTGGTAACAGCTGCCCAGAGCACACTTCACACCCCAGGCCACAACAGATCAGGAAAGAGATCCAGGGAGACACCTCCACATCCAGCTGGAGGGGGCCTCCCTGCTAATGGGCCCAGCTGCACTGACACAATAGGCACAAACAGCCCACATCATCCCAGGACTCACAGAAATAAAACAACCATCGTGAACTCCCTGCCCTGGGGGAGGTACCAGGGATATGTAATCCTTGGAGTTTGAGACTGGGGAACCATCTCATGGGACCAAGAGAGGGAACAGAACTCCAGTAGGACTGTGGCTGCCACTCTTGAGGAGACTGCTACCATTTCTTCAACAGACCATCATTCCAACTATCAGGTTTTTCCTTTCCTTCTGCTCTGCATCCAGGGGCACCACACAGTGCTGGGACAGGGGCTCACGAGCACCTTGCTGTTCCTGTCCTGGGGGGGGCAGGGGCGGCGCTGGGTTGTACTTTGTTCTTGTGGGTAAAAGCAGTTTTGTTTTCCTGTGTCATTGTATGTATTGTGATCTTTTTAGAAAATTGTAGCTCTGACTTGTGGTCTCTCCAAATTGAGCTCATTCTCCTGCCGGTTTACTTCTAAACCAGCACAGATTGGTTCAGGCTGGACATCAGGAAGTATTTCTTCACTGAAATGGGTGTCAGGCATTGGAATGTGCTGCCTGGGGAGGTGGTGGAGTCAACATCCCCAGTGGTGTTCAAGAAATGACTGGATCTGGCATGTAGTGCCATGGTTTAGTTGACAAGGCGGTGATAGGTCAAAGGTTGGACTTGATGATCTTGGAGGTTTTTTCCAATCTAAATGATTCTGTCATGCAATGTTACCTTAAATAAACAGTTTATTGTGAACTTGACCTGCCTTTAGGAAATTCAAACAACTCTGTCCTGCAGTAAGGTTTTAAATGAACTGAACTACAGAAGAATTGAAAAGACAGACTTAGAAAGTGCCTATCCAGAGAATTTCAGTAACATTCACACTCCTTTTTTCAGTGGAGGATGGTGGGACACAGCTTGAAGGATTCACTTCTACAATATTTGGACATGTAAGACACTACCAGTCAATGAGCACCTTCTCTAGTTCATCATCTCTGAGAACAACCTTTATTACACTACATTGTGATAGTTTCATTCATGCTTATTATGTTCAGAGCTTCCCAAGTGAAATAATTCTCAAATAAAAATACCAATCCCTCTTTGCCAAATGGACACCAATAAACTGTCATTAGATTACTTCTAGCACAGCAAACTCTGAACGAAATAACAGTACTCATACAAGTTTCTTTTGATAACTTTACAAGCTGCCCTTTTACCCCAGGGGACAGACAGACTCTGTCTAATACAGAAGAAACTCCCCTGAATGCAAATATTTGTTGCAAGGCAAATAAAATGAATTATTTTCATAAAAAGAGAGCAGTAAGAATAGCTTGGCAAAATGCAAGCAAAAAGTTACTTTTAATGTCTTTGGCACATATCCAGCTCTTAGAAACAGCATCCAAGGTTGGTCCAAGTGGCTGATAAAGCAAGCTTAGAGCTGCCTTTCAACTTTCACTTTTTAATAATAAAAAATCAATATATGGAGGATTACAAGCCTCTTGATTTTCATCTTCTATATAAAAAACAAAAGATGACAAGGTTATGGTGGTGTATGAAATTCAGGCCACAGCCATGATGATGCATATATTTTATACCCTGTTTATTTACTGCACTCTACCATGAGACTGAAATAGGTCATTAAACTAAAATGAATTATCTTTTTTTACCTATATCTATCTCTCTTACATGGAAATATAATCTCAAATATGCATTCTGAAGCCCAGAAAATTAACAGATTCTATTTCAGATCCTAAATTAATCATGAATATGTATTTTAAAATAAAACAAGGAACAGTCTGGGTGGCAATGTGCATATAACTGTAAATGTTTATATGGGACCAAATGCATTGTGAATTACACTACGAAGTGAAGGGAATGTATCATGGTGCACAAACAAACCAAGAAAATATCTTTCAATCACAGCAATCACAGACTCTCTTGGCTGTTCCCCAGTGATGACAATATTTGAAATGAAACTGTTTATTTTTGAAGGATGTAAGACTCTCTACTTCCTTATTCTCAAGCAGACCAACTGAGCTTGGCTCAAGCATGATAATAACACAGAAAACTTTGTATAGACAGGCTATATTCCTGCAATCTTGAAAAAGGCAAATGGAAACTGAAGACTACAAGGCAATGTCAATTTTTTCCACACAGGATAACAAGGTCAGACCTCCATAGAGATCTGTAAAACTAACAATAAATGAAGTTATAATTTTTAAGCTATTCAAAGCACACCTGTATGTCTTGCAGTTTGCTTAGCAAGAAATGATTGCTGCCAAGTCATTAAAAATGCAACATTAGTATTGTTATGTGATCAACTCCTGGAATTGTTTTCTGTGTTTTTTTCTTAAGTGAACTACAGAGTAATTCATTCAATTTGGTGGAGCTAAACAGGCAAGGTTACCTATAACATGGTTGTCTCAAACCGCATGAGTTTGAAGGAGGGGGACCACACCTTCAAAAATCCATTAATCAAATCAAATTACTATGCAGGCTTCACCATATGAACATTACAGCAAATGTGAGCGTGTTTACACAATTACATTTTGGTATACACATAGCGGCAAGGACATAGAAAACTGCAGCAGCAGTAGGCCAGAACATGCAGTAATGCACTGGCTTACAGTGCCATTTTACTGATCTGAGGGACAAAAAAGCATCAAATTTAAATTCAGACAAAGAAGGCATAATTGGTACTGAACAACTTAGGAACAACCTTTGACACAAGACGAAGTAAAATCAAGTTAAATCCAGGCTTTGTTTGTCCTAAAGTGCAGTTTTAGAAAGGAAAATAACACAGGTAGATAGAGAATTTAGCTGTATTTTCACAACAGGGCAGGTGAGGTTTGGAAGGAAGCAGTAAAAAACTATGTGTGAGAATTAGGAGAGGATAAAGCAATAGCCTACTCCCTCTGCAATCATTTACCCATCTCTTTTTCCTATTTTTCAACCACAGTAGTGGGAGCTGTGACTACAGAACACCCACCTACAATATAACCATCCATAAGTGAGCACAGACTGGGCTGATGCCAGAACAGTAAAAGCAGCATTCACTTAGTATTTTTAAGCACTTTGTATTGTACAGAGCCCTCTAAGGAAGATTGATTTCCATAAAGCCCCATTTCCATCTCAAGGTACTGATGATGCCATAAACCACAAGAGTTTATCCACTCCAAGTCCTGCAGTGGAATTTCAGACTCACCACAAGAAGCTCATCTATCAGCCAGGGCTCAAGGAATACAGGCGTGTATGGCAAGGCATAGCGTTAGGGCAGCAACAGAATCAAAGAGCAATAAACAAAGACACTAGTGTCTAGCTTTAAAATAGTTGCACAAATATGTATGTATGAACACACATTTCATGCATTTTGCCTACATTTCCTGGAGAATGCTACCGATTATTTAAAATTTTTTGGTCGTCACTTTTGATCATCACATCATCATTACCACCCAGGTAAAAGCTGTCTAGTCAAAGAATGTGAGGCAGAATTCCTTGAGGGAATTGTAATAAAAGTTTCTTAGAGTTTATTATATTTAAATGTTTTGGTGTTTATTTGTGGAATATACAGTGGCTTTCAATAGCACTCTTCTGTCACTTCATTTATTTAGTTTGCATTTTGTGTTGTGTGCAAATTGAGTACTATTATACTTGAACTGGAGTAAAAAAAAAAAAGCCCTTCTCTTCTGCTGTGTCATACAGGCTTTTGAAATAAGACAAAACTAATTTATGAAAAAAGGAAGAAAGAAAGGGAGATGGGTGGTGTCATATTAAAAAAAACTTCAGAGAAAATACAAGAGAGTTGCAATGCACTTTATGTATTTTGAAATTATTTACTGTCAGTATGACGTTACCATCAGGAGAACCAATCTCATCTGAAGTACGAGCACACCACTCACAACCCTTGAAGAGACACACCGCAGCTACAGAACTCACACTCTGATGACTCTAATGACTCCTGCCACTACACCCAACCAATATATAAAAGCTGTTAGCTTAGTTTTCAAAATATACTTTTCAAATATGGTGATGAAGCCTTGGCGATGCACAGCTCAGCATAAATACGTAAGTGTCCCTTGAACCTCAGGTGTAGCTTCTTGTCAGGAATGCAGATGCTGATGACATCTGCCTCACTGGGGACTGAGCGCTCCACTGATTCAATAAGGCTACACAAGTGCAACAGGCCTTGATGTCAGTTACATGGTTTTACATACCTACCATGTCAGTGGTTCTCAGCCTCCCTGGGAATTTATTCAGATATAAGTGTATTCAGCCCATAACAATGTCTTCTACCTGCCAGAGAGCTAGGAATATTCTCACCTTTTATGAATCTACAGTGCATGACTGCTGGTGTTTTACATGTTGGGAGGGAGAGGGAGAAAACAAGAGACAGACGAAGAGAGAAAAGGAAAGAAAACGAGAAAAGGATGGGGAGAGATAAAGGGGGAAGGAAAAAGAAAAACAGGGAGAATGAGAGTGAAAGGGAGAGAAAAGAGGAGAGGGAGAGGACAGTTTTCTAGAATTCCTGTTTCATTCTCACCTTATCTCTCTAAGAATAAATCTACCTATGTATCTACAATATTAATCCAAAAACTGTTTCAAGACTGTTGAAAGTATACAACACTGTCTGAACCACAGTGCTTAACCCATCCACTTCCTTTACTCTTTTATTTAAAAGAGATCATACTAAAAATTCAAAATTTCAGTCTTGCACGTTACACAAGCACCCACTGCAACTACTTGCTGATGTAAAACTGTTCATGTGCTTATGCAACTGTGACCCAGATCAGTTGATTTTTAGCTGCAGACATAAAATATAGACAAAAGTTAGGAAAGGCATGAGTGCTGGAATCAGATTAGATTTCTGTACACTTTGCACTCAGAGGTTGGTTATCAATACAAAAAAAATATTAACAATGTTAGTGACCTTCAATGCCCTCTTACCCACTATTCACTGATCAATTAATACATAATGTTTTTACTGTGTTACAATCTTTTTCTGTGCGTTTAGTTCTGATGATATTGTCAGTAACAAAGACTAGCAAAAAAAGACTAGCAAACTGTATTATTAAGAGATGTTGGTTATTGGTTTTTTTTAAGTCTCAATATATTAATTTGAAATAAGATTATCTACAAAATTATTAACACTTTATCCAGATACCCAAACATTATCACACACTAATACAATGAGGCATTCCAACATACTGTTTCTGTTGTTATTATTCAAAATAGAAAAATAAACAAAAAATAAGTCCTAATTTCAAGCAACAGCTGTTAAACATTGTCCTCATGCAGGCAGTCACCTCAAATCATGCAATAATTAAAAAACAATGCAATTTTTTGCAAATATTTTAAAAAAGACTCTCACAAAATCATATAATTCTTCCAGTGTCTATACAGAGAACTTGGTAGAAGTGTAGGAATCAGGAATGCTTAGCAGTGCAGTAAAAATGAAATCTCTTTGTATTAGCTCTCATGCACATACACCCGGACCTAAGTGTGGAAATAAAGTGGGGATCATAAATATTTGCCATTAGAAAGGTTATGTGCCAAATGACACAGTAGTTAAAAATTTAACATTTTGAAAAGAAAAGTAGCAATCTACTGTCAAAATGACATAACATGAAAGAATCTAGTCTGTTTTTTGTCAGTTCTACTGACCACAATTTTGTGGGGATAGAACAAACTGCTTTTCTTATCATTCTTATCATTCATATGCTCCTCAGAGCATTTGTAAAGACAACGACAGCATGAGAGCTACAGATAAATGTGCAGAACTATATTAGTGTGAGGAAGAGAGAGGCAGCAGGAGCTCTCCTTTCTGTCAACTGTAAATGGAAGGAGTTTGGGAAATCTGAGAGTGACTCATGTTAGGCATACTCATGTTAGAAATCAAAAATGCTGAGCATGTGTTTTATGAAAATATATCTGAAGTTTAAACTCACAGGAATACATTTTGTATGATGAGTATGCAGTCGGGACCAGTTCCATATACACCCTTGTCGCTCATACAGAAGCAGCTTTGCAGAGCTTAACATCTTGCTTTGCAGAGGCTGCTGAGCTTTTTGGGCTGGAAGTCAGCTTAAGGAAGACAGAAGTTCTTTACCAACCTGCACCTCAAGAACCTTACCATCATCCTCATATCACTATAGGTAAATCAGAGCTTACATCAGTCCTAGATACCTAGGAAGTATCATTTCCTTGGATGGTAGGATTGATAAAGAGATAGACGACAGGTTAGCAAAGGCATACAGAGCTTTCGGGAAGCTTTATAAAAGAGTCTGGTGCAATAAACACCTGAAGAAAAGTATTAAGATCAGTGTTTAAAAAGTCATTGTACTGTCTACTCCTTTATATGGGTCTGAATCATGGGTCATCTACCACTATCATCTATGACTTCTTGAATGTTTCCATCAGCGCTGCCTCTGTACAATCCTAAACATCCACTGGACTGATTATGTGACTAACGTTACCGTCCTCGAATGGGCAGAGGTCACCAGTATCGAGGCCATGCTGTTGAGAACGTAACTCTGCTGGGCAGGGCACGTTTCCAGGATGGAGGATCACTGCCTCCCTAAGATTGTGCTCTATGGTGAACTCGCCACCAGCTGCTGCAATAGAGGAGCCCCAAAGAGGAGATACAAGGACTCCTTGAAACAGCACCTCAGTCTTGGCCATATTGACCACCATCAGTGGTCCACTTTGGCCTCAAATCGGGAATCATGGAGACGCACCATCTATAACGCTGCTGCATCCTTTGAAAACTCACACAGAATTAGCCTTGAGGAGAAAAAACATCACAGAAAGAACCGTGCCTCATCGATACCACCCAAGGAGACTTTTAGCTGTGCCTTTTGTTCCCAGACTTGTCTATCCTGCATTGGCCTTTTTAGCCACCAGTGCGCTTGTAGCAAGAGTGGGTAGAGCCCTTCCCATATCTTCATTTGCGAAGCTTAGCCATGATGACATTTTGTATGATGAGTATGCAGTTGGGACCAGTTTCATATATGCATACAAAGTAAATTGACCCCTTTCTTCTGCCCTGCCAAGGTGAGATCCTCTTGAAAGTGTGAAAATCGAGATCTAGCATTTCAGTAGTACACACTCATGATTCATAAACATTACTTGCATTTTTGTGTGTATGTCAACAGAAAACAAGAACACTATTGCACATATATGCCTTTTGTTAATTCCTAAAACTTTTTTCCTTTAATTTTTTTTTCCTTTTCAAGCCCTAGGACAGATCTAGATCTTGTGAACCAATACATTAGCAGAAATGTTTGACTTGTAAAGATGGTAAAAATGATACCGCTTAGAGATCTCACCCATACTTGTTTTTTTTCATTGCCTTGATATTTCATGTTTGATAGGGATAATTACAGCATGCGGTGGGCAGAAAATAATTTTACTGTTGCTGTTTCACTTAAATAATCCAAAACTGGTTGATAATGCCTAAATCTGATATTGGCAAATTGGTCTCCCTACAACAGCTGATCCTTACTGCAAGCAGAACTCATTTCAAGTATCTATTTTTTCCAGTAATTTACTATTTGTGATGCAAAAGAAATAATCTACAAAACCATCAACTGAAATTAAAAAATTGGTAACAAATGGAATCAGTCATTTATGTGGCAGATGATTTATAGATATGTAAAGGAGATAGTTGTATATAATTCTGTGTGCAGACATAAAATACGGTTTTATTTAGTAGAGCACCTTTCAAACAAGTTGTATCCTAAAATGATGAACAGACTTATATCCTAGTGTTACACTGATATTGTAAATAATAGCAGAGGGAGAAATTAAGAGGCACAGGTAAAAGGAATGTTTTCAATTGAGACCTGAAAACAGAGATGCCTACAAGGCATAGACTATATCTAATAGCAAAAGCTAAAGAAGAAAAAGAGGTTGTATGAGCCATGTCAAGCAGCCTGTGGTGAGAGATACAGGAATTCAGTTGCTGATGAACTGAGCCAGCAGAGAAAGGTCTAGGAATACAGTGGTCAAATTTTTCCAGCACACATAAAAACCTACAATCTCTACCAAAGTAGACCAGAAATATGCATGAACACCCAAGGCCAGAATTTGGCCCTCTCCTCTGAATTTGGCCTATCTTCTTGTACAAACTGCGAACAATCTTGTCATCTCCAAAGGATTTCAAACAATATTTTTCCAATATAAATGGACTTAAAACCTGCCTGAAAAAAGTCATTATGTGCTCACAATGGTAGAAGCCACCACAGGATGGTTGGAGACCTACCCTGTGCCTCATGCTACGGCCCGTAACACCATCCTGGGCCTCGAAAATCAAGTCCTTTGGAGGCATGGTACCCCCGAGAGAATTGAGTCTGACAATGGGACTCATTTCAAGAACAACCTTATCAACACCTGGGCTAGGGAACATGGCATTGAGTGGATGTACCATATCCCTTACCATGCACCAGCTGCAGGCAAAGTGGAACGGTGCAATGGGTTGTTGAAACCACCTTGAAGGCTCTGGGTGGAGGAACTTCCAAAAATTGGGAGCAACATCTAGCAAAGGCCACCTGGTTAGTTAACACTCGAGGTTCCACCAACACAGCTGG
Source organism: Calyptomena viridis (assembly GCA_013390005.1). NCBI lineage: Eukaryota > Metazoa > Chordata > Aves > Passeriformes > Eurylaimidae > Calyptomena > Calyptomena viridis. The sequence continues at coordinate 17,145 of WEIV01021964.1, forward strand.
TCCAGCCCAATCTGAATCCTTACATACAGTAGATGGAGATAAGGTCCCAGTAGTGCAGGTCAGGGGTCTGTTAGGAAAGACTGTTTGGGTTAATTCTGCCTCGAGTACAGACAAACCCATCC
>WEIV01021966.1:13159-32499 GCA_013390005.1 Calyptomena viridis
GAAAAACTCCAGCAGCTTCTTAAAGAAGCCTCTCTCCTAGAACCCCCCAGCTAATAAAAAAACTCTGGCTACTTAAAACCACAACAGGCATGCAGATAGTCTATCAATCTTTGCCAATGCTTGCCACTTATCTGTCTGGGAATGGCCCTTATCTTTCCATCAGGTTCTCTCAGACAGCAGCCTTGCTGCCAAGCTGTGTAAGAGCTCTTTGCTTCTCACCAGCACCCAGCCTTTTCCACTGAAGTGACTAAATAGCTGAAACATGAGGTATTACATCTCTCTGCTGTCTGGCAAAATTCAGCAGCCCTTCTTGAAGAAAAGCTGAAAGTAATGGGATTCTTCATGGTAACATGTTTTTTAGGAATACCAAGGACTGCATGAAAATCAGAATTTATGTCAGTTAAGCCTGTTGCTTTCCTGGTTTCCGTACCAAGATTTGCTGCTTTGCAATCCATTATAATTTGTGATTCACACAGGGTGAGGTGTGCATGTGCTTTTTGTTTGGTTTTGTCTTTTCTAGTCTGGAGACCAGATCATGCAGGGAACTCAAGAGTGGAGTGAGATTTCAGAGGAGAGTAAGCAAAACCATGGAATCATCTTGAATCCTGTGTCATTAATGAGTAATACAATGAATGACACTGGGCTAACATAGTTCTTCCTCAAGTGCCAGAGAGCTGAAGTTAGAAAAATAAGATGGAGGTTTGAGTAAATCTCTGAGTTTAGGTTCAATAAGCCTGTTCTCCCAGCATTTATTGCTGTTTCTTGGTTATTATAGCTGTTCAGATTGCTTTCATCTGCGTAGAGAAAAACCTTATTTACCTTTTAGTCTAATTCTTCCTTTTCTCTTGCCTACATTTAAATTTTCTGGAAAAATTTGTAAGGTAAGGTTGCATGATTTTACAGCCTGTAGAAGACTTTGTTGTGATGAGTAGACCTTCAGCTGTTACTGAAGTGAAGATCATTGTTCTTCTGCCTGACCTTTTCAGTTAAGAGGACTTTGAGTCACACTAGAGATCTAAGGATCAATTTTCATCTGTGAACTGTAGTGACAGCTCTTCTCTGGAGTGAAATGGGTCGGAAAGCTCAAATCTAATTTGAAAATGGATGGCTGTTAGAGGAGACTGGCACATCAGTTTCTGACCATCGTTGAGGAAGAAGTCTCACTTCAACACTGGCAAATACTGGGATTCCTTGAAATTGCTGTTGTATTATTGTGCTGGCATCACACTCTGAAATCCATTTGGTATGGTTTGGTGTAGCATTTCAGTACAAAACCAAACCAATATAGAGATGTTTCTGAGTGGTTTTAGCTCTTGCTTCTGCCTGGAGTTTTGTTTTCTTTTTCTCTTTATCCTCCCCTGCAAGAAGAAAATTAGAAAATCACAGCACTAGTCAGAATTCCTGTTTCGAGAACTAGAAACTGATATTTGTGTTTGAACTTGCCCCCAGTCCCATCAGCTGTGAAACACTTTGATCAGGTTCAATCAGGAATGACTGCTGGAACCAGTCCTTGCTCTTCTTCTTGACAGGGCAACTCTTTTACACCTGTAGAGACTAAGGGCAGCATTTTCATTCTGCCAGGTGTGCTCTGTTGAGGTGGGTGTTATGGCAGTCCCCTCTTGTAGCACTGTCTTTCACATCATGGTGTGCTCTTCCAGCCCATGGCAAGAATAAATCAGTATATATATGAGAATATTCTGCCTGAACTAAAGCTACTTGGCAGTAAACCAAACCATTCCATCTCCTTGAGGAGTTTAAAACTCCAAAGGGTGGTTGCCTCCATAAGTTGGCGTGGGGATTTTTCACCCTAAAAGAACTAGTTGTGATCAGTCTCCAAATGCTACTTGCTGACTCAAAACCCTCTTGAGCAGCAAGAGTCACAGAGTTGACTCATGTAAGATCATGTTCTTCTAATGAAAATAAACTTGAGTCAATTCAGAATTATTTCAATAAAAACAAGAGTACCAACCTCAATTGTGCTATAAGCAAAGAAAAAGAAATCAATAAAAATCCTGAAATTGAATGATAAAGGTAAAATGCTGTCTTTAGAGGTGGCTGACTGATTTATCAAATTGCAGGAATCTCAGTAGTAACGTTTTCTGAAAACATTAATTTAGGTCTCTTGAAAACAAGGGGATATTAAAAGTCTCTTGAGATAAAAGCTATGAGATAAATGCAGGAAATCAAGTACATTATTTATGCCAGAAAGGAAAAAATAATCTGTATAAAACATCAGTTGGATTTTGCTGTTACTGTCAGTTCTACATAGAAAACATGAGCTCTTGCAGGTAGGTAAGTAGGTAAATTTTTTTCACTTCCTTCTGTGGATGTTTGAGCAAATTTTGACATCAGTATTTTGTCTAATGAAACCTACAGGAAAAGTATTTATGCATAATATTTTTAAAACTAATACTGTTTTGTTGCAATCAACTGATTTGTCTGGTGATTTTCTCTTGAGACTTTTGGTTTCTCTTTGTTTGAATCTGAACTGAGGCAGTGGTTTTAGAAGTCTCTCAGTCTGGTGCTCCTACACTTGTTTAAGCAACTAGAAAGTTTTTGAGATTGGTTATGTTGGAAGTCTCTGATCATGCTGGAAGGCAATGCAAGTTGGATTTGTGGAGGAAACTCCAGGTGGATAACAGCATGGAAAGACTTAAAAAAAAATCACTTGCAGAGGAGGTGGAGGGAGGAAAATTATCTTTGGATGATTTTACTGAGGGAATTAATCAGAAAATAGAAATCAGAATGGTTGACCAGCTGTTTAGGTTATCATAGCATTTCCACAGACACTTGGGACTAAATATGATTTAATATGACTGGCGAGTCACATTAAATCATATTTAAAAATATTTAAATATCACTAAATATGTAATACATCACATGCTCAGTCATGCAAGAAGTTCTCTATCACAGGAATAGGCCAATTTATTCTTCATTGTATTAGCCTGTCTTTGCTGATCTCTTCTCCATGGGATCCAGTGACAGGATGTGGGAATAATCCAAAGCTGTGCCAGGGGAGGTTCAGACGGGGCATTAAGAAACATGTCTTTACCAAGAGGGTGGTCAAACTCTGGAAGAGGCTTCCCAAAGAGGTGGTCAGTGTTTCTCAAGCCTGTAAGTGTTTAAGAGGCATTTGGACACTGCCTTTAGTAATTTGTTTTAATTTTCAATCAGCCCTGCCATGATCAGGCAGTTGGATGAGATAATTGCAGGTCCCTTCCAACTGAAAAATTCTTATTCTATTCTATTCTATTCTATTCTATTCTATTCTATTCTATTCTATTCTATTCTATTCTATTCTATTCTATTCTATTCTATTCTATTCTATTCTATTCTATTCTATTCTATTCTTTCCCTGCTCTGTCTGTCTTCCTTTGTTACTTGCTTGAAATCACTAAGTTTGTGTGGATGGTCACAGCAAGATCCTGTCTAGAAAAATGGAACTACTGGTTGATGTAAATAACCAAAAAGTCAATAGGTAATGCTTAAAAGATATTTCTGTTATCCAACAATAGAATCTGGTATCACTTTCTGGTATTGTTTAGTATTCCAGGGAGGCTGGAATCTGAATGAAAAGTGGGGTTATCAATTATCCAGAGAATGCCTCTTGCAGTAGGGGAGGTGATGGGTAGGAGTTACATATGAGAAACAGAAGTATAATTTGGATGTCACTATTCATGGTTCTGGCCATGATTCTTTTACCAAAAAATGTCCTATGGTATACCTGGGGAATGTGTATTTCTCTCTAACAATTACAGTCCTGCTAACTGGTTCACACACCAGGGTCTGCATTTGTTTGCATGTGTTCCTAGAAAACTCTGCTTATTTGAGCAGAAAGCATTCTCAAGATTATTCCTAAACTAGGTTTCTGTCTATTCTACTCCTCGGTTTTTGGAGAAGAAGAGAAATCTCTTGATTTTTTTCCTTCTCTAAACTAGTTATAAAATCTCTGACAGTCAGACTAGGAGTCTGCTTGGTGTGAGTTGTCATCTTAGGCAGGTAAAAAACACCTCAACACTTCTTAAAACAACCCAGCACCTTTGCTCTTGACTGGCTGATGGGTTAATATTTTATTTTCTCTTTATCTTGCCAGTTGACTGTTCCACTCAGGGTTGTTTCTCACTGTATAGTGTATTACTGTTGTGTTAACCCTGAGGAGTTGCCTTCTTTGATCATATCAAAGCTGATTATGCAGTTCATGTTTGCACCAGATTTGCTTGATGAAGCACTAATTAAGTGAATGTAGTATTTGTGGTGTTTCTTGCTGTGCCACTGAAAAGAAAAAAGGTGATTGGGAAATAAGTCTTTATAGCAAAAGGATAGGTAGCTCCTCCTCCCCTTCTCCTTTAAATAATTAAAACTAATCAGCTGTGAAAATGAAAATATTTTTACATTTTAAAAGCCATTCATTTGTTTGAAAAATTAAAATGATTTATATGCTTCAGAGTGAAGAAATTATTGAATTTCAAAAGAACTGTTTGTTATCCTGTGATAGTTCATACAAAATATTACTTCAATACATGTAATTATAGTTGGGTATCTAAATTTGAACTGTTAATTATCTTTAGCTAGCAATTTCTTGGAGAATAATAATATTTCCTTCAGTGGAAAGTGAACATTTTAAGTAACAAATGAGCTACAAGCCACAGGTTTTTGGCAGTAATTGCTGCTACTCCCCTATTTTCAAGATAAATCTCTTAATTAACAGCTGTATGGCACTATCTCACTGGAATATTTCATCCTTTTATAAAAGAATCCAGGAAAATAGGAAATGGATTTCTTACATATGCAAGGAAAAAAATAAAATCTCCTATGGGCATTATTGACTTCTTAATTCAAACTCTGAGTATACTCAGGAATGGTTTTGTTTAATGCTTTTACCTCTTGTATGACATATTTACCTCTCAGTACTCAACATCAAGGGCTGTTTGAATTCATGAGGGGCTGGTGAGATGAACTGCTTGAAGTTTAGTTTTCCAGCTCTGATAATGAATCACCTCTTGCTGATGTGTTTGAGATTGAGATTGTGTCCATCTCTAAAAGACTTTCCTTTTTTTCCTGAATTTAAGGTGGGGTTCTTAACATGTGACATCATGTCAGTGTAAGCCAGTGGTTCCTCACTGGGATTTATCCTGCCTGGTCACCATGTTCTAGTCCTTTGTTTTACACTGTAATATATGGAATCACAGAGTGGTTTGGGTTGGAAGGGACCTTAAAGATCATCATTTTCCAACTTCTTCCTGTGGACAGGGACAACTTCCACCATCCCAGGTTGCTCCAACCTGGCCTTGGACACTTCCAGGGATGGAGCAGCCACAGCTTCTCTGGGCACCCTGTGCCAGGGCCTCCCCACCCTCACAGGGAAGAATTCCTTCCTAATATCCAATCTAAGCCTGCCCTCTGGCAGTTTAAAACCAGTGTCCCTTGTCCTGTCACTCTCTGCCTGTACATAAGGTGCCTCTCCCTCCTTTCTCTAAGTTCCTTAAGATACTGGAAGGTTCTAATGAGGTCTCCCTGGAGCATTTTCTTCTCCATGCTGAACAACCCCAGTTATTTAACGTAACAACTTTTTTTTATGGTATTATAGGCTAATATATTTTCTCCTTTGCCTTTGCCTAGCTAAAGAGATTAATCCCAGATGTACAGCATACTTCAGAACAGAGAGCAGCTTGATTTTTACTTTCTTCAGAGGATCTAGAATGAACTGAAAATGAAGATGCCCAGCTTTCCAGTCCCTGATTTTCTCAATACAGTTATTTGAAAGTTTGTCTCAAGAGACTTATTTAGAAGTTTGGAGTCCAGCATTGAACTCAACCTTGGTGTCCTGGTTCACTCTGATATTAAAGTGTGGTTGAAGAAGACTTCAAATCATTACCTTTTTTCCCCCTCCCCAAGCTCTTCCTCTTTACATAAAACCCCCAAAGAGAAGTTGCTCTTGCCAATGGTGGGTAGATCAGGCTTCCTTTCTTTGAATTTTGCAGTGTTGCAGGAGTAAATAATATTTTCCTGTTCCTGCTGTGTTTCACAGCATGAAAAGAGAAGCAGAGATCTCCTGTATAACCCTTACTGCTCTCGCTGTTCATGGTCTTGGGGTTTCCCTGGTTTTTTTAGAAGTATTTAGGGGGACTGTTTGCAAGGAGTACTAACACTGGTGTAATCCAGCAAACTCCTTGACACTGCATCCTGTGTTTGACAAGAGCATCCCAATCCTTCCACTGTAAAAAGTTTCTCTCCATCAAGATGCTCTTCAGCTTGTCTTCTAACTGTATTTTATATGCTAATCTGTGTGCTTGGGCCAATTTCCTTCAAACAAATTTGAAATTATATGCACATCCCTGAATGACTGATACAAATTCTCAGCATGGTGAATGGAATGACAAGTAGTTGAGCAGGATGGGGTCTGTTATCAAGGATACTTCTGATGGCATATGGATGGCAAAGCAGGAGGCAAGAAGTACCCTGATCCCAATGGGTAGGACTTGCTATATTCCAGTGTTGAACTGGAAAAGAAGAAATTGCTCTTGACAGGCATTAATTGTTAGACATCTCATAAATTCCCCCATGACCATAATTTATGTTACAGTTGGAGAGGCAATGACCTAAAGCTTGTAGTTAGATACTGTGTTTAGGCTGAGGTCTGGCAGAAAGAGAAATTTATCCTCTGGTTATTGATAACTGACAGGGTGTAGCTGTTTAATTAGCACTGACCTCTTTGAATAAACCTGGCAACTTTTATCTCAGGTTTTGGGTTTTTTTCCCTCAAGAACTAGAGGTATAGTTTTTCATAAAGGGATGCACACTTGATCTAACAAAAAAAATTAGTCAACACTTGGTATTCCTGAGGTCTGTAAGGAGAAGAGTGCAGTAGCCAGGGACCACAGCAGAACAGCACCATCATGGTGTGTCCAAGGACCACGCACATCCTGATGTCCCTCTGTCCTGGCTTTAAATCTGGTGCAAGCTCTTTAGTTGGACCTGATTTCACTAAGTGTATTTGAGAAGCATGGAGATATTGGCAGTGAGTAAAGAGTTAAAAAAATACTGTGCACACAAAGGTTCCTTTCTAGTGTGATACAGTTGTAGGAGGGCTGCATTTACAAGACAGTCTCTTGCAACTTATATTAATGCTGAGGCCTCTTCAATTTGTACCTGAGTGTTGACCCCTTCTCTTCAAAGTAATTCCAGAATCTTGAGCTCTTTTAGGCTTGTCCTTACTATGTTCTCTGAGAAAGGGGATTTGTTCAAGATTTCTAACAACAGAAATGGTAAAGTAGGCTATGGAACAGGTTCACCTTTAGGAGTTTTTGTAAATGCTGTTACTAACTGAACAAATCAAAACTTAGTTCTCAGTTTTTGGTAGCAATGAGATGCACTCTGAGACCTCTTTAGGTATTTCAGGTGAAATAAGGTATCTTCAAATGTGCATTAAAAAAATATCAGAAGAAACCCCACAAAAATGTTCACAAGAATTCACTGTGACAGTCCTGCAAAAACAACCTAATGCCTAATACTCTTGCTTTTCAGATAATATATGTCTATTTTTGTTCTAACATGTCTCTAATAACTCTTTTGTTTCCCAAGTCCCTGCACACATTTGTATTTTGTGATGTCCTTTTCATGAAGCTTCTGCTGAACTATCTTTCTTTGTAAAAATAAATTAATGAAGCTAAGCTAAAGTGAAGGTGATTGACTGTCCCATTTGGAAAAAAAAATATTTTGCCTGTGCTAATAAGCTCAAAACATTCTTTGGGAGTTGTACGTCTATAAAATGCTCTTTGAGTTGAATTTCAGCATTAAAATTTACGCATTCATTCGATATCATACTTTTTCCTTCAAGAAAAATAAATATTTCAGTCTTTGAACAGTGTGAAACTGAAAACACTTGCCAGTAGCCCAAGCTACTGAAATTACACAGTAGGCTGCTGTGCAATTCCAGTGATGAATAATATGTGTCTGCATTGGGAAAATATATAGTAATCACTGCAAGTATAAAGCATTACAGACAGAGATGGATCTTTTTCTCTGATTCTTACATAGGCCATTTGAATGGTTGTTTTGCAGTTTTATAATTTGATGTCACTTAAGTAAGTTGAGGATTTTTTTCCCCAGGTCAAAAACTGCTTAGTGTAAAAAAAGATATTTATTGTGTACTTAGCAAAGCATCCATTAAAATTTGACAAGCTGAAGAGCCTTGTGGGGTAGTGTTTTCGGAAAACACTCACAAAAGAATTAAATTTTTTAATGTGTAATTTATTTGGGGTGCTTTAGATCAGATTCTTGTTTACAGTTTCTCACTTTATGCATTTTAACTTGGTAATTGTTTGGTCTGTGCAGATCTCACCTCGATCCCCTGTCTGGAGAGAATCAGGTGTCAGGATGGGTCTGCAGTGCCTCCAGATTTTTGCATCCTCCTTATTTCCTCTGTGAACTTTATTTTTTTTTAAAAGAATGTGATAGAAACAAACTGAACATTTGATTCTAATGTAGTTTTATTTACTCCAGTAATGATAATGCCCAAGAAGAAGCCAGTTTTTGACATGCTACAAGTACCATGGTATAGTTTTAAAATGTTCCTTCCAATGTTCCACCTATTTAAGGCTTACACCTTAAAGAAACTCAAAACATAGGAAACATGTACCATGAATCTCAACTCCCTTCAGAAGCTGTTCAGAAAGGTACAAAAACTTGCAAATCTGGGATTTTTAATGCAGTTTAAATAGCTCAGTTGGCCCTAATGCAATAATCTGATGCTATCAACAGATCAGGAAATGGAAGTACAACAATAGGGGGACAAACCAAATATTGCTTGTGTTTGCCTCACATTTTAAGTCATTCATCCTCTTTAAGTTAGCTCATAGCACCTATTACTGTAAATTTAAATTTTCCCTTTTCATTCCAAAATTCCTCTTATCTCTGTTGATTTCTTAAGAAACCACAGCTGGATTTTTTGAAGAGAACAGTTCAGTGACAGTTCACAAAACCTACAGTGTTTTATCAAGCCCTGGCAGAACTTGTGCCTTGTCTCAGGAGAGCTTTTCCTGTGTCCAGCAAATTGTGGCACCAGGACTTTGCTTTGAGTTGGCTACACCAATCATTTAAAATATCTCATTTCCTTATGCTATGTGTTTGATTCATTCCTTTCTCCTCTTCCAACACTTAAAATCAATTAACTATTCGTGTCAGAAATTTGCATCAACATCTGTCCTGTGTTAACATTGTTTTAAACTAAATCAGACTGATTTTCTTTTCATTTATGTCAGTGTCCCAAAGAGATGTAGTTGGTATTTTATGTTGCTCTTGCCTTCTTTATACAAACAGATTATGATTTTCTTTCTGTAAGAAACCAGCTTAAAAGTATTTGTGTAGATGAGGAGTATTGCTTTGTTGAATCCTTGGGATCAGCAGAAGGATAATTTTTATTCTGACATGAGGCAATATGTCATATTTTAGGGCATGTGATGTGTGTATGTGTGCATTTGCATTTCCTGTGTGATACAGTGGGATATTGACTCCAACTGGTGCAGAAAAAAGTGCTCAAATATATTCTGCTGATTGACCAATTTTTCAGTGTAAATATCACCTTTAGGCCCAGGATTCTTGAAGAGTGTATTATTTTTCTTAATGTTACTGGCTGACATCTTCAAAATACAGCCATCAAGCAAAATTGCCTACATGGAGTGCACAGCAACTGAGTTGTGTTGAATGATAGAGTTACCTTTTTAGTGGAAATCCCACATCCCAGAGTGTTTCACTGTTAATTCCATGTTCTTTGCTGCTGGCTCTGTATGCACTGGGACTATTGGGTCAGGCAGCTCCTGCTGGATGTGCACACTCCAGGATAAGGGAAGACAATCTTAAATTCTGCAATATAAAGCTTCTCTGTAGAGTGTTACTTCCATAGCCACAAGCTAGAGCATCGTTATATTACTTTTCCATCTTATATTAGGTGTGAGTTCCCCTAGAGGAGTGCTTGTGAGTCTCTTCCTGACACTTATTTTAGATGAACATATCAACCATCTAAGACAAAATCTGCTTTTGTACAAGTATAGATACCTGTCTAGTACAAGTAGAGATCCTGATGAACTCCCATGTTCGTTCATGAGCACCTCCTTCTGGAAACATGGCAAATCCTGAAAAAAACACTCACAAATTCTGGGGAAATAAATTATTTTTTTAAAAAATATCACCAGGTTTTCTCTAAAGCCCATTTAACTAAATCTTCTACTGCTGTGCACCATGCTGACAACTGCTAGTAAAATTGCCTGGTAATCCTGAGTACGAGTCTGCATGAACTAAACACCTACTTTGTAGTTTGGGCAGTTTTTCTTTAAGTCTTCTAAATTGCTAGGAATTGTAGATTGCCTGAAAATGAAACCACAAAGCAATTTTCTTCTGCCTGGGAATACTGTCTTCAGACTTAAGTTCATCTGAAGATCTGAAAAACAATAGCCTGAGATGAAAAATGGAAATATGAAGGGAAAAATATTTTTTGAGGGCAAGTATTTCATAGTATTCATTTCAGGACTGCATTTGATATCGCGTATCCAAGACAGATTTTATTTATTTTATTTACTCAACTGGAAGATAGAATGATGCAAAACAGTCCTGTCCTTGCAGTGTCAGGTAAGTTTAGGTGTGTTTCTAGTTCCAGAGGTCTGAAGGATAGGCAACACTTTGTGTGCTCACACAGGTGTGAATGTGTGTATTAGCCATCAAAAAACCACCAAAATAACCCTATAAAGAACTGCAGATCTTTGATACAAAAGAAAATGCCATGAAAATTAGCTGGTGCAACAGGAAGAGCACAAACCAGAGCAGTGTCTTCTGTCATATCCCACTGGCTAATCTAGCAAATGTGAGAGGCACAAAGGAAGTCTGCTCTGGGAAGAAGAAATGGTTTTTTTGTTTGTTTTAGGCGTATCATCTACACTGGGTACTAAGAGTTGGAGAGGATGTTTGAAAAAGGAGGAGGTTATTGCAATTTTCTGAGATATTTTATCAGGATCATAGATCTATTTTTTTTGTGGTGGGTACAGCCTGGTGCTTTGACTATGTATCTCACAGCCTATTTCTGCATAAGACGTGCCACTTTTAGGAAATTACATTCATGTCAAGAATTCCTTGAAATGTCAGAAGAAATGATTTCTTTTTGTTCAATAGATAGTCTGAAAGGCCAAGCAGGTCTGCATGGCTCTCAAAGGTCTGTACACAAGAAGGTAATCCAGTCTGGAAGGAATCCTTCATTTATTTATCTTTTATATATTCAGGATTGTTACATTTCAAAGTTTGCCTCCCACTGTCTTTTGACAAGTACGGAATCAGCACTGGTTGAAAAGGCATCTTTAAAACAATATATTTGGTGCTGGTTTGATGATCAATCTGCATTCTGGCTGGTTCTACCACAGCCACCCAGAGAAGTGATTTATTTGGGTGTTTGAAGATGAAATGCACATCTTCAGTAACTGCATTCACACAGCTGTGTTGTATAAACTTATGAAACCATTCCTTTGTACTGGCAGCTAAAATTGACCATCCCATGGGTTTATCAGCAGAACACAAACTAATGTCTTTACCACACCTAACATTTGGGAACCTGAGGTGAAGGGCATTTGAAAAGCCCTATCAGGAGGTTAGAAAAAAAGATGTACATCTGACCCAGCACTGATAGTGATTTTACCATTAAATTCATGGACAGCAGAACCAGAACAGAATTACATATTTTGAATGCCACGTGTTGCCTCTTATAGAGTTCATTAGATATCATGAAGATATAAAGTATATAGGTAGTCAGAAAAAATAACATGCTTGAATAAATATTTATAATTTTGCTCTCTGTGGTTTATGTGCTTGTGTTCTATTTTTTAATCTCTGCAGTCAGGAAGGAGCAAAACTGAGTTTGACATTTGTCATTGTTATTGAAGAAAAGAGAGGATGTGTTTCACAGAGCTACACATTCAGCTGCAGCACTAATTTTCCTACAGAAAAAAAGTTTGAATATTTGCTTGTTGTTGTTTTGTTTTTTTCAAAAAAAAGCACGTTAAAAATAATAATAAAAAAAGAATCCATCCAGTGTCTCTCTGGAAGTGAACAGCTACAACAAAGAAGCTCAGCTCAGAAACTTGGTGCCTGAGTTCTCTCGTCACTGCCAGTTGTGCATATTCTGTAGAAAATGGTTAATGGAACCTAAAAATCTCATTTAAAGATAATTCAATTACAGTACAGAATGTCTGAATCCTTTTCTGCTTTGAACCTTAACTTTATAGAATAGGTCTAATATCAGGAAAGATGTGCTGAACGTTGAGGCATGAAAACGCTTTTGTGGTTCAAGTTAAAAATTTGCTTAAATGTTTAATTTAGTGTGCAGATAAAATTGGGCTTCTTTTCACAGCTGATATCTCCCCCAGAGATAAGACAAATGGCTGAAGCAAGAAAAAATAAATTTCTCTTGGATAAATGAATGTCTAGAAGTAACACAGTGTTTGCAGATATGTCAGGTTATTCGAAAGCCAAGTATGTATAAGAAGAAAGTAAATTTGCTTTGCAGTGTTCATATGCCTGGTTGCTTACATTGCTACATAGATAACAATACTGCTGTAGCAAATACGTGTAGGTCATGGATCTGAGAGATTGTCAGCCCCTCAAAAATGTGAGTTTTTTAAAGCTTTGAAGATGATGATCGCTCTACTGAAAACAAAATAAGAAAACTCTTTACCCAGGCAATTTGCTTATCCCTTTAAATTACTATGTTGTAAAATCACCATTTATATGGTTACAGACAAATCACCATTCAAATTATGAAGCTCCCTCAGTTTTTTGCAGATGTGTGTTCTCAACTTACCTTAGCTCCTAATACCCCCTGAAACACCCAGCACTTCTCTGCAGCAGGGGAATACTGCTGTCACACCTCCAGGGATCTTAAGGCATAGTATTGTACAGTGCTGCTGATAAAATACCATAGTGATGTGTTTCTATTTATCAGTTGCATTTTCAGGCCTTGGCTTTACCACCTTCTACTTGGCTGGAAAGCTGCACTGTTTCACAGAGAATGGCCGGGGGAAGAGCTGGAGGCTTTGTGCAGCAATTCTCCCTCTCTACTGTGCCATGATGATTGCCCTGTCACGTATGTGTGATTACAAACATCACTGGCAAGGTGAGCCACGTTTTTTCCTACTTGATTTTCCAATTAGCTGTGTTTCTTTGATTTTTATTTTTTTTTATTACATCATGTGAGTTAAAACACAATATGCTATAGATTTTCCTTGCTCCTCGAGTCATGCTGAGGTTTCCTTGTGAGGTTGAACCAGAGCACTGACCTTCATAGCTTCAGGTGTCTGCTACAGCATCCTGTCTTCCCTCACAGTAGGCACTTCAGGAGTGCAACACAGTGATGCAATGCAGCTGCATCTGTCACAGGGAAACTGTTGTCTTGGTCCTTTAAAGTCCAGGTGTGAGATGTAACTAATATAGAAGACTATGCTATTTATTATTTATATTACTGAGTTACAATTCAGAAAATTCTACCATCTAGTCTTTCTTTTGCCATTTCTTGACCCTCTTTTTTGCCACCCTTGTACCTTCCCTGCTTCACTCATTTCTGCTACTAAGTAAACCAGCCTGTAATTATTTTTTCCTTACTTGTCCCTATATTCCTATAAGATATACCTTATTTGGCATTTCTGGTATTGTTATGTAGGTCATCTTGGATTTATGTGGCATTGGTGGTACAATGCTGCTGACCTTGCAAATTGTACTCCCCTCAAGGTCTTGAGAGCTTCTTTCCATTATGTGGAAATTCATAGTGGCTACATATTGTTCCCTGTTTTCCAAGACTGATGAGTTGACCATGGCTGGACACCTGATTCCCACCACAGCTTCTTTGTCATTCCCCTCCTCAGCTGGACAGGGGAGAGAAAATACAGGGAAAGGTTCAGGAAGAGATCACTCAGCCTTTACCATCAGACTCAACTTGGGGGAACTAGTTCCATTTATTACCAGTCAAATCAGATGATGAGAAATTGAAAAAAAGCCTTAAAAATACCCTCTCCCTTTCTCCTATGCTCAACTACACTCTTAATTTCTCTCCCTCCTCCCCTCCAGTGGTACAGGGAGATGGGGAATGAGGGCTGTGGTGTGTGAGTCACGCTGAGCACTTTTTTATCTCACACAGCAGTCAGAGAGCCAGACCCATCCATGCTTTTTCTTGCCCTGTTGTGCTCCTGCTGTTCTCCCTCAGCTGCCAAATCACCAGCCATTAGCCTTGACATGTTCTTTAAGGAGTCTCCTGGTTTCCAGCAGGTGCCTTGTCTTGTTTCAGGTCTCATTGCTCTTTGCTCTGCTACACAGAAGTTGGGGAGAGCCTGCAGCACAAAGCTGGGCAGACACTGATCCCAGTGTGTGACACTTGGCTGGTTTGAGCTCCCTGCTAAAGAGAAAGGGAAGAGTGTGAGCCAGTGTGGATGGGAGTGCACAAGTTTACTCCCAAGTTTGGAACACGTGTTTACAGTGTGTTACTATCTCTTGCCAAGAGTAAGAATTATTTATGTACTGGAACATGTGCTATGAGGAAGGTTGTTATGGTGTATTTTATACACAATAGAGGAAAACTGCACCCAGGGGGTTGGGACTGTTCATCACAGCTGCTCATATTTTGTCTTTGAATTTTAAGGAGATGGAGCTGAAAACTCAGCTCTTCCTAAAGAACAGTGCTGGCAGATGTTATCCTGCAGGTGACCTGTGTTTTTCCCTGAAAGAACTGTGTTCCCAAGGGAGAGACTAGTTCACTCTAATACACATCACAGAACCTCAGACCTCGACTTCTGTGCTCAGCAGAGTCAGTTAATTGTGTTAAATTATTTATGGTGGCTTTGTGATGGAGCTTTATCTGTGCTGTGGGGAGTGAAAAAGGGCCATCAGTTTTATGTCCAAGACTTAGCACACTGTAGCTGAAAGATGGAGTGGAGTATCCTTATATTAAAAAGCCATTGAGTGGGCTCAGAAGGTTAATATTATGAGAACTTTATGAGCTCCCTTCAGTTTGGCTGGAGAAAGTAGTATTCAAGATCTTAGTGCTGGTATTGTGGAATATTAGGATATTTTATTATGAATCCTGAACATATAGATTGCTTTTTAGTCCCTAGATCTCTCTCTCTCTGTAGGCTTATAATGCTGAATATGTTAATTTACTCATTGAATGAGTACAAATTTTGTATATAAAAAAGTGAAGTTAAATAATGCAGCTGAAAGAATATTCTTTTTCCTTTATGAGCAAAGGAAAAAGAAGAAAAAATATTTCTACCATGAGATCAAACAAAAGACAGAATTGTTGTTTTCAGAAACAGTTAAAATAGCTGCCTGTGTGTTTGCTTATTACTCCCAGTCAAGGTCACTAACTCATGTAGTGAATTTGTATTACTGTGGTGTCCAAACTGAGGCCTAGAGTGGCATAATTTGTGTGCAAATGTTTTGAAAGAAATAATCTGGGCAAGTTTTCAGCAAGTTTTAAAATACCAGGGAACTTGTAGAAGACTGCAAAAAAATCTAGTGTTTCTTCATAATTAAAAATAATAATCATAGGCGTGACCTTATTGCTAAGCAAAATAAAAAAGCAACTGGAATAACATTCAGTCAACCACAGTTAAATTAAGGTGATCTGAAAATTGCATCCAACACAGGTTTATAGAAAATTAATCTTGTCACAATAACTGAATTCTTTACAAGTTGATTGATGCTGTACAGTGAAAATCTTGCCTTTGGTACCTTTTGTACCATGATACTTTAATAGGGACAGGCTGGATGGTACGAAATCAGTCAGGTTCCAGTGTGGAAAGGACAAGATTACATCTGCTTGCAAATACTGTGTACACACAATTGGCTTGTGAAAGCTTGCTTGAGCCCCTATTATATTTATTTGTGATAGATTTGTTATGTCCTTTTGCATGTAGGAAGAGAACATAGGATTAGAAGGGATCTGCCAGGTCATTCTGTCTGGTCCTCTTCCTCATAGGTGACTTATAATCACATTTCTTGAATTTATCCATCTCAATATTAAATTTTTCAGGTTTTCTTACCATAGTTATTCCTGTTAAAAGAAATCTCACCTCTCTGATGATTACAAACCATTTATTATCCACTGAAAATTGAACCACATGCCCTTTGTTCTAATATATATCAGACTGACAAGCTAGAGCATTTAATCTGTATTTAAGGACTTTAGACAAAAATAATTTGTATTGATTTGCCCTTCTTTGTCACCAAACTCAATGATTCACCATTTTTATTACACTGTGGGTTTTTTTGTAGTTGAAAGGATGGGAACATAGGTATATACAGATGATATGGTGCTTAATAAGTCTTGTTAGAATAAAATGTGATGTCAAGTCATACTCTAGCCAGTGCCTTTTACCTCACTTCCATTGTTGTTTGTGGTGAATCAAAGGCTTTCAAAGACTGTATTTTCAGTGAAATTTTGCTCTGGTTGGTTGGAAATGACACCAAAGAACAGGTAAGTATTTTAGTAGGAAGCAGAACCAGGTAACAGAAGGAATCCTATTACCATTCAGACGCTGTATGGTTCCAATAGAAAACTTAAAATTACCTGTGTGTGAGAGCTGCAAATATATCATACAATGGCCTTATTTTATCTTATTTTCTGGCAGAAGTATAAGATAGTAAAAAGCATCAAAAAAAAGATATTCAAAAGGTATTATGTCAGGTAACAGGCATGCTTAGTCTTTGACCTTTCAGGTGTTTTTAGTAAGAATTCACCCAACCTGAAATTGTTGACAACTGTCTTTCTCAGGGGCCTTACAAGAGGCAAGAGAAATGAATTTCTCAGAGGCCTTTCTCTGCAAGAGAAATAAATTGTTCTAGCTACAGAGGCCCACTGCCTGAAGGGAACTAATTTTCCAGTTATATCCCACCCACTCCTTGTCTGCATTGGAGAATGTCTTCTGGAATACAAACCAGTCATGAATAGATCTGGCACTTTAACTGCCTTTTTTCCTGGGGATACTTGAGAAGAGACAAGAAGTCAGTGCAAGAGGTCTCCTGTCAGCAGGAGAGCTCTATGCTCCAAAAAACATAGATCAGCTGTATTGTCCATAAATAGAAAATCTAGTGGTGCTCACTCTAAATGAAGGCAAACTGGAAGAAGATCCATGGGTTGCCTATCCACAAATGTTGGTCTGGAATGTTTAATGCCTCATGGAAGCCTTTCTGTTGCCCACCATCTACATTTTGGGTATTCAAAATGCTGGAGATGTCCCCAACAAAGTACTGATTTTATGTGTCCTGTGTGACTGTGGTATTTGTTTCCAAATTCTTTATGAAATTTCTAAGTCCACATTTTCTGGGTTAAACACTTCCATGTCAACCAAATCACTTTTATTTACAGATGTCACTACTGGCTGACCTTTCCATGGTAACATGCTTCTGGTTTTTTGCTCTTTTTGTCTAGATGCTTTTGTTGGAGGGATCATTGGCCTCATTTTTGCTTACATTTGCTACAGACAACACTACCCTCCTTTGGGTAATACAGCTTGTCATAAATCTTATGTCAGCCTGCTGGATCAGAACCCTGTGAAGAAAGAAGAGAGACCTACAGCAGATAATGCTACTGGGCTGCCTCTAGAGGGAATAACTGAAGGTCCCGTATGACTTTTAAGAAATGTGCAGAATGAACTTTTAGCCTTCTCACATTTCCTCCAAACTGGTCTCTTAACAGTGTTTCTTACTGTACCTTTTTCTTTTGCTTCTTTCCTTTTTATGAAGAGAAATTAAATATTTTATTTTTATGCCATAGTACCATCATACTTTTAAAGTTATATTTGAAAGTTAACTTTTAAAGTTAAATTCACTGATTTAGCTGTTTTCAGTCTACTGCAAACAGATAGATTACTTGAGGGAAGGGGGAAGAATTAAAAACAATCCCATATGGAGAATGGTTAAGAGAGTAATTTTAAGGAGTTGTGGTTGAGGATGTAGTAGATCTGGAAGCAGATTTTCTGATGTACTGACTTATCTTCTACAAAGTTCTGGTTGTCTCCAGCACTCATTGATTTTGATGGGTGGTGAGTACACACAGCACTTTTCATCAGGTGTTCAGCATCTGTTGGGGCCAGCCATTTCTTTATATAATTGGGTAATTTAGGGCATCATCCTTGTGTTTATCATGTTGCCTTCTAGCATTGAAAAAAATCTCCACATACTGATAGAACTTTGTATTTATTGTCAATTGTTGTCAATTTATTTCCACAAGGTCATTCTGAGCTACTAATGGTTAAGCAGATGAAAGGTATGAATGGTTAAGTGTTTGGAGGACCCAAGCCTTGTGCATTAGTAGTTTCTCAGAATGATTCTCACATTCAAGAAATTCCACTTCGCTAAAATTATCAACTTACATAGATATTCATAGGATGGATTAGAAACTTGGTATCACATCATCAGCAATTCTTTGAGAGCTCTTGCAGTAATTACCATCAAAACAAATTGAAAGAAAAGAACACCCATGACATTCAACCAACTGAAGTCTTTAAAACAAATGGTTAAAAAATCCTAGAACTGGAAGGATAAAGAACCTTTCTGTGAACCTTGGTGTGCCATGTTCATCGTTGTGTAGTGACTCACTGCAGCATTGGTGATCTAAAGAAATGCAAAGATTTTCATTTGTGACTTTGGGCTCACAACCATGAGTACTTGTGGTGGTTTCCAGCACTGTAACATATCCAGAGGGAGGCTGGAGACAGTTCTCTGCTTGTCCCATCCCATATTTTCAGCCCATTGTCCTTGAGCACGGTGTTTGGAAAGACTGGCTTGGTACTGAACTGAAACTCACCTGAATCAAACCAATGCTGGTATGGAGAAGGTAAATGAGTGTGTGACTTTAGTTAATTTATTATCAGTAGGATTCTGTTTTGTTATGTATGCACTATGCAGTGCACATCACATTCCTGTGAAATGATGTACCTTTGGATGGCAGAATGTCAGATTCCAGATTTTTTTTTCTTAGGTATCCTGTGAAAATGCAGGCAAATGTTCCAGACCACATCTTGGCACTTGGACATTTCTGGGCCGGAGCTGCTGATTAAAGAGATCAAGATAACATTGACCAACGACCATTATTGGTGCTTTAGACTGGAGGAGACTGCTGCCATAATTATAATTTATGTGTTCCTGTTGGAATATGCATCAGCCTTGTAGGCATTTTGTGATTCAAACAGCTCAATGTCTTTATGTAAGGCTTGTCATTTACTTTTCTCAAAGCTAAGCTTTGTAGATTTGTAGAGACAGGATATTTTACTGACAGTTACAGAATTCTGAGCTGTGCAACAGAGACAGTTACC
>WEIV01021967.1:0-15084 GCA_013390005.1 Calyptomena viridis
ATTAATTGTCAAGCACTGTGGCTTCAAGTGTTAGCTTGTGGAGGGATAACCAGGGTCTGCTTTTATTTAGCTGTTATTTACCAAATTTGACAAAGAGAGAGAGCACAAAATTAATTTCTAAAAGCAAGCTGGGGAGAGTTGGTGCAATTCTGAAGGTCAAGTTGAGAATTCAAAGGGATCTTATTAAATTGGAAGAGTAGTCTAAAATCAAGGATGCAATATTTTATATATCTTCATTGTAATCTACTTAGGGAAAACAACTCATACAAAAATTGAAAAAATACAAGAATGGAAAACAATTGACTAAACAAATATTGTAACAAAATACCATGAAAATGACAGAAAGGATTTCTCACTGAAAATCTATGTACAGGATGATAAAATGGAAAAGGTATTGTCTAGCAAATCTGTCATGCCAGTTTATGTTTTCTCTCCAAGAAACATTCACAGCATGATGTCATTATGAAACCCACATCACTGATAGCATCAAAGAATGTTCCTTTAGGTAAGTTTTAATGTCATGTCAGTGGGATCAATAATCAGGCCCTTTACAGATCATACATAATAGTCTTTTATGAAAAATTGCTTAAGACCTTGTAGGTAGAGGCACAGGCTGAATATTTCCAACAGGTTATAAAACACAATTTTACAAACACTATTTTTAAGGTCACAAGAGGTCGTAACATAACACTGGCAAAACATATTAATGGGTATATGAGAATGGAAAAAATTTATTTGAATTTTAAACAAAATTTTTAAATACAGAAAATAGAAAACTACCTTCAATGTCTACTGCAATTCTTGGTACCAACCACTGCACTTTTTTATCAGTTTATCATATCCTTTTGTTAGCTGAAAGTTTCCCATTCTATCTGCCTAATCAAGTTTGTATATTTAAGCACTAAAGGTGGAAAATTATAAGTTAAATTACTCATACAAGCTTTACTTTATGTATGTCAAGGTAATTCAATGATACAACATGAAGATAAGGTAATACATGAAACTTGTTATGTCTTCTAAAGCACATATGTATGATTCGTATCTCCATGCACTCTGGTGTATCCTTTTTCCTTTTGCTCTGTTAGCAGGCAGTGGCAAGAAAGAAACTGGCAGGACCACAAGTGGAGGAACAGTAAGTTTGTGACACAAGACCAGCAAATAGAACTGCTAGTTCTGTTTTTCAGGGTTAAGGCACCTCAGAAAGATCAGGCTTACACTGTCAGATTTAATCTAAAAGAACAATATGTCATGATTCCATACATTTGGAAAATACCATCCTATACATTTGCCTGTGTTTCAAACAATAAATATTAAAAAAGAGTGTTACATTTGGTACTAAGGGGAAGGTACAGTAGAGTTAATGTGTTGATTTGAACAAGAGATTGATTAGAAGTTGCAGCAATGATCATCTCAAATCATCTATATGGAGTAGATGGACATGATTTTGGTCCTTCTACTTGGAAAGATAAATAATCAAAGAGTGAAAATAAGGATATTCATGACTGTATTTTAAAAAACCTACATGGTGAGTGCTCTCTCACAAGATAAATTTTAATGTCATGTACAATTCAGCCACAAGATTGGAAGAGGCAGGAAGATGAAAACATTCTAAAGCTCAATATATCATTGCCTAGTATAAAGCTTAGGAACTCAGACTATCTATCCCTGCTTGTTAAATGCTCTAATTGTTGTTTACTCATTTTGTTGCTTAGCTTGTTTGTTTTTATTGATTGTGGTGTTGAGTATTTTGTTGCATTTTCCGCCTATTGTGGTTTGAGTTTATTATGCATTTTAATGCAAATGTGTTTATAAGAAGTGATTTTGTATTACCAAGAGGGTTTTTGCTGGTTTTCTCTCTTTTTTCTTCCTTAACAACATTGCATCTGAAATCTACCCTGCTACCAAATGGACCTCACACTTGGTTAAGTGACAAGATTGTATTTGTTGATGAACATACTTCACTGCATCTAAATAATCTACAATATAGAAAGAGTAGGCAAATGTAAATAAGAACAGGTTCTATGAATATTAATATTAATGTACATGGAGAGTAAGTATATCACATAGACTCAGGAAAGCACTAAGAATAAATCAGAGAGAATCAGTAGAATCTGACCCTCCGTAATCTTAAATCCTGTTCCTGAAAACTATTCAATGTGGTAAAACTCTGCATTCATGCTGAATCTGGCAGATTTTATGTATTTAAAGATGAAGAATCTGAAAATTTAGCCTAAGCTTCTATTTGTCTATCCCATAAAACAAAACCAAATTCTTCTTTCCTGGTTTACTTCAAGCACCAGCTCTCTTTTTAGTAGGAGTCCTGTATGGATTTTTAAAGGAACACAAAGGGTTAATATTTATTTTCTCTGTACAGTTTCCAATATACTAATCTGAACATGTCTAAGAAGACACTGCCTTGAAGATGGATAGCATATTTTTATGTCCTTTGGAAACACACCGTAATGGATACTTAAAAAATAATTGGGAATCATATTGCCAACATAAGACAAATATAGATTACTTGGCAGATCTACATGCATATATCTGCTGAGAGCTATTTGAAAAGTGAAAGTATTATCCTAAAGCCAATTGTCATTCTAAACACAATCTAAATACACAGTCAACAAGCCTGTATCAACATACAATTAAGCATATCTGGATAATTAGCTGTGACTTTATTTTTTTCTCAAAAAACTCTTAGTGCTTGCCTTGTGATCCCAAAGTATCACAGCGGAAATATTAATAAAATTAGACCAGTACTGAACTCCATATTGATCTTGAATAGGGAGATAGAGATAAAACAGCAAAAATAACTTTCAAAAATTTAACATTACTAAATAAGAAAAAAAATGCACTATTTTCCATATTTGCGCAGAAAAGTAAATTGTTTGTAACTCTTGCCCTCTCTCAATGCTTTCCTTGATGTGAAAAGGCAGAGAAAGGTTGGTCAATGACTGTAAATACTGTGACACACTGTTCTTGCATTTAAGAAAATATTGTAGCACTGCATTCATGAAACATACTTCTGCTAGAACCTGAATTAAGTTCACTAACTCATTTATTGAAAGCCACACATTAGAAGAATGTGTACCATATACCAAATTCACTGCTAACATCCTTAGTTAGAACATGGCAAAATCAAAGGTACTTTTCAATATAATGACAATAAATCCAGCTTCTGTGATTTACTGTTTTATTTTGTAGGCTTTGTGATCGTTCTTAGACAGGTGTACTCTCATTTAAATTTGTGTTAAATATCTGCTATTAACTAAGCAGTATTTTAAAATTTTATATTCTTTGAAACTAGATTTTAATACTAAAATCTGTTATAAATTACTTCTGCTTGATTAAATTTTCTTCTGCAGCCTGTCTGTCTCTCTCTGGTGTGTCTGACTCAGTAACTGGGAAATAAGTGTCCTTTATCAATCAATGACAGAAAGTGCTGAATCCGAAAATGCTGACTGAACACTGTGGAGGGCAGGCAGGTTGCTGATAGCAGTCAAGGGAAGTTAAAAAATTTCAGTATGAGTATCAAATGCCTTTTAAAAAGATATTCAAAGATTAATCTGGATGAAAAAATTACTCTCCTCAAACAAAAGTGAAATAAATTATTCTCCTCCGACAAAAGTGTAATAAAATCATTGACCTGAGATTGGCATTTACAGAACAAAATAAAAGAATTCTATTACCTCAGCTGAACTTTCTCCAATGACAATGACTAAAAAAACAACAGATGCATTTTATGATTGCCTTCTCAATATTATATGTCAAACAGGATTTTAAATATTTCACAGCAAATAAGAGTGATGAAGTAAACATATTACAACCCTTTGAGAGTTCTTAAACATGAGTTAATGTTTACAGCAGCATGCAACTTCAGTAATGACTTTCCGAGATTATACCCATTTTCCATGAATAACTGCAGTTCTGTCCATTTCTATGAGACAGTGAACACTGTTCACTTTCATTGTCTATTGATTAATTAGTTTACCTGTAAAATATGTGCAGAATTTAATTTGTAATAAATATATGCATATGTATAGTAACATGTTTAATTAACTGCAAACCTGTACATCCTGTCATGAAAGTATGAAATTATCATTCTAAGAAACAACTCTAATTGGCCTGTTTAGGAGGGGCAAATCATGTCTGTTCAACCTCATTATTTTCCAGGTCATGAATGAAGTTTTCAGTCTTCATATACAGAAATTAACTATGCAAAATAGCAACTGATGCTAGGAATTGTACATGTGAATATTGAATTACGTTTTTATTTTGTAATAACATCTCCTTTATTTTGAGATCCTTGTTTTCAAGCCATATTTCTGAAAATACTGGCTTTATAAAGTGTAGGGAGTTCTCCCATCAAAGAAGGGTTTGGCAAGGCCAAAGTTGCACAGGTAGTGCCAGCAAAAAAGAGCCATGTAGAAGAATAGGAACTGATTTTCTGCAAAGCCAATTGATTTGATAATTGTAGACCATATTGGCAGACAAATTCAAAATGTCGTTTAGCAGTGTATTTTCAAGGTTAATGAATACGCTTGTCTCTGGCTAGTAAGAACAGCATCGCTATGGATAACAATTATCTTCTTACAATCATCTGTTGTTTATATTGGAAAGAGCATTTCATAGATATTAAACTACCTATTTTATTTTCTGCCCTATGCAAAAGAACTTTTGCATGCACATGGCAACCGGGTTCCTAACATGAAAATTCAAAGTTTTTAAACAAAAATACTGTTTAGGAAGAGAAAGGACCATGGGCCAAAAGCTGGTTAAGAGCTCTGGAGTTGAACTTCCAGACAAGGTATTATTTTGCTTTGGTTAGTGTCCCAATGAGGATACTTGTATTTTTTTATATTGGGACTGTGTAGTTCCAATTAACTCATTTTGCACTTGTGATAATTTAATTCTATGAATTGCAAACATTAGCTTAAATTTTCAATTTTAAATTTTTAATGAATTAGTTATATTCCACCTACACACTGTTCTGATGGAATAGTCACTCTCAGATGGCAAAGAGACTTTCAGAACCGGGGTAACATTCTTTAATAGCACGTATACAAGTAACAAGTTATCTTCCTTCCAGTAAAACAAAACAAAACAACAAACAAAAAAACCCCAAACAAACAAAACAACATGCAAAACAAAAAAATGCAATCATATCTGAACAAGAATATTCAGAAGCTTGTTAATTTTTTTTTTAACATATTTGCTCCAGTTTTCTGAGAAATTCATTCGTGCTCATAGAAATCATATTTAAAATCACCAAAACAGTTTGTTGGAATTAGAGAGAATTTCACTCAGGCGTTCTGCTGAATAGTTTCTAATATTTTATAATCACAAGTGTTCATGACAATAAAATTAAGATCATAAAAGAATGGTTTTGCAGACTAGAGCTTTCCTTCCAACTAACACTAGGAGCATCATGGGCTCTTTATTACTCTTATGGTAATATACATTTATTGTTGCACTGTTTAAGGGACCTTAGAAATCCACAATAGTAAATTGATCAAGATCAAACTAAATGTGACGAAATAAGGCATCTTTTTGTCCATGATCAGAAAACAAGATAAATTGTATTCTAAAGGAAATCTAGACATTAATACACTTTTTTCGATGTTACCAAAGCCTTTAGTGGCTAGGTAAGATTCAAAAAACAACAACAACAAAATCCCATGAGTACTGTAAAAATGTAGTGATTCACAGTGGCTGGAATTTCCATTGCATATTTCTGTGGTTTTTATTTAATGTAGTACATTAGTGAATAAATACAATTAAAAAGATTAATGCATCTTAAAATGCACTTTATTCATTTATTTGACAAGTATAATTTTGTTATTATAGTATTTCATAGTATACTTGTAAATGCTCAAAAGTGCATTTGGAAAAAGTAATATAGCCTAAGTAATGCAGAATTTTATTAAAATACAGTTACAACATCATCTAAAATGTGGAAGTATTTTTAAGTGTACAGAAGTATACTAGTAGACTGGTGAGTAATGACTTATGATGAATTTACTTCAGAAAAATAGTAAGATATATATCACCCATTAAAATAATATCAAAAGTCACTTATTTTTCACCTTCCAGTGGGGAAGTCTTGTTCATTCACTTAAAAGAGTGGAATTTTTTCTGTGTGTTCCCTAGACCATTCTCAATCTTCCCAACACAAATACTATTAATATAGCTTTTCTTTGCCTCTATGAAACCATTCCTAAAACGAACACAAATACCTGACCATACTTACACCTGTAAGCACCAAAATCAGAAGAGTGGCTGAAAAATGGTAATAAATTCTTTAAATTAAATATATTTTTCATAAAAAGCTTTTCTGATAGATAAAAAACAGTGGTCTACTAAAATTTTCTCAGGCATGGACTGAAAATATGCTGTTCCCTTTCTTCCAAAATTTATCATTTTTAAGTGGAGAAGGATGAAAAACAGGGTGGGAGTATGCAGGCACATATACTGGGAAAAAAATACATTTGTCTGCATTCAAAATAAAATTTTTGAAAGTCTACATGTTTTCACCTTCCCCCCCAAACCTCCCTCCCCACCTAAATAACACATTGTCAGTGTTATTGAAAGTACAGAATTTTCCCAGGTGCAAGGATAAGGGATTTTAAGATGAAAGGACTAATTAACCTTAATATTATCCTTTTTTCCTTTTTATTTTTCCTCATGTTTGTAAGGTGATAGGCAGTATTTGTTAAAATAGTTAGCTCAGCATAATTTTGTGATTAACTTTATTTTTTTATTTTCCCATCTTTCCCAGGAAGCAACAAACTATATTTGCACACACCTGAAAAACTCTCTAATGATACTATTCAAATAAGTGGCCAAGTAGCATGAGCAATTTGATGACTCCTTCAGTTAGTCTCATCAACACAATGTAATAGGACAGAAAACAATCTGAGTTTGAATGCTTGTTTTGGCTACTAACACGGAATATTTCATATTTCATATTTGTAGTGGTTTGACCCTGGCTGAGTGCCAAGGACCCACTACAGCCAGCTCTCTCACTCCCCTCCCCGCAAACAGAGAGGGAAAAGAAAAAAAAAAACCAGAGGGTTTCACAACTTTGAGATAAGGACCATAAGAAACTCCTCACCGATTATTTCATGAGCAAAACATGCTCCAATTGTGGATATTAAGAATTTATTATTGTCAAGATCAGAGCTTAAGAGTGAGAAAGTGAAAAATAAGTGAGAAGTTCCATAGATCTCACAGACATCTTTTCCCCCCACCCCTCCCTCTTTCTAAGATCTACCTCCTTCCCCCGCAGAGGCTCAGGAAGACAGGAGTGAAGGTTGCAGTCAGATGTTGTTTCTGCCACTGCTGAAGAGGCAGAAGAGGCTGCTGAGGAGTCCTGTTGTTTAGCTGTCCATCTTCTCTTCTGATCATATTTTTAAAAGGAATATAACGGGAATAGGGGCTTCCCATGGGGTCTCTCCCACGGGAGACAGTTCTACACAAACTGCTCCAATGTGAGTCCTTCCCATGGGCAACAGTTCAGGCACTGCTGCACATGGGGCACTTTTCCATAGGGTACAGTACTTCTGGTATAGGCTGCTCCAGAGTGGGTCCTCTACAGGCCACAAGTCCTACCAGGAAAATCCTGCTCCAGCATGGTCTCCTCTTTCATGGGCTGCAGGTCCCTGCCAGCCCTCTGCTCCAAACATGGGCCTCCCGTGGGATCACAGTCTCCTTCCAGCATCCACCTGCTCCAGCGTGGGCTCCACCATGGGCTACAGGTGGTTTTCTGCTTCTGTATGGTCCCCCATGGGCTGCAGGGAGACAGCCTGCTCCACCATGGTCATCACCATGGGCTGGCCATGCTCCCACTCTGGCACTTGGAGCATCTCCTCCCCCTCCTTCCCCACTGACCTTGGCATCTACATTGTTGTTAATCACAACTTCTCACTGCTCTTCTCTAGTGGCCGTCTTCATCTGCCCCCTCTACTTTTTTTTTCCCTTCTTAAATATGTTATCACGGATGTGTTACTATCGCTTCTGATTGGCCTGGCCTTGGTCAGCAGTGAGTCCAGCCTGGAGCCAGCTGGTATTGGCTCTGCTGGAAATGGGGGAAGCTTCCAGCAGCTTCTGGAAGTAGCCTCCCCTGTAGGCTCCCCCTGCTGCTAAAAAACCTGGTCACTGAAACCCAATACAATATTCCAGTATATTCTTACAGAAAAGTGAGAATTGCCAGAGAGAGAAAGATCCAGAGGCAGGAGGGTGCATGTGTGTGCGGTACATGTAAAAATGAAAGCATTTAGTACCTGGGTACTGACAATAAACATGTATGGCTGAGAAAACAACCAAGATCCGTAATGAAACAATAAATGAACATCATTAATTTTGGCTGAAATATTCTTCAAATTTAGGTAAGAGCACCTGGGTTACAATACTAGAGTCCAGCATAACTTTTTCTCAGACATGAAGCAGTTCATTGAACTGCATTCCAGATTTTGTCCTGAAACTTGGTGCCAGGAATAGGTTTTGCTTTAGTTCAGAAACTACTTCACAGATTTGTTCAAAGATCAAATATCCAAAAAAGTAATTTCTTAGTTTGCTGCCTAAACTGTTTTGTCAAAGTATATAGCTATTAAGTCTATCATTGTGCCATTTGAAGATTTGGACTGCAAAAAACAGCTATTTACATAAATGTAGTCAGCCATTTTTATGCAGTTTCATTTTTAACCACATTGATTGCTATCGGCTCTGCTAGATTGCCTTCTTCTAGTCCAATTAAGTTAAAAAAAAATCACTGATGACTTTCTCAAAGGAACAAAATTATTGATCATCATATTTCAATACTAGTTTACCACATTCATTGCCAGCAAACTGAAGTAGTAACATTTGCTTTAGAAACTACTAAATGTGATAAGAAAAATGTCATTACCTACAGCTATCACATGACAGGTGCAAACTGTGCACCTGATCCAATCCCCAATGTCCATGAAAATGTTTTCTTTTATGTCATTGGCACAAGGTCAATTCCTGTGGGTGAAAGCTCTGTCCTTCTGGAATTAGTTGAAAACATCATAAAGTCAGAATATTACACCCTCCTTTAAGGTGACTAAAGGAATTTTCTTAAAATAGTTCACAACACATTCATGGTTTGGCTTTTTTACAGTATGACATCCTCCTTCTGTCAATGCCATTATTCTTGAGAAAGGGTAAACTTTGAAAGTGAAGGACTGCAATTACGTCATCATGGTAACCAGACACGACTTACAGCATCTCTGTACTACACCTGGAGAGAAGAAATGTCTAATGTGTGTTCTAGGCCAGAAATAAATGGAGGAGAGAATAGTGATACTGGAAAGCATGAGAAAACTTAATGTCAGTACACAGACCTTAGTCAACAAGGGGTTAGAATGGAACACAAACGTTTACATTTTTAAATTATAGAAGTCAGGAGCATTGGTTTTCAAGAAGGGATGTGCTGAGGAATGTGTTACAATCCTTAACATTTAACTCTTCACAACAAATCTAGTTTATCTAGACATCCTGTGCATATCTAGTCAAAGCAAAATGGCTCCTAACCATCTTATGAGAAGCTTCGCATGTTAAAACTTAGTATTTATATTTTTAATAAAACAATTATAAAAAAATCAAGTTTTCTGTCTTGAAAGTTAAAAATACTCCATCGTAGTTGCAGAGGCCCTCTGCAGGCCCCTATTCCCATTATATTCCTTTTAAAAATATGATCAGAAGAGAAGATGGACAACTAAAACAATAGAAAGATTATTTTTAAATATGTGTTCCTATGGGCATTTTTTTTCAGAAGAATAAAAAAAAATGTGCAATTTCTTCTTTAAAAAAATATTCAAGGACTGAGGGGAATACTTTTTTTTAGTCATGTGGATTTTTATCTTCATTTGTAGGAGGGGGAAAGCAGTCAAATGAGGAATAAAGGGTAAAACATCTAAACTAAGGAAATGCACAGATGTAGTTCTATGGATATCAATTCACTTCAGTTTTGCCTTCTGCCAATCTGGTTCACAAAGTCATACTATTCTTCATCATAGCTCATTTAAGACCACATTTCTATAAACCACCAAAGTATTGCTTTCACTAAGAATCCCTACATCTTACACAGACTTTTGGAGAAATCATTACATTCACTTCTTGTTGGCTAACTGCTTTTTTAGAGATTCCAGCAAGGTCTCTGTCTCTCACAAAACCTCCAAACATTAATTAATTCCCACAAACATTCATTCAGGAAAATGTCTGTTCTACTGAAACTGAAAAGCATCATGCATTTTAGTTGCTCTTATTGTGCAGGTCTGATTAGTACAGCCATTTTGCCAGCACCTGTCACTTTTGCAAAATTTCAGACCCACTTGTAAGAGTGATGATATATTATATGCTCTTCTATCAAACAGTTGTCCAGCAAGTCAATCAAATATGCAGCAAATCAATGAGAAGAGCTTCATTTTCAATCATCTTCTGCATTTTCGCTGTTTGGACAAACAGTAAGACATTTCTAGTCATTCAGTGTGCAGCCAGATTGTCAAATCCAATCTCTTTTCCAACAGTGAAGAAAATATTCTTAAAAGGTGAAATTGTCAGCAGTAGTAAATTTGACACCATTTTTATGTAACCCACTTGTAACAGGTTGACCCTGGCTGGACGCTAAGTGCCCACACAGTCTATCTATCGCCCCTTCCCTTTTCCCAGCCAGGCAAGGGGAAGTGAATACGAGTGAAACAACTTAGAGGTTTTGAGACAAGGCAGTTTACTATAAGCAAAAAGTTTGTGCATGCAAAAAGCAAAGCAGGAAAATCTAATCTCTACTTCCCAATCACAATGAGTCAGCTCATGTCCAGAGAAGCAGGGCTCCTTGCGTGTTTGGTCGTCTTTTCAGTGGGTGGCCACTGGAAAAAAACAATGCCCCCCCACCCCCTGCTCCTTTCCTTAGCTTTATATCTAAGCTGATGTCATATGGTATGGAATATCCCTTTGGTCAGTCTGGGTCAGCTGGCTTGATCATGTCCCCTCCCAAAATCTTACCCTTGCCTGACACTGTGCTCACAGCAGTCAAAACAGTGGAGTGTTATCTCATAGCACTGTTAAGGCTGCTATGGGGCTTAGACAGACCCAGCGCACCACTAAACAGTTTACCAACCAAAAGCAACAGGGAAACCATTTTATTATTCTATTTTGCAGTTCACCTTCTCCCCACTCACAAGAGGAGGCATGAAGAACCAGTTTGTAACAATGTTCTCAGTTAAGTAGACCTTCAATAACCTTTCATGGTTATTTCACTTAAATGAAGTCCATGTGAAAATGACATGTAAATCTCTCATAGCTGTCTTCCTAACCTTAGACTAAAATGGGGAACAGGAGAAGAGAGAAAGAAAAATGCTCATACCTGGTGACCTCTTACTTGTTGGTGCATAGCTTCACTGTAGGGTGCAAATACTATTGTTGTTTGTACGTGAACTGTGTAAGTGGACCCTTCTGTTCAGAAGGGACAGTCAGAGGACCAATAATAGCTTACAAAAAGTTATTCTACTGGTGGGGCATTAAAATATATAAGTTACAATAACATATAGAAGTCAAGCCCTGGTTGAATACCCTCGTCTAGCAGGGAACATACTAGCCCCAAAATCCTTGATCCAGGGTTGTTAGATGATCCTGAGTTCCAAGAATTAAGATTAAAGTCCAGTACAAAGAGGTGTAACAAAGAAACAGGACATGGGCAAGGAAGTTTCAAATGAGGAAGGATGGGTTTATAAAAAAAACAGGAAAAAAAACATGCACACTCAAAAATTAGGTTAACAAAAGAGATTAGAAAAAAGGACTGAATCAACTAATATTGTCACATAAAACACTAATGTTGTTTAAGAGAGGATCTAATGTGGTTACAGGCTTCAGTGACAGGCAGGACAACAAATGTTTCCCAGTTATCAAAAAGAAGTGTGAGACAGGAGTAATTAAGGGCTCTGTGCTAGTTTCTCTAAGCTTGAGGCATTGTTAGAGGAATTGTGAAAGTGACAGGAGAATTTTAATTTTGGATATAGAGCCACATCTGTAAGACAAAGGCAATTTTTCAGTATTAATACAGCAAGGAAAGTTGAATGTTACCTTAGAGGAAAAAAATGTAAAATTAGAAGTGAGATTACCCAGTCCAAATCTTTCTGAACCAATGTAAATCCATCATGAAATTGATTTTCTGGGTTCACTGGCATCATCAACAATAACAAATGCCAAATAAATGACAGATAGTCATATATCACAAACATTTATGGAAACAATGGCTACCTCCCTGGTCAACTTGAGAAACCCAAGACTTCTGGAGTTAATCACATAGAGCTCTAAAATTTACACTTAAAAGCCAGGCCATTTCTTCAAACTCATCTCAATCATTTAAACACTAAGGATGTCTCTGAGCTGACCAGAGGACTACACTGACCTGAGAAATAAGCATTTCTCAGTTTGAAGAAGTGTTGAAGTTTCATTAGTTTTGTTGTATGTTCCTCTCGTGGGAGAGAGACAGAATGGGTGATAGAAAAGTTGTAAGCAATAACAGAATTTGATGAAAGCCTATATTTCCAACTCAAAGCCATTCTCTTCTGAAAATTGATTCTAGATGATGTATTAGCTGATGTTTGTGTGCTATTCATTTACTCGCAGTCAAAAATAAAAATATCCATTACTGATTTTCCTCAGACTATACTTTAAGAACGATAGAACTCTTACTGCCAAGAAGAGGCGTTAAAACACTTCAAACCATATTCTATAAACTTTGTCCTGAAGAGTGTCTTGTCATCTGTGAAATGAATACAGAAAGCTGAATGGTAAAATATTTTTAAGGGAGAATATTCACAGGAGCAACTCACCCTTATTATAAGTATGTTCTGATTAAATCACTGGTCTTTTAAAATCTAAAACCATATAACAGAAAACACAACTCTCAAACAACTTTTCTGCTATTTTCAGTATTCTCTACAGAAATATAGTATTACTGTCCCCTATTCTTCTTCCATAAGCTGCTATGGTAACTAAGAATTAGCTGACATGAATACACCGTAATTTCTCTAAGTAAAAGGAACCGAATTGAGCAAGGCTTTTAATGAGATTTATACCTTTAACATTTTCAATTTCTCTCTAGAGCTTATAGACTAATTTTACATAGTGGTTCCCATGATTAGGTTTTAGAGTTTTATATATAGATATGCCTACAAACAGCATACTATGTAGAGAAAACAAGGTCTTCTCAAAATTCTGAAGCACAGCTAGTAAAGGGTCATGTGAGTTTCGTTCTGTAATGTGTCAGTAGCAATTGTTATATTTCCCAATATCTGATTATGAGTTTACTTTTACTTAATAAACACAATCATCCATTACTTTAGATGTTTAAGAGAAAAGGAAGAGAATTTCCGTCTGTTCCATACAGCAAAAGCCATTGGAAATTATATAGCTATTTCACCAGTGCACACTGCAAGATGAAAACCAGGTTTTGTCCCTTCTCCATTCTTCAACACACTGCAATACAATGCTGTTCTGCTGTAACAAAGACTGGAGAAAAGTGCAACTTTCAAAAGAGTTTGCATTGGAGAAGAACTGAAAGAACACCACAAAGATCAGAAGCCACTAACTAAACCCTAGCAAACCAAAAGGCAGCCGAGTCCCCACTGCTTGTGGCCTGAACAGGCAAACACTTGGGGGCAACTGTGGGTCTGGACCCACTAATTTCTTTACAATAATGACAGCAAAGTATAGGCTTTCATTAAAAGAAATACTTGTGTCTCCCACATTCACTAGAGAAGCAAATGGATGACATAGCTAGAGCAAATCTATTAGTCTGAACTACTCGGCAACTCTATAGCACATAAACTGCCTTGAATCTTAGGAGAAGGGATCCTTGCTATCAGTAGCTTGGCAGAGGAGTGCATGAAAAGTCCTATACTATAAAAAGCTATCTCCCCATACAGTATCTTCTGAGAAGCAGGGGAAATTATAAATTCTGGAAGACATAGACTGCTTTCATTAGCAACTGCAAACACCTGACTAATGTTTTTCATGGCACTCTGCTTCTGGACAGTCTGGGAGGCAGTCAAGGAACATGGACTTAAAAGAAAAAAAAATTTAAATTTTACAATACTCTAGATATACATTCATACTAACATAGCTGTACTAAATAATTTTTAAAAGTTGGTGTACATCATTATTACAATTAGAAATTTTGTATTACAGCTGCATTTGCAATCCTAAAGAGAATATTTGGTAAGTGGAACTATACAGTGATACATAGAAAATAGGAGAGAAAAACAGAATCAGTGTTTTGGAAAATGATGAGTGTGAATTTTCTGTAAAGCCAGGGACAGATTTTACCAAGGCCATTGCCTCTTGGCTAAACCTCCTCTCCTATGAATAGTATTTTGGCTTTTTCATTGAATGTGTATCTTTACCTTCCAAAAAAGAACATGAAAAATATTACCTTTCTGACTGCTGTGATCCAACATGACTAATATTACATATACAATACAAGGCAGAATGTATGGTGCTTAATTTTGTAGTTAATAGTACATTTATGTCCTTCTGCCAAAGTAATTCCATTTTTAATAGATTAAGCAACAAATTAAGAGCATAACTTAATTAAACAGAAGATAACATTTATAAACACTTCAAAATTGAGAGCAATTTTATTTAAACTCATATGCTTTTAAGGAAATTACTAATGAATACATCCATACACTTTTTTTTTTTCACTTCGTCAGACTTGTTACAGGTAGACAAATTCGTAATGATGATGATGGTGATGATGACTGTATTTTTTAGTGTTTTGTTGAGAGTCCAAAACTCAGGTACCAAATTCACACTGAGAGAACCCTTCCACGCTATTTAGCCAACACAAGCCTTCACATGTAGGAAGTTACATGCGTATGAGACTACAAATGGCATACTAACATATTCAATTTTTAGAAATTTAATTCCTTTCATTTCTGGTTAAGGCACAACTAAACAGTAGAGGTAGAAATTTATTCAGTTAGGGCTTTTTTTTCAGAGGGATGCATTAGGTGCTTATTTTAATATTTATAATTACAAGGATGAAAGGGAGGGACTTGT
>WEIV01021968.1:0-50322 GCA_013390005.1 Calyptomena viridis
AAAGAAAAGGTTTCATCCCTAAAGGTTTTTCCAGTGAGGATGGGCTGTTCTTCCTTACAAGAATTGGAAAGAACTTCTGGATATTAAAGGAAGTTTGATATTAAGAAAGTTATCCCTATAATTTTCTTTTCTAGTCCTGTTCACATTTGCAGACGTGTTGAAAAAAAATCAATTAAAAAGCAATTTACCTGTGGACTCCAACACTGATGCCACAATATATAAATATGACCCATCCAGTTCTTCCAGGCTTTGAAACCCTATAGAACTTGCTGCTTTCCTACTGTTAAAATTGATCTCAGCAACTCCATTTTCAATCTGGAAATGAAACAGAAATCATCACTTTATAGTCAATGATTTAGAGGTTTTATAAACTGTATGCAAATTCAGTGTGTTTCTGTTCATTGTCTATTTTCAGAGGAAGTCAAAGGTGATGTTTTAATGAAAAAGAATTCTTTATTTCCTAAAATTTTTGGTAATAACTCAAGCAATGGCACATCTTGCAAAGTTTGCATGCAGGCCCAACAAGAGCAGGAATAACAGAGATATCTTCATTAAATGAGGAGAGGAGATAATTAGTGGAGAACAGACTCCCCTCAATAAATCCATATAAATTTGTCCCCATTTGATTCCTCTTGTTTATTCTGATAGCATTGCAGTTATTTCACAGAACTTTTAACCACACACTTTGGTCAAGGGAGTAATTAAACCAGATTGAAATCACATTATCTCAGGTGCTGCCTCTGAATTTCATTTCAAAGTGAATCTCTGATGGCACAGGAAAAATTGCTGAGCTGTGGATGCAAACTGGGACTGGAGGCCCATTCTCACTAAAATTGAATGGGGAAACAGTGGAATGAGATCAGTCCTGAACTAAGCACATCAAACCTCCACAAATTAGACTTGCTGCTCCTTACCCTCGTTACATGCATTGCTTGGGGCATCATTCTTTTCTCACTTCCTTCAATTATTCCAAAACGAAGGAAAACATCAGCACTTGGAAGCTTTTTGTTATAAAAATAGCTGAGAATAAAACAATATAAATGCTTGTGAGATTGGTTTTATGGCTGCAACAAAGCATTTGTTAGTGAAGAAGATTAATTTCTGAGACAAGAGATAGAAAACAAATGTCTGTGTAGCTTTAAATACTTGTGTTGAAAAATAATCACTTTGGAAGAATTTTATGAAGGATCAATTAGATTTCTCAGAGTGATTTTGATGAAAGGGCTTCCTGAGGAAGGAGAAGAGGAAAATTCTGGACACAGGAGAGTCATCCTTCAGGTAAAAGAAGAAATACAAACATATTTAGGAATGCAAGCCAGATTTTCTTACCTAGCTTTCACAGCAATCCTGAAGTTCTCAAATTTATCAGAACTAATAAAGTTACTTTCTGGCTCAATGATGAGGGAAAAACTTGGCATTGCTGGAAATTGAGTAGAAAAGAAAGGCACTTAGATGTGTTTTGTGCATGAAGCCACAGGTACCCAGAGATGCTCCTGTGCAGCCACTGGAGAATTATTGGGTTTTCAAGGGGTTTGAGTTACTGAAAATACATAAAAATGGAGGTTCCCACTCTGGGCACACCTTACCATATTCCTTAACTTCAAATTTTGCCACAGCTGAGGTTACAAAATCCTTCTTATACTTGGCTTCAATCTTCCAAATTCCATACCTATGAAATGTAAACAATCAAACAGTTTTTAAGATGAAAATTAATATTGAAGACAAAAAAATATTAATTACTGTTGAAGAATATTTCATGTTAATAATTATTTAGAGAGAAAAATTCTGCACCAAGTTTTTGCATGTGTTCAATGCCTACTTTGAAAGGATTCTCTTTGATATATTAATTATTTGAAGCTGATTTTAAAGCATTGAAAGGAATTGGAAAATAAAATCAGTCCTAACTCAGTTTTTCAAGCCCCTCTAACATCCTTCTGCCAACTCAGTAAAGCTTCAGCACCCTCTCAAGACTAAAAGGAGAACTGAAGATTTATTTTTTATGCTGCTGTTCCTGGAGAAATGCTGGTGATTTGTATGAATACCTGTATGAAATATGAACATTTCCCCTCCCTGAAATCAACACATCTATGATGCTGCTTCAATTTTTATTAATCTTCCTTTTTAATTGAGCACAACAAACCTGCCACTAACTGTTCTTTAAGGAGATTACTTGGTCCTAAGTTCCACCCTTTGTGAAATATTAGAAATATCCAAGTTTCAGGTCATGCCCACCATGCAAAACCACTCTATGATACTTTAAAAAAAAGGCATTATTATGTTAATAATTCACACACAAAAAAAAAGCATTAAATAAATCTACTTAGGGTTAGGAGGAATCTTGAAGTCAGGAAAAGAAACTATTCCAGTAAAATCTTTTTCTTCTAGAATATCCACTTCTACTCCTCCAGGATCCTTTAAATTATAAGAGGAAAGAATCAGCAGTTACAGATTGTTCTTATCAAAAGGAGAATCTTCAACCTGTAATTTCAGTGGCAGCCTGGACATAACATATTTTTCTAAGAGTTTTGCCCAGCATTTCACAGCCTGAAAACACAAATGTTTGTAGAAATAAATCTCACTGAAATTCTGATAAAATATTTTACTCTCATTCCAAAAAGTGGAAGTTGTGGTTACACAATGCTTAGAATAGCTAAAACATTACTGTAATAACAAGGTAATAAAGGCTACAAAATATGGCAGATACAGATTATTCTTATATCTTAAATGAAATACATAGTATGAAAACAATATATTATTAAAATTCCCTCAAAAATCCTTTTCCCTGATATTAAAGATAACTTTTTTTTCTTTTTTTTTTTTTTTCATTTTGTTTCTCTTCCGTAACAACTTCAGATCTGGGACTTGAAAACTTCCATCCAACTGTGCAAAGTCATTTTTTAGATCTTTTAAAAGATGTCTGGCTCCCTGCAAAAACATCTAACAGTTGTATTAAATCTTAATGACAATATGATTTCCCATCTAACTGCATTTCTTTGTTATTGGATCTACAGAATATTAATATGAAATTCAATTACAACTCACCACAAAAGTGAGGACAGTGTCTCTCCGAGCTGGCTGCAGTTCTTCATTGAGGGAGTAAACCCTGACTTTCACTGTAAGAATTACAGCAAGAAATCTCAAAGTCAAACCATTGCAGAGATTAAAAAAACCCCACAGCAAAACAACTGAAAAATCACCAATATTTTTTAAATATTCATAGGAAAGTCTTTCACCCTTTGTGCTACAATTTAGTTATTTAGGGTGAGGAGGGCAGGGATTGAGAGGATATTGGGAGAAGGGGTTAATTTTTACAGTATGATCATATAGTTCAAATATTATTCAGCTGATACAAAATTAAATAGCAGCCAATGGCAATAAAACAAAACCAAGAGCTTAAAGAATATTTAAATCCTAATTCCTTGGCAGAGTCAAGAGACTTTAAAAATTACTTAACAGCCAAGAGAAATAAGCATTATTTACCTGACTGATCAGGAGTATAAATTGGTTTGTCTGTATGAATGAAAAGAAATCCATTCTCATAGGAAACAGGAATTTTTTTTACTCTTGTAAAATGTGGAGAAACAGCTTCCAAATACAAATACTTGTCTGAATTATCTGTTCTTGGTAAATCTGTTGGTTGAAGCTGGGAGAGATGGAATAAACATTTTTAAAGAATATTACAATATTTTTCATGTATTTTTTCCTGCAGTACTTTTGTTGAGGAGAGTATCTGAGCAGCAATTACTGTCCTGTGGTTGTGTCATTAAATACTCACAAGGGTTTATTCTTGTTTACATGATAGATAGTCTGGAGTATTAAAGTACACACAGATATTGAAAAAGTTTGCATTTTATTTATGTCCAGAACTAAACAGGCAAAGTTCAAAGCCCAGTTATGAGGTTACAATGGTACAAACTATCAGACATTCATTTATACACATAATAACCCCTGGCCACACCACAGCTGCTATTGTGGGAGTTTGGTTTAATTCTGGTTTTTAAAGTTATGCAACTCTGATAATGTTTCTAAAAAAGTTTGATTCCATATTTAACCTCACTGACTTTATCCTAATAATTTTAATTTCAGCCATAAAAAATTGGGGCATCAGGCTTTCCTTCCCAGTTCAGACAACTGAAAATTTAACACATTCATTTTAACACTCACCAACGAATATGATAATAAAGAAACTGTAAGAAAAGTCTAAATTCCTTACTGTTAAAGTTACAGCATCTTGGAATTTGTTGGCTGGAGTTAAAGAAATCCGACCAGAAGAATAAACAGCCAATTTATCTGGAAAGCTTTTTAGGGCAATAGTGACTGGAAATTCCTCCTCATAACCAAAAGCTTGAACTACAACTTTCTCAGAGGCTCCAGCTCGGAAGACCTTTGGTGCTGTAAGGACATATCTGTACATGGAATATAAAACAATAAAAGTGTCATGGAATTGTATTTATTACATATACACCATTAAAGCAAATAAAATAATCAGCTGAATTATTCTAAGACACTACTAAAAAGCTATTTAAATAGTGCCTTTTGTATTGGCTTTACTTAAATTCTGGACCTATTTATCTAAAAGAGCAGAAAACAATCAAGTAACATTTCCAGTAAATTCTGTATTTGCTTTACTTACGTTTTCTCTTGGCTAAAAGCTGTCCCAGAAAATAGGAAAACAATAAAATATATTAAAATAGTCATTGTGTCTATGAGAAGAGCAAACCATGGATGGTAACGATGGGGGGTTAAAGCACCTCAGCTGTGGGGGAACAGCAAAGCCACCAACACATTTCACTCACTGTTAATAATTAATTACAGATCATGTTTTACTAAAAACTTATTGCCCCCTCCCAAGGAAGCCCAAATAACTAAACTTAGGAATTTTTTAATTTAGGATTTGAATTTTTCGATATGTCCAGAGCAGTCCTGTGTCAGTCCTTACCCTCTGAAAATCACCCTAAATAAAATTTAAAAAGCCCAACAACGAACAAAAAAGTAGATGCAGTTTGTCCTTCAGAGAAGAATTTTTATTTAAATCAAAATTATTTTAAATTTGTGTTTGAAGGAAAAAAGCATTTGAGTTACATAAAACATAATGTGTGGATATGTTTAGACCAGGACAGGTTTTTTTGTTTTGAAATAACTCTTCCCTTACCAATTTCTTTTAACTATTTGTGTTCCTGATTATGCAAAGTATTTGAGTATTTCTATTAAAATAAAATTGTAATATGAAAATATTAGTGCTCAATATATCAACAACATGCACTATTTTAAACAGCAATTTCAAAAAAACCCCACAACCATTGGTGACAAAACCTTTGTAGGCCTGATATCCAAGATAGCACCTCAACAAATAGGTTTATGTAAAGTTAAACAAGGTTGTGCAAGAATGCTGAAGTTTAAACAAATATTGTGGTCAACCTTTACGGGAAAGTCATTTACAAAACTATTTCTGATCAATATAAAATTAAATTACATTAAGGCCATCTCAGATTTCTCTTCACATGTAATAAACTCCAAGAGAAGCAATGATATAATTTTATAAAATTTGAGGCGCTTACTTATACTAAAGTGAATGGCTAAAACAGCTATTATTAAATACGAATAAGTTTATATGGGTGGTACGCAAATGATAAGATGCAAATAGTAAAAAAATATTGGAAAACGCTTTGAAGGTCCAACAATACTCTAAAATAATGTTTTTAAAATCTAATTATGTCCCTTCCCCGCATTTTTTCCCAGATACAGCCTGATGATTTCTCAAGCCTGAACTTCACACTTACTTGTACAGATTCCAAACTAAGGCAGCCCAAACGCATTAAAAGAGATTTATTTACAATTCTCTGTGGAAATGGTGGTGATTTAGACCTAAGATGAAGAGTAAATACAGCGTGTATTTCCAATGTTACAGAATAAGGTCTATTTACACACGACATTGCTCTCAGACGCCGACACATACATAGAGATATATAAAGCGCGGATAAGGAAAAAATACTGTGAGCAGAGCCGGCTTTATTGGTCATACAGCGATTTGGGCTTTAATTAGCACAAAATCCCTCAAGGTTTTATGTCTATACAGTGATTTGGGCTTTAATCACCACAAACCCCCTCAGGACGAGCCCTAAGGGCACTCGGCGGGAAATGGCGAGGCGGGGGCGTGGCCTCAGCGGCGGGAACGGCGCTCGGGGGCGTGGTCTCACCAAGGCCCCGCCCCCGCCTTCCCGCTCACCCGCCGNTCTCTCCGTGAGGGGACAGAGGAGGAGGGGAGGTACGCTGAGAGCCGGTGTCATCCCTCGGCAGCGCCCGAGGGCCGCCCTGCCCGCCCCTGCCGCGGCGGCGAGCGGTGACACGGCGTTACCATGTCAACGCAGGTAATCAAAGCGGAGGCCTGAGGGGACGGGAGCGGGATCGCCCTTGGTCGGTAACCGGGGAGGGGATGGGGGGACGGGGACCCCGCTGGCCCCGCCGGGGAGGGGGAACCCCCGGGTCAGCGGCCCCCGCCTGCCGTGCCTTGGGTGTCACTGCGGAACCACAACCCGAACCCAGGAAACGGCGCTAAAGTGACGAACTGCGCGTCTTAAAACGTGCGGAGACGCCCCAAAGTGGCTTTTCCGCAGCTGGGCAGCGTCCTTCTCCCTCTCCTGTCCCTTCCAGGCTCACTCTCCTGGCCCTGTTTGAGTTGTGCCTCCAAGGAATGGAGAGAAAAGAGCGGCCTTTCCTTGACGACTTTTTCCTTCCGACTGTGGAGGGAAAAAGTATCCATTTAAATGAGGAACATATTCTCAAGACACAATGTGATCGCTCACAGAGGTCCGAGTTCCCCTAAAGTCATACTTTCCTATCTAAATGACTTTAAATGTGCGTTGTCCGCTGGGTGTAGGTGTCAGTAGAACTCGAGCCTTTGCAGATGGTCCCTACAAGGGCTCTGTCCCACAGAATTTGTACGTGATTTTTTCTCCTCTTATCCCTGAGGAAATATCTTCATCCCTGGGGGAAGATGAGTTGCAGAACACAAAGTATTTCAGGCAGTTCAGGGGCTGTGCTGTAGAAAGGTGTGAGTAGAAAGGGATGACCATTCTTCCCAATGCCCTGGGAACTGGCAGCTGGCACCCACTGGAGAAGTGGCTTTGATGTGTTTCTTGGCACAACAAGGACCTTATACACAGACTGATGCTCATTTCTGTTCTTCCAGATGTTGTCATGTGATATTTGGTATTTTTGGCAATGAAGAAAGGCTCTGTAAGAAAAGCACTGAGTAGAAAACCACAGGCAGCAGCTTCTCTGATACCTCGTCTAATGTCACCTGCCAGCTCAGGGACCAGATCCACGTCTTCTCTTGGCCATCAGACACCTCCAGCTGCCCCCAAAATCATGGAGCAGGGGCACCAACAGTGGGATATTCCAGCAGAACATGTAGGACCTGCTTTGAAGTTTCATAAAGGTATTGTATAATGAATAACTGCTGGTATGACAGCACATACCATAAGCATAAATGTTCTGTGAATTGTCTGATTAAGGATGTATGATCTGTTGAAAGAAGCCTGAGAAATTTGCCTTTTTTTTTGGTACTGAAATGTGGAATGAGATTAGTGAAAGCTGTGGAGAATAATGAGACTTTTAGTTCTTCCTTTAAATGTTTCTGGTGTGTTGGTTCTTCTCATCCCCTGGTGAGGGAGGGGATAATTTTCAATGTTTTACCAATATTCAGTGTGAAGTAAAAGACTAATATTACAATCACTAGTTCTTTTCATTACTAAAGGCAGTTTCTGTGTTTAATTTCAGGTGAAAATGGTGTTACTCCAGGAGTTAGGTACATTACTGAGCCCCTTATAAAGAGTCTGTCAAAACAGCAGAATTTGGCATGTGTAAGCTCACTCAATCTTTCTTCCTCAAAAGATGGGGACAAGAAATTTAAGGTAAGTTATTGTAAATAAATAGCAATGCAACCAAGTTGAAAACAAATTTTCATTTATTTTTTAGTAATGGTTTATTTTAAGTGGATGTATTATATTCTAGTTCTGTTAGCCTGGTTCTACAAACAGCTTCTGGTAAGAAAAAGGCAGTGGAGACTTGTGCAAAAGGAAAAAAAATGACTCATTAGAGTGACATCTAAACCAGCATTTATTTGTGTTTTAGCTTTTGGATTGTGCTGGTTTGGTTTTGGGTTTTTGGAGATGTTTTTTTGGGGGTGTGTTTTTTAATGGCATGTTCCCTTTTATGGTCCATTGTAAACTTAAAATTCAGTTTTCCTCTTCCAACACTATAAAAGACTGTACCTAAAGCAGGGGTTTAGAATACAACAGTGAAACTGGGATTAATAAACTGTTAGAATACCTGGTATTTTTAATGAACAGGTAGTTGTGAAAAATCAAAATCTGCTTTTCTGTTAAAAAACCCCAAACCTGGTGATGCTGAGGGGTTCATTTTCTCTTCTTTAGTACATAGAAAATCTGGAAAAGTGCTCTAAACTAGAGATACTAAACCTTAGTAACAACCACATAGAGAAGATGGAGAAGTTGGATAAACTGCTGAAGCTGCGAGAGCTCAATTTGTCCTGCAACAAAATCAGGTGAGAGGAGATTTTTTGGGCAAAACCCAAAAACCAGACAGGTTTGGGGAG
The DNA here is from genome assembly GCA_013390005.1 of Calyptomena viridis. Taxonomy (NCBI): domain Eukaryota; kingdom Metazoa; phylum Chordata; class Aves; order Passeriformes; family Eurylaimidae; genus Calyptomena; species Calyptomena viridis. Next base: position 8,618 of record WEIV01021968.1, read on the forward strand.
CCCAGGTACAGCAAAGCTGATATTTACTGCCCCACCTCTTGTATTCCATCTAAAAGGCTTTGGTGAGATCTTTTTAAAAAGCACAGACTCTTTGGTGTCAGAAGGATAAATAGTTCTGGGAAGTGCTGTCAGTGTTTCATGGCTGTGGTTAAACTTGTTTTCCTTGGAAACCAAGCCAGGAGTGCAAGTTTCCAGATACCACAATGAAGAGTGTGCAATAACCCAATTAAATGCTTTAGAAATTTAATTAAACTTTGACTGCATATTATTACAGGTAATAGAATAAGCTTTCTTTTAGGAGAGGAAGCTGAATGGGCTTGATCAGGCAGGCAGTAAACTCACTAAATTGCTTTTTAACTGTTTTGAGTGAGTTAAAAGTGTTGAAGGGTGATGGTTGATAAACCAGCAAAAGTCTTCATGGCTTTTAATTTTTCTGTCAATGGATTATGATCTTTACATGAAAATGACTTTGCAGCTGAGAATTTGCCATTTCAGAGGAGAAGTTAAGAATAGGAAGTGGGCAAAACACCAGTTTCTACACATGGTTTTCACACAACTTCCTCTCTGAACAGGAATTGCAAAGGACAGAGTAGCTTTTAGCTGCTGCTCTGTTTCCAGACTTCAGTTGTGTGCAGCTGGTACAAATCCAATAAATACTGTGGTCACAACAGCACATTCTGCTGTACTTTGTTATAATACTCAATATTTAATACTCACAGATAAATGCCCAAGTAAACTAAAACATAACTTGTTTTCCTCATTAGTTATTTAGTGTTTTAATGAAAGACACTTCATGCTGACAGTTTATAGTTGATCCTTCCTTTATATTGGAAAACAACCCTTAAAACTTCTTTATTTGGGTTCATCTTTGTCTCTGAACATTCTTGGGACAGAAATCAGACAAATTTTGCATATTAAAATGGAATTACCACACATTAAAATGATAACATTAAAATAAAGGTGTGTAAAAGTAAAGGTTTTGCTGCAGTGACACAAAGTCATGGTGGGATTTTTGGTGTTAATTTAATACTTGTAAGCAAGCTGGTGAATTTAATTTGACTTGTGAGTCCATGGCAGTAAATAACTGTTTTTGCTGATTTCTTCCTTAGTTAATTGTGACAGATTTTGCTGTAGTTTATCCATAATGCCAAATTTGCAGTGGTTCTTCTCATTTGCAGTAAAATTGAAGGTATAGAACACATGCAGAACCTGCAGAAGCTGAACCTGGCAGGGAATGAGATTGAGCACATTCCTGTGTGGATGGGGAAGAAACTGAGATCCCTGCAAATCCTGAACTTGAAACAGAACAAACTGTCATCAGTAAGTGAGCAGTCAGACACAGAATAATTGCTTTTTATCAGGAAAACTCCTTTTGTGCCAGGTATTGAAGATACAAACCTGTGTTATGTTGTTTGGGCAAGTGTAAGTTTTTGGAAGGTTATATATATCCACAGGCTTTGGTACCTTGACATTTCCAAGATCAAGCTTGATTAAATTTACTCTTTGCATTTGTAGTAGAAAAAAAACCCATTTGATTTTAGGAAGTGGCTTTAGTCCTATTATTGTGTATTTTGGTAGGGTTTTAGAGATTATTCTTTAGCAGAAATATTAAAATACATCCTTTGATAGGGACCCAAGACATTCTACCCAATCAGAAATTCACTAATGGGGGTTTAATTGTTCCTAGAAGGATGTTTAATCATTGTTGCCTTTGTCTTTGATGTCATTCAGCTCCATGATATAGCTAAACTAAAGCCTCTCCAGGATCTCACCTCTCTATTCCTTGCTGATAATCCAATTGGGAATCTGCCTCACTGCTCCTTGTACACCATATTCCACTTGAGAGCCCTGGAAAACCTGGATGGACAGCCAGTGACAAATCATGACAGGCAGGAAGCTCTGGAGAGGTTTAAATTAGGTAATAGTATGTTAAATCTAAAGGGAATGGCATAAAACTGAAGTTTAGGAGGAGGAGATTTTTTCTATTGGAATGTTTCTCTGATTCTGTTTCTCAGAAGAGATAGAAAAATTAGAAAGAGAGTTGGAAAACACAATGAGGGAGATGGAGAACCTTAAACTGAACCAGTCCAAAGTGCTGGAGCAACTTCACCATCAAGATGAGGTCAACAAATCATTGAAAGAAAAGGCTTTGCAACAGAAACAAAGCTTTGAGGACCTACAGAGGGACCTGGGCACCAAAAATGAGCTGGTAAGGTCATCACTTGCACTAAGGGAATATTTGGACACAGTTCTCAGTGTGAGAGTTCAAATGAGTGGAGATTTCTGTTTAAAATTGAGACAAAACTTAGGGACTTCAGCTCTTTACAAAGTGCTTATTGACCAGTGGTTCTTTCTGTTAAAAAAGTAAGTATATTGGACCAACAACCAGTATCACTCCTGAGATTTACAGTAACTTGTTTGTGTCTAGTAGTTATTTATTTATTTTTGTTTAAATGTGGTCTCTTGGTGTAAGGTTAAGTATCCTCTTGCTGCTAAATTGCTGAATATCCTGCATTGCTCACACTTTAAAGTGCTGCTGCAACCAGGGGAAAAGAGAATTCTTTTCCCCAAACAATATGTGCATACAAGTTGTATCCCAGCAATGCCCACTGGTTTACTTGTATTTTCTTCACCTCTAAAATAGAGTTTCCAGTATAGTGAGATTTAGCAGCAGATATTTTGCAACTGGAACCCTCTGTTATCCCTTGGATGACAAACTTGGCTTGCTTCTCTCTTCCTTTAGCTGGTGTATTGGTTTGTGCCAGTCCCCTTTCTGCAGAGCCTTTATTCCTCACTCCAGGTAGCCCAGTCCCCCCTGTGCTCCTGCTGTGCTGATTTGATTTATTTTATTTTATTTTTCTGCTGTAGCAACATTAGTATAAAGTGTCCCAGTGAGACTTTATATTCACTGTGCCTTTGGATACAATTTTCCTGATACTTTTTTCCTCCTTTTCTCTGAAACACAGTTAATTTTTGCATGACATTCTATCAGGCTTGAAAATCTTCCTTTAAGCCTCTCCTGTTCTGTTTCTTTTCCTTCCTTAGTCCTGCTTTCCACTGTCTGTTGGAATTGTGCTGCATGTTCTCCCTCAGGTATTCAGTGTGAAAAGTTGATTTAAAATGAAATCACATGATGGACCTTTACTTAAAAATAGCTTCAAAACCTATTTAGCACAAGGTTAAGTTAAATACATAGATTTTTATACACTTGACAGTTGAGATATTTTATTTCTTTCACAGACCATGAGTGTTAATAGTTCCCATCCTCACTTTTAGCAGTAAATACATTTGTTATTTGACCTACATTTTACTCAAGGGTCACACCCAAATTATGTTTTGATCCTAAATTAGTGACAAATTTATTTTTAAACCTTCAATGCACATAAACTTCAAAGGCCTTTCATGTGATCATTTGTGTTCTATTCATTGTGAGGCTTTTAGTCACCATTGTACCTTCTAATGAAGCTGCACTTTGTGATATTTTTGATGCAAAACTCTGTGATGTGAGGTGTGAGCTTTGTTTCCCAGTTCCTGGCTGTGCCCTGCCCTCTCTAGAGTTGAAATGTGTGTTGATGACACTTGAATAAATTCACCTGACTTTGTTCCCTGCTTTATCAGCTGAAGCAGAAGACAGTGGAGCTCACCAGGGTTTGCCAAAAGCAATATGAGCTGGAGCAGGAACTGGCCTTTTATAAGATTGATGCAAAATTTGAGCCATTAAATTATTTTCCTTCAGAGGTAATAATTTTAAAATAATGGATCTTTTCATTGCTGTTTCTCCTGATTTTCATATTGGAAACTAGCAAGTTTTCTATTTTTTCTATAATAAATATCAATATTTATTTAATATTAAAATTTATTTAATAGTGATTTAGATAATAAAATATTAAATGTTATTTGTTACTAAATAGAAATATCTCATTTTAAAATTAAGTTGCAAGATTGGAACTAAACTGAATGATTGACATTTGGGGTGTTGAATATTAGTGTACATATCTATATGTGTGTTTTAGCTGAGTTCCTGAGCAAATATTTCACCAAACAAATGATAGTCCTTCCTTCTGGCTTCATTTTGGAGGCCCTTTTCCTTGGGGCAATTCCACAAGCCAGAATGTTACATGGTATTAGAATTAAAGATCAGTAATCATTGACTGATTATTTCTGAGTAACATTTAAGTGCAACAATGCAATGGACTAAATATAATCTAAATAAATCTGAAATACTGAGAAAAAGTTCCTCCAGTTAAATATCCACCACCATCACACACTTGCAGCAAACTGGTCACACCCCAGTTGGGTTTGTTTGCTGTTAATTCAATAATAAAATAACAATGCTCAAGTCAAAACCATCAAGTTTTCTTCTAATTATTCTAATTTCAAATTGATTTTCTTTGTGATGCTTGATAAGGGAACTAAATATATATTAAGNTTATTCCACTGATGAAGTGCTTGACATGAACTGACATAAGAATAGAAACTGTCAAAGGCTGTAAATGCTGGGATTTCTAAACACTTCTTGATGCATTTTTTTGTGTCAGAACTGTTACAATCTTTAATTGATGTTGTTTTAATATAACTGTGGGTGAAAGAATGACATATCCTTGAAAACACAGTGCTAGGGAGTTTCAGATTTGATGCATTAATTAGTGTAAGACTCATTAAAAGAACCTTTAACCATACTCTGAGAAACCAGAAAGTATTAACTGTGACTATTGCTGTGTTAAGAAAATAGTGATTTTCTGTTAACAGCAGCTTTGTATCAATGGCACACACAACATTATCATGTATTTTGTGGGATTTGGGGTTTTTTCTGCAGCACANTGAGAAAAAGTTCCTCCAGTTAAATATCCACCACCATCACACACTTGCAGCAAACTGGTCACACCCCAGTTGGGTTTGTTTGCTGTTAATTCAATAATAAAATAACAATGCTCAAGTCAAAACCATCAAGTTTTCTTCTAATTATTCTAATTTCAAATTGATTTTCTTTGTAATGCTTGATAAGGGAACTAAATGTATATTAGGAGTTGACTGCAGCCCTAATTCTGAAATAAAGCCATTATTTTGTGCATTTCAGGAGGTGGAACTTGATAATGTGCCTGGTGAAAGTCCCTATATTGGCAAGGCCAGGTACAAGAGCAATGTGTTTATAAGGGAAGGGTACTTTGCTGACAGGGCTCAGCAGCTGCACGTGGGACAAGTGCCCAGAGTTGGAGGTGATTTGTGCAGGACAACCCACCTGGAATTGCATCTCCAAACTCTGGATGAACTGCTGGAGGGTAAAGAAGAAGAGATTCGTGCAGGTAAAATGTCATTTTTTATCAAGGAAAATAAAAATAATGTTAATATTGATTTATTAATTAATATTATTAATATTTATAATAATATTATTATCATTACTAACATTAATATTACTAAATATTAGTTTATTGATATATATTAATATAAATATATATATTTATTCCACTGATGAAGTGCTTGACATGAACTGACATAAGAATAGAAACTGTCAAAGGCTGTAAATGCTGGGATNTTTATTCCACTGATGAAGGGCTTGACATGAATTGACATAAGAATAGAAACTGTCAAAGGCTGTAAATGCTGGGATTTCTAAACACTTCTTGATGCATTTTTTTGTGTCAGAACTGTTACAATCTTTAATTGATGTTGTTTTAATATAACTGTGGGTGAAAGAATGACATATCCTTGAAAACACAGTGCTAGGGAGTTTCAGATTTGATGCATTAATTAGTGTAAGACTCATTAAAAGAACCTTTAACCATACTCTGAGAAACCAGAAAGTATTAACTGTGACTATTGCTGTGTTAAGAAAATAGTGATTTTCTGTTAACAGCAGCTTTGTATCAATGGCACACACAACATTATCATGTATTTTGTGGGATTTGGGGTTTTTTCTGCAGCACAAAGAAGATTAGAAGAAGTGCAAAGTGAAATTGGAGCTGCAGAGCAACAAGTCTTGAAAGTAACAGAGGAACTGCAACAACTGGAGGATGCTCTGGATCAGAAGAAAGTAAGTTATTCCATGAACAGCAAAGGAAAGAAAGTGTTTGGAGAACTGATGATGTAGAAAATATAACTTTCTCCCCATTCTTTTTATTCAAACATCAGGAGAACCTTAGAGGCTTTAGAACTTGTGTATAAATAAGCTGCCAGAGGTGTAGTGCAGTGAATTGCACCTAAACTTGTTCCATGTGTTGCTGCTGCTGATTGACTCTCCCCAGAATGTTCTGGAAGAACCTGCTGTGTTGGTTTAGTTCTGCAGCTAATAAGCAGTGTGGCTCCATATTTGGCAAAAAAAATTAATTTAAAACCATTTATCAGCATTACACTAAAATTGTATCTTCAACTGTCATCAATTATTGCTATTTTTAGTCTTTAAATTGCCTGAAAATCAATTAGCAGGGTTTTCTGCATTTAACTGTTAAATATATTGTTGATCAGCTGTGTATTTCCAATTATCCCACTCAACTCCATCTCCAGATATCCCAGGCCAACAAGGAAGCAATTGAACAGCAGTTGAGTGAAAAGATACAAATCCTGCAGGAGCTGCAAAAGGAAACCTTAGGGCTGGAAATACAAATAGAGAAACAGAAAAGAGAAATAGGGAAAAGACAGAGGGAGCTGGAAGACTTGCAGAGTTCTCTGGCTTCTGTAAATCCTGAGGATCCAAGATATGTAAGTAAAACCAAAATGTGAAGTTTTTACGTACCAGGAGATGGAGTTTTCTCAGTTTACCATTCACTTGTGCCAGTTTTATGAGTTATATATTCTTTTCCTGTTTATCAAAGCCATTAATTGTTGCCACTTGAAAAACACACAACTCTTCAAGTTAAAATACAACCCAAACAAACCCAACTAACTTCAGTAAAACACTTAAACAACTAATTTTCTCAGCAGTTGCTCTACAGCACGTTAAGAACTAAATCTTTCTGCTTTGCACAAACCTGCTGTGCAGGGAGACAATTTCGGTGGGGGAAACCCTTAACGCATCTTTTTTGTGGAATCTGCCCTTAAAGATTGTAAAGATGTTTTAGGTGGGGACTGGTGGCCTTTTCTGCTGTCACACAGTCCTGGGAGACTCACCGAGGTCACACCTTACAGGGCTGGGCTGTGCCAGGGACACCTTGAGCTTCACGCTGATTTTTTTGCCCTCCAGGCAAGCAGGACTCTGAATTTCTGAGTTCTTAACTGTGTTGAGGTACAGCAAACGCTTATAGAAATTTTAAACTAAACCGAAATTGAATTAGTGCTTTTCAAATCTTTGAAAGCGCTTCGGGCCAGCCGGATGCTTTTAAGGGAGCAGTGAAAGAATTGTTACCTTAACTCCTGCTTTCAGCAGAGCCCCGCGAACACTTGGAAAACGCTCCTTTTTTAATTTTTTAAACTCGTTTTACTCGGTTGTCGGGTATGGAAGGGCCGAGCCGGGCAGATTCCCAAGGGAATGGCCGGGGCAGGAGCGAGCCCGGCCCTTCCCGCGGCCGCCCCTCGCTTGAATCACAACACAGGAAGCGCTGCCGGGAACAACGGCCGGGAACGGGGAACGGGAGCGGGGAACGAGCCGGGAGGGGCAGCACCTTCCCGGGAAAGCCACGGAGCCCGTGGGAGACTCGGCTTAATCCCGTTCTTTATCCCCTGAGCCGGAGCTCGGGGTGGGGCGCCGGGCGAGGAGCAGCTCGGCAGCCAAAGACAAAGGCAAAGCCGTAAGTGTTCGCTCCGGGCTCCTCCGAACGGCGGGATCGGGGGATGTTCGGCAGCTGCAGCGAAAGGACTCGGGGTTTATGGGTTGAAATTTCGTTTGCGTTTTTTTAGTGGCTGAAGTTTCGCTTTTGAAAGATGCGTGGTTGTTTTTAGGAAGGTGACAGGTTGCATTGGGCCGATGTGGATGTTAAGTTTAACTTCCGGTTTAATACGTTAAAAATGCAAAAAGCTTTGAGGTTTTCAATTTACTTCAGTTATAGAAGCGGCTTTAGAAGTGTTTGGTTGTTTTTTTTCTGCGAACTTACATTTAATTTTTCTACTGCTAGCTCGACTTCTTCTTTTGAGTAGTAAGACAAAGATGCTATTTGTCATGACAATGTTTCTGTATTTTCCTGTTTCTGGTATTTAAATCATTTCTAAGCAATTTCATACCAGTGAGAAACAACACTATATTCTGTTGATAGCCATGTTTTGTATACAGCTGAAACAATCAGCTGATTCATACTGACTGCATGGAGTCCTGGCCAAAGTCTCTGTATCTCCCAGAAGTGTTTTAGTAAAATAATAAATATTCTGCTTTAAGTAAATCTCAATTATAAAGTTGGCCTGACTTGCTGGTTGTTCAGAGTATTTTCTTTTGAGTGCTGACCTGACATGTTCCAAAGCATCATCTGCTGTGAAGGCAATGCAGGATGACAGGATTAAAGGTTCTGGAAGAAATCATGTTTGTTCTTGACTGGGAGAGGAAAGGGTAGAACAAATGTAAAGGCAGGAGGAAAGATAGTAGGCATGAGTAATGATTTCTAAATGCAGGCTTTATTCCTCATGCCTGGGCAAGGGGGAGACTCCAGACAATGCTGTTAGTCACAGATTGCTGCTTGTCTGGGGTTTGGTGGGGCAGGAGTGAGGAAAAATAACCCCCCAAACCCCCCCAGTGTGTGCTGAGCCTGGGACTTTTATTGCAAGACACTGCAGGACTGAGACAAACTATTGATTGGGGGTTTTTGTACTGATGTTGTCCTGCTTTACCTTTCCAACTGCACTGACAGGCTCATGGGAAAGCTCAAAAGGCAAGTAAAGAGCAGCAGCTTGATATGATGAACAAACATTGCCAACAGCTGGAGAGTCGCCTGGATGAAATGCTGTCCAGGATTGCAAAGGAAACTGAGGAAATCAAGGACTTGGAGCAGCAGCTCACTGATGGTAACTCTTCCTTTTTGCCTTACAGCACTTGTTTTAGGGCAGCATGACCATTGAGGGTCCAGGTTTTTTTATCTTTGCTCAAATGAAATGCTGAACTTTTAGGAAAATGTTAAAAAACTCATTTGAGGAAACTGTGTGTTCACCTCATTGTTCATGGTTGAGGAAGGTCAGTTGCAGGGCTTTTCTTTTGTTGTTTTCTCTTAAGGTGAGAGATAAGATTTGGAAACTGCCTTAAAGTCAATAAAGTAAATTTATATATGCATTTACTATACACTTAATCTATGCAAAAGTGAATATCTTAGAAAATAATATGATTATACAAACTAAACCAAAATTGATTTAGGTGTAAAGGGAACAAATGTGGTCTTAGGTAGGAGAGGGCAGGAATGCCCAAAGAACTGCAGTTTCTTTTTAATTCTACAAGTGGTCAAGTTAATAGAGTAATATGGGAAATCCTGAAAACACAGGCATTTTCTGTTTTACTTCTAATTACTTGTTGTTATTCTAATAAACATTTAAAGAAGATGAAGAAAGGCAGGTTTGTTTGTTGTGTAAATAAATGTGGCTTCTTAACTATCTCATCTTTGTTTTGTATTTCTGCAGGTCAAATAGCAACAAATGAAGCCCTGAAGAGGGACTTGGAAAGTATCATCTTTGGATTGCAGGAATACCTGCAAAGTGTGAAGTGTCAGGCAAAACAAGCCAAGGAGGAGTGTGAGAAGTTGCAGAAGGATAAAGAATCTTTGCTAGAAAGATTGGCAGATCTAGAGGAGGATAAAAACAACCTGGAAATGGTTGCCATGGATGCAGAAAATATGAAAAAAGTAAGGCTTAATACCTTTCTTCCCAAATTCAGATATGTAAAAGTAAATTAATTAAAAAACAAGCTAATGATCAGATTGGGACTAGGGAAGCAGAGTTCCTTGAAAAAAATAGATTTTGATGTGGTGACATCAATTAGATGTGTCCCCACACCTTGAGAATAGAATTTGGCCTTTAAAACCAGTTGTAAGAGAGACACAGTAAATACTTTGTGGAAGATGCCTCAGAAATGCAGGTTTTACCTTTCAGGCATCATTACAAGTGGATTTGCAGGTGAAACCATGGGGATTTGGGGATTTGGACACTGGCCAGGGATGTGTGTGTTACCACTTTGGATCTGCCCCATCAGCCAGTGACTTAGAGCTGTCTTTGCATCCTCAGGAGTTTTATATAAGCCTGAATTCCAGGGACAAATCACTTTATCACTTCAAGCTCCACCTTTCTACCCTGGGTGCAGCTTTTTGACCAGTCAGAGCAGCATCACTGACCTGACCTTGCAGCACTTGTGCCACTCAGCCTTCAGTGTGAATATTTAGTGAGTCCCTGAGCTGAAGGGCAATGTACTGCTAAGAAATCCTGGCTCTCCTGTGTACAGCCTTCTAAATGGAATGTAAAATTCCAGGAAATTGCAATGCTGGCAAGTGCACTCCAAGAGCAGCAAGAAATAAATGAATCCCTTCGAGGTGCCCAGGGGAAGGTCAGTGCCCACCAGGCTGAGCTGGAAGCCCAGCTTAGAGACAGAGATGCTGAAGCCAAGCAGCAAAAAGAAGAATTGGAAAGACTGAAACAACTCAGCCAGGTAAGAACAGAGCTCTGGTGCTGCCAGAGGTGTCACCTACCTCAGGGTGAGTGGTGACCAAACTTCCCTCCCTACCACATTCCCAGCATGGAAACAATTGTTGGTTTAGGTGTGATCCCAAATGGAAGGTGGTACCAGTTTGCTGGGATTTATAACTTTGCAGTGGTGCAGATGGTTTGGTTGGGATTGTTTTGTTGGATTTATTTTTAGGAGGTGGTGTCATATTGTTCCTGTTTTAAGAAATACATCTGCTGTGTGTTTAGTGACAGATTGGGGTTGGGAATATTAATCTGAAGGGTTTCTGTGTCTGTAGATGGAACTGTCAGCCCTGCAAGCTGAACTTGAGAAAGAAAGGCAGGAGTTGGAGAATGCTCAGGCCAAAGCACAACTGGCAGAAGAGAAGGAACAACAAAATTACAAGCTTCTTTCTCAGTTCAAGCAGTTGCAGGTGAAGGTTTTGGTGTATTAAAAATTTTGGCTTTTATCACTTGTGGATTTGTTTACCCACATTTCTGTGGGCTTTTTTTTTTTTTAGGGAGACAATAATCTCCTAAAACAACAGCTTAGAGATCTTCAGAGTCAGCTCAACCATGCAGTTGGTAACTTACTTGATCCTGAGGAGGTCTTGGCTTGTATAAATGAACTCAGGCAAAACCTTCAATCAGGAGCTGGAGAGATTAAGTGAGTAAAATAAAAGCACAAACAGCATTAGGTCTGTGCATGTGATGGGGTAGTGATTGTTCCTCTATTCCACACTGGTGTGGCCACACCTTGGATCCTGGGGGCAGTTTTGGGCCCCTCATGGGAGATACTGAGGGGCTGGAATGTGTCCAGGGAAGGGCTGGAACTCCAGAGGCAGCTGAGGGAGCTGGGGGGGCTCAGCCTGGAGAAAAAGGAGGCTCAGGGGGACCTGGAATTCTCTGCAACTCCCTGCCAGGAGGGGGGAGCTGGGGGGTGTCAGTCACTTCTCCCAGGGAACAAGGGATGGGGTGAGAGGAAACAACCTCAAGTTGTGCCAGGGCAGGTTTAGATTGGATATTTGGAGATTTAAAGAATATTTAGATGTGGCACCTGGGGACATGGGTGAGTAGTGACCATTCCAGTGCTGGGCAATGGTTGGATTTGATGATCTTGGGGGGCTTTTCCAACCTAACCTGAATTAATTTACTTTATCTTCAACTTGCACTATTGCCTTAGGCTTCATTATTTCAGTATCAGATACCACAATTCAAAATCACTATTTTCTGTCTTGGAACCTGGATTGTTTCTCTTTCAGGTGTCCAAACTCAGCTGGTGTTTTAGGGAAAAGCCTTGCAAGTCTGCACAAGGAATTTAATGATGTCCATGCTGATGCTCAGAGGGAAAAAGAGAAAGCATGGGCCAGACAGAGAGAATTACAGGAAGAAATGGCATCCCAGCAGGAAAAACTAGAAGAATTACAGGAGAAATATAGACAGGCATGTATCAAACAACTAAAGTAAGAGTATTTCAGCTTAGTCTAAATGTAACTTGCAGCTGAAGGGTCAAATTTCACTAGAGATGAAGCTTTGCTACACTTGCTTTCATGGAACAGTGGAGCCTGAATTTATTTTCCAGTAGTCTTTCTGATTTTTGCCTGATTATTTGGTGAATTAGAATTTAGTCAATGATAGGTCTCAGAGGCAACAAAGAATTTAATTATTGGTAGAAAATTACAGCTATTAACCTTCCTGAAAGATCACTATGACACATCACTACCAAAATAACTTGGGCACTGTTAAAATGTTATAGTGACTGTGGCAAAGTAGTTGTTTTTCCTTTCTCTTACATACAAAGTGTGCTGGTAATTGCATTTCCCAAAAGTTTGTTTAAGTAAATCATTAAAACAGGGTGGGTTTTGATGGAAAAAAGTAAAAATATTCCTGGCTACTTATTCTAACGTATTTCACTTATAGGTTAAAGCTGAAAACAGGCAAAATAAGAACAAGGTCCATCAGTTAGAGAATGAAATTCAGCATTTACATGAAAAAATAAAGAGCATGGAAGAGATTCAGGGCCTTGCTGACCAGCAGCTCCAGGAGGCAGATGAAGAGAAAGAGGCTATTCTTGCTCAGCTGGAGGATTTAGAGAAAAGGGTAAGAAGGAGTGAGGACATCCATGAACTGTTGGGTTGTTCAAGAAAAGAAGATTGAAAAATTGCTGAATTAGTTTGCTTTCTTTGTGTTCCTGTATTTGTTTTAATTATAACATCTTTCTTTTCCTCCTGTTATATTGCTTGTCCTTGCTTTAGTTTGGGGTTTTTTTCTGTTACTTCAGTGCATATAATACAAAATGGGAGATGTGTGAGTGGGGGAGTCCTACTAAGACAAAGCCTTTCTTCCATGCTGCTTTTCACTCAAAACTTTTAAAACATATTATTTTCCTCGTTTCAGAAAAAAATAGAAGCTGCCAGGGCACAAATGCAGGTTGTGAGTCTGGATAAAGAGCTGAAGGAGCTGCAGAGAGCCATTGTCACCTCGGATAAGTTGGCAGCCACAGAGCTCTCCATTGCTAAAAACCAGCTCAAGGCTCTTCAGGAGACTGTGCTCAGGATTAACCAGGAGAGGGCTGAGGTAAATCCCCATCCAGAATTCATTGCTTGTTGATCCATCACAGTGGGAACAGTCCTGGTGTCTTTTTAAATCATCTTCAGAGCTTTCTTGTGCATTGTTCTGCTGCACAGCAGCTCTTGCTTGGGCCAGGGTTTGAAATGCAGAGGATGGGTGAGTAAATTTGGGTGTGGAAGGTGAGGAAGAGGCACTTTTATCTTTATTAACTGAGTCAAGCAGTAGGTAATACATTATTCTCTAAGATAGAAAGGACTTTGGAAGTTGGTGCTCACAGAATCTGGAAACAGTTTTTAAAACTGGGAGCCTTTTTTGGCTACACACCAACACTTCCTCTGTGCAAGTACTGCAAAGTCAAAGGAGAAACATTGTTTTCCATAAACTTTGCCAGTTTTTGGAATGCCAGCACAGGCAGGTGCTGCTGCTTTTTATTGCTCAGCTTTTGCCAGTGACACCTGCAAGCCTGGGAAGTGTTCCTGCACCTAAAGCTCAACTGAAATGTCCATTGTAGGAGATTGGGGAAGCTGAAGGGTTCTGTGCAGAGGCTGCCCAGGATCTGGCCAGAGCAGAGGCAGAAATAGAACTGCTACAACAACTCCTCAAAGAGAAGGAAGAGCAGGTAAGTTACATGGTGTTTGCACTTGTGATCTGATAAATTACTTCCCAGTGAGTTTCTGCAAATGTCATATTTAGAGCTTCTTCCCCTGCCCTTTCTCCTCAAGTTTTCCCAACATTCTCCCCTCCCCTGACACCTGCCCAAGAACAAAAGGAAAACTTCACTGACCAGAGGAAGTGATTTTTAAGAAAAACCATGATTTATTCACTTCAGCTGCTCTGCTGGCTGTGCCTGAGCCTTGGGCATAAGGGGGAATGGGAAGAACAATTTTCTTCCATCAAAGTGGTCCCTGTGTTTTGCTGAATGAGAATTTTTTGTAGGGATGGATGGGGATGCTCAGAGTTAACACAGTCTGATTTAAACTGAAATGCTCTGCTTTGATTTAAACTTGTTTTTCAAATAGTTTCAGCATGAAATGGAGAAAGCTGGTGAGAAGACACTTGCATCAAGCACCCAGAAGTTTGAAATTGATAAATTAAATGAAGTTATTGAGCAGCAAAAAGCAGAAATTGACCATTTAAGGTGGTTGTTGGATAATATTGGGACAGGTAATTCTCTTTTCTCTCCACTTCTTGCAGATAGGCAGTGATAGAGGAGATTACTATTCCAAATTTCCCACTGTTTGAGCTGAGAATCTGGAGAATAAAGTGTTTACAACATCTTCCTGTATATATGTTATATGAACTCGTATTTCTACAACCTTAAACTGCCAGATCTCCCAGGGCCAGTGTGTATCTGTCACTATATAGAAAATCTAGTTTGTTTCCCCAGCAATTAAATTCTTTTTATATTGTTTCAGATTAACAATGAGGGAAAAGCTGAGTGCAGTATTTATTTAATTATCTGCCTGATTTCCCTATAAAACTGTGATTAATTTACAGGTAACAGAGATGAAATTGAGAACTTACAGGGTGAAGTTGCAGCCCTCAGGAATGTGCTCTCCCACCACCAGAGTGATTTTATCAGCAGTAGAGCAGATCCCTTGAAGAGAAGAGGGTACTGGTATTACCTGCCACCATCACAGGTCAGAAATAAAAACCCTGTTAGGGATTTATTTTTCCTTATGTAAAGCCATTTGATTTGGGAAAGTGCATTATAAACTTAGTAGATTTGGATGAAAGTGAAGAACAAATATTGGCTTCCATGTAAGAGAAATAGTGAAGCAAAACACACTCAAATATCCCCTGAGAGCCATTACTGTGTGCCAGGAATCCAGTGCACAACACATTGGGAGACAGCTCTCCAAACTGCAGTCCTGCAAATTCATTTAGGTAAAGGTTACAAGGGGATATTACAGACAAACATTTATTGGAAAAAAGAGCATTTGTCAGAATTTAAAAGAAATATTGTTAAAATATATTTAATTGTCCTTTCTAAAAGCAGCATCATGCTTAGAAATGAGAGGCAGCAGAGTACAGTGTGTAGCCTCCTCCTGAAAAATCATAGGAATGTCTACAGCAAATACTCTTTATTTCACATAATTTGTCATTTCTAGATTAACACACACTATTTTTTTTCTTTAGGTTTCAACTCCTGCTTCCCAGAGCACAAAAGACTCTGGAGTGTGTTTGGGGTGCTCTGGTACATCCCCACCCAGGAGAGGGGGTGCCCAGGACAGGCTGTGTGGGAGGGAAGACTTGCCCAGCCAAGGAGGATGTTGGGTTTATTCACCAGTCAGAAACAGGTTGTACAAAGCAAATTGTGGTAAAGGTGAGTCAGTGTGACAGTCTGAGTGTTTAGGAGCTCAGTAAAGATGGACTGACTTAGAGTTCACAGTGAATGTGTTTGATGTGAAATGCTTATTGCTGTTGAACTTAGGACTCAGTTTAAGAAGCATTTATTACATTTTGTACTTTACATAGAATTTAAAAGGTGCATTTGAAGACTACTGAAAAAAATTACCTGAAACAACCTGTGTTGTATTTTTAGGTAAAGATAGAAGAGCTAAAGGAGATGGTGAAGGAAATGCAGGAGCTGCTGCTCCCGAGGACCCTCCCTTTGTGCCCCCAGTCATTTACACTGTCCTTCCAGATGGTGCCCCTGCACCTCAGGGCACAGGGGTTTATGGCCCTGCTCCTGCAGCAGCCAGTGGAGGTGCAGTTGCTCCTGGATCCATTCTCCATGGCCCTCCTCCTGTGGGAGCCCAGGTTGTTTATGGCCCTCTGCCTCCAAACCTCACAGTCCCTGTCCTTCCCCTGGGAGTGCTCCACTGCAATGTGCCTGAACACCATGACTTGGTAAGAACCAGAGCTGGGGCTGCAGCTTTAACCACTGACTAATGCAGTAGAAAAATGTCCCTGTAGGAAGGTCCTGGATCTGGGAGAGCTTCCTGTTGGGAATGTTCTCCCTTCAGTGCTGGTAGCCTTTGCTGTCTGTAGCTGCTTCTGGCTCTCCAGAGGGCTGAACTAGAAAAGAGATGTTGGTTTTGTTGTGTTTCCTGTCTGCAGGAGGGTGAAATCTCCAGGCTGGAAGACACCGTGTGTCATTTAAAATCTCGGAAATACAAAGAGAAATGCTCAGAGGCAGCTGAGCAGAAATATAAAAAAGAGGTGGAAAAATTGTATCAAAGCATTGAAGAACTTGAGCGTGAAAGGGAAGAGCTGGAATGTGAAGTCACAGAGCTGCGACGAGCGGCTCAGAAACAGAGCAAACACAGGTGAGAGCATTGCATGGAGTGCCTTCAATAGCCCTGTGCAAATACCCAAACTTTTCCCCACTGACAGTCAGGTTTTGGACTCATTCACAGTTCTAGAACTTGAGGAGGCTCTGGGCCTCTGGCATTTTTGTATTTTGACTCCATGTCTTTCCTTCCTGGCCTTTCAGGGACTTTATTGACGGGTACACAGAGAACCTCATTGCAGAACTGCAGCTGGAAAAGTCTCTCAGGCAGCAGGAAGATGTTGCAGAGGAAATTGAGTGTGCAGAGAAGACTCTGCTCAAGCGCCGGGCCGAGCTCAGGGAGGCAGACAGGCTCCTCTCAGAGGCTCAGGTGGAACTCCAGAGCACCCAGGGCAAGGTGGGTAAAACCACCACTGAGGGCAGCATTTGAATGTTGCATTGATTTTTATTTTCACGTGGATAACCTGAAACCTCTTAAAATGCTTCTGTATGAGACTAAGTCGTGGCATAACCTGTGCTAAAAGAAAATATTTTAGTCCTTGCCAAAGAGGAGGAAGTTTTTCTGCTCTGGACAAGAGAGGAGAAAAGGCTCTACTTGGTGGTAAAGAGAGGGAGAAGGCTTAGGTGGAATATTCAAGTCAAAAAGAGGTCAGCTTGGCCTCAAAAAGAGGTTAGACAGCTGACTGCAGGTTATGGATGTGGAAAGCATAAGATGGGATGTATTGGCTCAATCTTCAATTTTTGCTGTAGACTAAAGAGACTCTTGAGAAGTACAATCGTGCCAAACACCATTTGTCCTGCACTGAAACAGAGGCAAAGGAGCTGGAGCAGAGGGCTCAGGAAACAGCCACTGAACTTGGGAAAGCAGCTCAGCAGCTCAGGTACACTGACTGTTGTGTGGGTTTGTATCACATGGGCATGAGGAGAAGGACTGCTTTCTTCCCAGCATCAACATGGTGCTTTTGGAGAGGGGGAGCTGTTAAAATGATAATATGAAAAGGTATAAATCCTTTTTTAGGTTATTACAGATAGACACAAGGGCTTTGGAACAGCATAAGATGGAACAAGAAGGTATTTTGAAGGAAATCAACAAAATGGTGGCTGCAAGAGACTCTGATTTCCAGTCATTGAACCAGAAGATAGGAGTGCTCACTGAGAGGTGAGTGGTTTGAATTTACCATAAATAGAATTAGGTTAAATAAAGATGTTCTCCTCCAATAAGTTACTCACTAAGATATTGTCTCTTCCTCTGGCTCATGTCTTTATCCTCATTCTCAGCCTTCAGAAGCTTCAAGGTGATATCAGAGTTGCAGAAGGTAACGAGAACCATCACCTCCAAGTCATCAGAGAAGCAGAGAGCCTCGTTCAAGGCAAGAAAGCTGAACTGGAGACATTGAAAGGTCAGGTAAGGCTTGGCTTAGTAATCCTGAGTTATCAGTTTTACTGGGTTTGATGTAACCAAAGGCTGAGAACAGTCTGAAGTTCCAAACTGCCTTGTCTGAAGAACTTAATTCTTAAATTTTCTTGTAATAGTGGTAGTTTGAGCTGAGCTTTTTAATCTCATAACTGTCATCCAAATCTCACTGATCCATTTATTCTTGTGCACTTGTGTAGCTACAAAACCAAAACCTTTCAGGTGATTCTTCTGTTGAACTTGTACATTGTAGATCTCTGCTCAGCAGCAAGAGCTCCTGTTCCTGGAGCAACAGGTGACTCAAAGGACAGAAGAGCTCCGTGTCCTCCAGGACTGTATTTCCCTGAAGGAAGGGGACCTCAAAGAAGCTCTTCGAGATGGAGAGATGGAAGCACATGAAAAACTCTGCCAAGTAAGGGTAAGTTTCCTAAGGAGGTCTCAGTTCATTGCAGAGAAAGAATTGAAGTATCAAAAACATCCCTTCGAGTTGCTACAAAATCAGTTTTGTTTTCTAGCATCTCCCCAGACCCTCTGAAAAATAGAACACCCAAGTTTATGGTTTTGTGTGACTAAAAGCTTGGTCCAGCTGCACAAAAAAAAAGCTCCCTAGTTCCAGTAATTCTTACTGAATTGGTCCCCTCAGAATTAAATTACATTAAATGTAAGTAAATCAGTGGGATCAGTGTGTGTAAAACACAACAGAGCTGCCATCCAGCTGCTGCCCCATCCCCATTTACACTGGGAGGATTCTCTATTTCCTTTCTGAAATAAAAATAAAGTATAAGGTTGACTATATTTTGTGGTTTGCTGCTTTGTGGGGGCTTCCTGTCTGACTTTGTTTTAGGGCCTATTATTCACTTGAATGACAGTGTTCTGGTCAGACTTGTAAATCAAAATCCTTGTGATTACTTTTCCAAATCCTCAACAAGCAACTTTAACCTAAATATTCTTGTTTTTTGTTTGCTGAGCAATAGAATTAAATTGACCAGAATATTGATGACAGACTTTATTTAATAATTCTGTAAATATTTAGGATTTCTATTTAAAGGAAAACTTCATTTCAAGTTGCAAATAATGGCCTTCCTTGTAACACTGATATATTTCCACAGGAAATACAAGTACTACTGGAAGAGCTTAATGCTGAGAGGAAGGAAGTGGATGCCCAGATGGATGAGAAAAGAGCACAGCTTTCGTGCCTAAAGAAGGATATTAAAAAGGAAGAAGAAAATCTCCAAGGAATTCTTGAGCAGATCACCAAGCACAAGAGGGGTATGTCCCTGCCTTTACTCCATGGTGTTTGCATTGGGAAGAAACACAGAGCTCTTAGTTGTACATTCCCACAGTCCTCTCATCCTAATCCATATCCTTGTATTTATTTCACTTTTCTAGAACTGAAACACATTCTGGAAATGGTGGAGCTTGAAAAGAATGAATTTCAAGTTTTGAAGTTACAGCACGACCAGAAGGTCAGTGAGCTGGAGAAGACTCAGGTTGCAGTTCTGGAGGTAAGTGTTGCTTCTGGAGCTCACACAGGACCTGGGAGAAGCTCTGGGTAACAGAGTCCTGATGCTTTTAAGTCAATCAGTTTCTAATCTGATTTCAGCTTATCACAGAAAAGCCTTAAGTCTGCTTAGGCCCTTTAAAATAATGGGATTTTTTTGATGCATGTGAGGGAGAGGGGGCAGAGAGACTCTGTTGTGGCTGTTGAATTACTGATACAGTTTTCTGAGCATGAGCTTCCAGAGTCTTTTTATCTGGATTCTGTGTCCTCACTTGCAAAGAGTGAGCCTGGGAGACAGTTTAACTCAGCTGGATGATCTTCTTTACCATTAAAAAGGTGTTTTTAGCTCAGTCTCTTGCATTTCAAGTCAATATTCTCGGTACTCTTTTCTTAACACCTTAAAGTGTTAAGAAAACACTTCCTCCATTACCTGAGCAACTCACAGTCTTTAAACTGGTCATTCTCTCAAAATCCCTGCTAAACTATGATGGAATAAAGAATTGCACCCCTGTCTTCCAGTCCTTATGCTCATTATCATCACAACCTTCCTCACAAATGCCCCTTAATTAATCTCACAAGGTTTTTAACCTGCTGCAGGATGTTAACACTTGTTCTATTTCTGGATGGTAGAAATGTGTTGCTCACAATTCCTGTTTTTTTTGCAGGAGAAGTTAAAACTGGAGAACATTCAGAGATTATTTCAGTGCCAGCAGGAGGAAGTGGATTGGCAGGAACAGCTGCTCCAGAAGGACCGTCAGGAAAACGAACATCTGCTTTCCCAAAAACACACCCTGCAAAACACCATTGAGGCCTTGACTGAGGAAAAGCAAAAGCTCCAGGAAGACTCTTGGAGTTTGGAGAAGAAGTTGTCACAAACCAGAAGGTGGGGGGAATATTTTATTGAAAGCAAAGATCAGAAGGGATGGGAAAAGCTTTGAATGGTTATTTATCATAATTCAAAATACAGGTGTATCTTTGAGGTGTCTGATCATACAGAATATGCAGCTTCTTGTGTCTGTGGAGGTTTTATTTTAAGCTTGTCCACAGCAGATATAGAGAAAATATTCAGCAGTGGAGCTGATGATATTTGTTTTATCCTGCCAGTGCCATGAGAAATGTTACAAAAAGTGAAATGCAAATCTTTGAACAAGATATTTGTCTTGCTCTGACTGCTGGGTACCATCCCCTTGGGCTGAGAGGGTTTTACTGACATTATTTAAGTCCTCACCAAATATTTCCAGCAAACCAAGTATATTATTCACATTTTACAGAGACTTAACTGCTGCTGAAGAGAGCAGCAGAACTGCACTGTCCAATGCAGAAAAAATGGAACTGGATGTTAAGAACCTGCAGCAGGAAGTGGAGCTACTGAACAAACAGAAGACATCACTGAATGGAGAAATTGTTGCTGTCCAGGAGGATCTTCGAGGTAAAGATGAATTTAGGGGTCTAATTTGTAATACATTTTAAGAGAAATGGTGTTAAAAGACACACTTTTAACTGTACTGTGTGATCCTAAATATCCAACATGCTCAGATGTCTACAGGCATAAAAGTATTTAATGTCCCCAAAGGTGGAAGTTTTAAAAATTACATTTCTGTTGTTCACTCTTCATTTATGAAGAGAGGATTTCTATGGACAGATACTTCAAACTGCTGATTGCAAACCTCTTGTCACCAAATGTTTTTCTAGGAAAAAAGGAAGAACTAGAAACACTGAAGGGAGAAGTCAGTGACTCCAGGCAGCAGCTTCAACTGGTAGCAGAGGTCAGTGGTAGTGACACCTGTAGTTGTCACACAGTGAGTAGGTTGTTGCACAGCAGGTGACAATCCAGCCCCTGTTTACACCAGCTCAACATCAGAGCCTTGCAGAGCTGGTACACAGGGCTTGCCTTGTTCTTGCTGACTGTGGGGTGGGTTTAATTGGTTTTTAGGAAGAAGATACTTTCAAACCAAACAAACAACCAGCACTGATTTATTATCTGTGTTAATTCACTCCGTGGGTGGTTTGAATGGAAGGAAATCCTGAGTGTGGCCAGGGTTGATCAGTTCTGTTCTCTCAAACACCAGCCTTTTGGCCAGAGAGTTGTTCCTCTTTGCAGCTCCTCCTGTCACTTGGGTTTGTTTTCTGGTGCAGGATTTGAAAAATAACACGAGGCATCAGGAGGAGTTGCTTGGAGAGCAGGCAGCCCTGAAAGAAGATATCCAGAAGTATCTAAGGAAACGTAAGGAGTGCCAGGAGAGACAGAGGAAGAGGGAGAACAAATTGCAGCAGCTCCAGAAAAAGATTGAAGAGAAGGAAACAGAACTGGCCCAACAGGAAGAGGTAACGAGCCCTTGACTTGCCTCATTTCCTCCTGACCTTAAAAATAATGCAGGCCAAAAAGTGTGAGGGGTGAGTTTCCAAATAATCACAGACTGGTTTGAGTTGGGAGAGACCTTATGGACACCTTCCCCTGTCCCAGGCTGCTCCAAGCCCTGCAGGGATGGGGCAGCCACAGCTTCTCTGGGCAGCACAGACAGTTCCTTTAGGAAATGCTCACTTGTAGAGGAGCAGGAACCACAAGTGGTGTGTTAGTGACACCAGGGTGTCCCACTGAGGGACTGGGTGTGTCCTTGGCAGGGCCACTGGGCACAGAAGTGGTGAGGACAGGGCTGTAAATGAGCTGGGGCTGTAGGTCAGAGAACTCTTGCCAGGCTGTGCATCTGTGGGGAGAGGAGCAAACTGCAGGACCTGAAATGATACAGTGGATTTCAGTGCATGTAGTAAAACAACTCCAGCTGCATTCCATAATTCCAGAACAAAGTAGAAAAAGGTCCAGGGCATTTTTATCCTGAAGCTCCCTTTTAATTTTGAGCGGGTCACTATTGGCCACCAGCTTTTGTCCTCCTCTGTGGTATTTCTGTGCAAAGCCCATCAGTTGTTCATGAAAATTAGGGCTTAATTTTGCTCAAGGAATAGATGATTAACTTGGGTTGGGTGAGGAGTTTGAGCCAAGTGTTAACCAAGAGGAAAACTGAGGGAGCTGCTCTGAAAATATGAGAGGCAAGAAAAACTGACCAACTTTTTGTCAGGAAGGAGTGTTAGACTGGAGTTCTTTCCAATTTATGCTGCTTTAACTTCTCTAATGTCTCTTAGTGATGGGTTTTGTTCTGGGGTTGGTGCTGGTTCAAGCTCAGAGTGGGGGGTTTCTGGCAGGTTCTTCATCAGCTCAAGGAAAACTCAGAGCTTGAAGGAAAAAAACTGGAAGAATGCACAGCTAAAGTGAAAGATCAGAAAATCCTATTGGAAAAGAAACTAAGAGATCAACACAAGAAACTGGAGCAGGCAAGAGCCAAAGTCAGGCTGGCAGAAGAAAACCTGGAGAGGCTGGAGAAGGAGGAGTCTCGATGTGCAGCTCTGGAAGAAACTGTCAGAAAAGGCAGTAAGTCATTGCACAAATTAATTGTTGACTTCTCTGAGGGCTGAGTCTGACACCAACAAATATTCCTGTTCATCTTTCTTGGTTTCTTGGTGTTTAAAATGTAACACTGTGTATGAAATATGATTTCTGCTAATCAGGGTTGTATTTAAAAAATGTTAATTACAGAACATCAGCTCTCAGAAAAAGAGCTACAGTTGCAACAAAAAGACAAAGAAATAGAATGTCTTCAGAAAGAACTGGAAGTCTCCAAGTCTGAGCTAAAGCAACTCCAAGATCAGTTGGTGTCAGAGAGGAGAGAAGCAGAGAAACAGATCTTGAGTCTGAAGGAAACACAGAAAATGCAAAGGATGGAGCTTGAAAGAAAACTGCAGGTAAGTCCTGGCTGAGGGGAGAATGTTTGGGGGGTTACTTTAATCAAAAATGGTGGAACACCCATTTTTGTCATAGCAGGGACAAAATAATGTGTTGACTTCCTGATCAGACACAACTTGAGGCAGCCAACCTGTGGTATTTCTGGGCTGTGCTGCAGAACACCTGAGATCCTCCTGTTTAATCCTATTTCTGCCTTTTAACTTGAAGAAATTATGTGGATTCTCTCAGTTCATATTTCTGTCCTGGATGCTCCCAGTAAAAGGCATCTTCCTGCATTTCCCTAGGAACAAAAGCATGAAAATGCCTGTTTGCAGAGTGATGTGGCAGTGGCTGAGCAAGTGGCCCTCAGTAAGTGCCCTGTGAAGGACCTTGGCCAGAGCCACCAGGACAACGTGGACCTGCAGCCCCAGGTGTGGCTGAGCAGCCCAGCCCAGGGGGTGGAGGGTTGGTGGCTTCAGACCAGTTCATTTTGTGTTGGTTTGGAATCTCCTCTCTGAAGCACAGTTAGGAATACACCTACTTGGAGGAGTTAGTCTTGATTTATACAAATCTGTAAATGTTATCCATGTTCAGAGCTACTCAGCAGGCATTTAACAGCTTGGTAGTGCCAGCTTGGGCCACCTTTTTCTGCTTTTGATACTCACTTTTAATTTAAAGGTGATTCCACCTTGTCTGACTCCTCCTAGTGCTTCAATAAATCCTTTATGAATTGTTTTGAAGCTCTTCAAAAGCAGGAGTCCTGCAGAGAAGGGTGTTGTTGGCAACTGGAAAGTATCCAGGAAGGCCCTGCCAGGTGAGGCTGTGGCAGGTTTAGTTAACAAGTTGTGTCCTGGTAACTGGAGTTGCCTGTTCCCATCAGGGGGACTTCCCTGGCAGAGGTAATGTCAGGTTTGGGGATTTCTGACTGCAGTGGCCCAGATGGAACCATTTCCAAAGTTCAGTGGCACAGCACTGGTGCTGTGTTTGTAACTGAGACTGTTCTTGGTGCAGGTCAAAGCCCAGGGAGACCTGGAGGAGAGACAATGGGAAATGGAGAGTGCAGCAACATTGCTTAACCTGGAGGTTGAAAATGAAATTAGGACGGGGTTTAAATGTCCAGGCTCATCTCTAGAGCCACTGGAAGACGTGGAAGTATCTTTTGAAGGAAAGGGAAGCCTGTTGTGTGACTGTGGTCCCTCAGAGCCCGCTTGGTTCCCTGCTGCTGACAGACAGCTCCTCTCACTGGAAGACAAGCTCAATATTTCCAGCATCTTCTTAACGGTAAAATACTTTGGAAAAGCAGCTGTTGCAGGTGCTGCAGCTGGAACAGCCAGGGCTGATGTGGTTCTGTTCCCCCAGGCTGAGCAGTGGCGGGGAGAGGTGCTCCGGGAGCAGCTGCAGCAGCACGAGGACCGGCTGAAGGTGCCACATCTGTGCCTGTCACATCCCTTGGGCCCCTTCCAAACACAGCCCAGACAACCCAGGGGTGTGGGATCCTCCCCCAGCTCAGCCAGAGCCACTAGTGACCAGGGAGAGAGGGGAACAGTAAAAGCCTGGCAAGGCAGGTAGTAGCAGGATGAGTAGTTGCAGTTAGCAGTTATGTTGGATTTTGGAGTATTCCAACAAGATTCCTCATTTTTATCACACTGTGGTCTATCAGGAACATGACAAATGAATTCCATGACAAATGAGGACCACCCATGATCACTTCAAGTACAGATGATGGGCAGAGTCAGTTGGGATATGGCTGATGGCAAAGGCCAGCAAAACAGAGCTGCTTTAAAAATAATCCCCTGACCCGTTGCCACGTGCCTGTGGTGTGAGAGTCAACATTCCAGCCCTTCCAGCTTGACTTTTTACACAGTGTGGGCAATGCCTGTGCCTGCTGTAACCAGCCCCAGTGTGCATTCAGTGGGAGGTCCCTGGGCCTGGTGTAACCAGCACTGGTGTGTCCAGTTTAGTGTGGGGAAATGCCCATTCCCAGTGTGTGTTCAGTGGGAGATGCCCATTCCTGGTGTAACCATTCCCAGTGTGTGTTCAGTGGGAGATGCCCATTCCTGGTGTAACCATCCCCGGTGTGTGTTTGGTGGGAGGTTCCCGTGCCTGGTGTAACCAGCCCGGTGTGTGTGCAGTGGGAGATGCTCATTGCCAGTGTAGCCAACCCTGCTGTGTTGGGGAGGGGAGGTTCCCGTGCCCGGTGTGTGTTCGGGGGGAGGTTCCCGTGCCCGGTGTGTGTTCGGTGAGAGCTTCCCGTGCCCAGTGTGTGTTCGGTGGGAGGTTCCCGTGCCCAGTGTGTGTTCGGTGGGAGGTTCCCGTGCCCGGTGTGTGTTCGGTGGGAGGTTCCCGTGCCCGGTGGGAGGTTCCCGTACCCGGTGTGTGTTTGGTGGGAGGTTCCCGTGCCCGGTGTGTGTTCGGTGGGAGGTTCCCGTGCCCGGTGTGTGTTCGGTGGGAGGTTCCCGTGCCCGGTGGGAGGTTCCCGTGCCCGGTGTGTGCCCGGGGGGAGGTTCCCGTGCCCGAGGGGAGGTTCCCGTGCCCGGGGGGAGGTTCCCGTGCCCGCTGTAACCACTCCCGCCGTGTGCAGGCGCAGTTCCGGCGGTGCCTGTCCCAGCAGGACGAGGTGCTGCTCCGAGGGAAGCGCCAGGTGGCCGGGGGCCTGCAGAGCCTGCAGCGCCAGCTCGAGGAGCTCCACGACGTGCTGAGCCCCACGTGCCTGCCCAGGAGCTCCAGTCTGAGATCTCTGCACAGTGCTCTGAATTCCTCAGGAACTCAGGTACTGTGCTGCTGGGGGCAGGAATTTTGGTTTGGGGGGCTTAATATTTTTTCTCACTGGTGGAATTATTGCTCCCATCTCTGAGGCTGAGAGGGGGTTTCTGAAGGTGGGTGATCACACCCTGTACTTACTGTAGTAGCAGCTGATGTGTTTGAAAAGGTTGAGCTTTCCTCAGAGTGGTTTGGGTTGTTTTCTACCTTTTATTAAAGTCCTATTTTTTGGTCTCTATAAAAAGTTTAATATGTTTCTGCTCATTGAAGACATTGATTGACTTTACTGCTTTTCCTAGGCCCCTCTGCCAGACCTTGCCAGGGTTTCCAGTAGGCCAGGAAGTGTGTTGGGGTCACCAACACCACATTCCTGCTCCCAAGGAATCTCTCGGTGAAGCCCAGAGGTGAGACATGACTTCAGCCTGGTTCCAGCCTCCCTGAGGCACCAAAGCCTGG
The DNA here is from genome assembly GCA_013390005.1 of Calyptomena viridis. Classification (NCBI taxonomy): domain Eukaryota; kingdom Metazoa; phylum Chordata; class Aves; order Passeriformes; family Eurylaimidae; genus Calyptomena; species Calyptomena viridis. The sequence goes on from WEIV01021968.1 coordinate 34,887, forward strand.
AATGCCAGGGAACCCGGGGCAGGTGGGGGTTCCCACACCAGCTCTCCCTTCCCAGGGGCAGCTTTCCTGTGGTGTCTATTGGTTTAAATGTGTGTTGTGCAGGAAGAGTCTGGGCAGGAGCTGCTGGTACTGATCCACTGACCAAGTTAAACATTAAGCTGTTGCCAACCTTGGTCTCTCAGTAACTTTGTGGCTCAGCTGGGTCTGTGTTCTTTTGTAACGGTTTAAGTGAAAAGTATTACTTGAAAAGTGGCTTCGTGTCAGAGGAGAAGCTCAAAGCACATCCCCAGTTTGGACATGGGCCCTCAGGTGCCACCTCTGAAACTTGTCCTACCTCACTGTGTGTGAGCCTTGTCTGAAAAGGCCTTTTGCCACCACTCACAAGGGGCTGGGGCACGGCCTGCACTGTACTGTGAAGGTTTTGTACAACTGAAGAACAGGTTTTATATATAAAGTTGTTTTTTAAGAAAGAAAAACTATTTTAAATGAGTATTTAAATGTGTCCAAAACCACCTCCTATGTAAGTGTTCAGCTATTGGCCACTTTAAAGAAACCTTGTTACAAGGGTGGATTTGTCCCTTGATCTGTTGCCAAATGCATGGAGGTTTTAAAAACAATTATTTTTGAGTACTTCCTTAAAATAAACTTTGGTGATTGATGCTTTTAACTCAGGGTGGTTGTGGGTTTCCTTTCCTTAAAGCTGCTCTCCAGGACACCACTCCTGGCTCAGGCAGCAGGACACACCAGTGTGTCCAGTACTGGCATTTCTGCCTTGGAACTGTGGCTGCTGGGTGTGAGCACAAGGCTTGGCTGCACCTCTCCTCTGAGCATGTGGTTAATGGCTTCATAAACCAAATTCCAAACAACTTGCTCCTAATTAGCAGGGAAAAAGCAACTCTCTAAATCCTTCAGGCAGCAGGACAAGGCCCAGGGAAATGCAGGACAGGGCTGTGCACAGAGGGACTCTGTCCCAGCCCTCTCTACCCTTTCCCATGGAAAAGGCTTTGGAATCAGTCTGTCTTGCCCTTTCTCTTCCAAATTATTAAGATAAACCTTTTCTGTGCAGCAAGTGTCACCTGTAACTGTCACAGTTCAGTGGGAGGGCTGTTCACTGCCCTACTCCCCTCAGGGAACAGCCCTGGGCTGCAGAGCTGCACAGACTCCTGCTGGGAACACTGGGAAGTTTGTAGCACTTCAGGTCCAAGCACAACCCCAGCCCTCCAAGTTCTCCTCCCTCGGGGTCCCCCAGCAAGGAACACACAGCAGGGAGGTTTATCTAGATACAGGTACTTTATTTACAAATATTTAGATTAATAGCATTGTTACATCAAATGAGGAGTACAGCAGTCCAAACAGATCCTTTCTGTGACAGAAACAATAAGACCTACTGTAACTTACTCCAGGAGTACAGGTATTGCACCTCAACAAGCTGTAGTCATTACAACACTGACTTCACACCAGCAGCAGGTCGTGGTCCCTGGGCAAACCCTGGTGCAGCCTTGGGTTAAGCAGGATGCAGGAGCTGGAGATCTTGAACATACCCATCTACTGAGGAACAGGAGTTAAAAAAGGACTAACCAGACAGAACAAAGGGACAGCACACGAGTTACCCAAATCCTATTGTCTGCACATTCCAGTTTTGGCTTTTATTTAACATTGACTGTACAATACTCTGGTACCACTGGTTACTTACAAGTCTGAACATTGTCGAGTTTTAGTGTCTAGAGAGGGATTTTAAGACTACTTTGTATTTGAGAAGCTGCAGTGAGCCTGAAGTGGGCCCTTGGATGGTGGTCAAGCACTTACCCCCTGTCCATTTCTAAACCATAGGATGTTTTCCAAGTGAAGCTGCACATGGAGCCACAACAACACCCACAGGTGCCACCCCTCACACACACCAGGATGTACTCAAAGACTTGATGCACAATCCTTAAAAACCCCGGGCTGTTAAAAAATACACCAGTAGTTAAAATCCCTAGAGAGCACGGGATGTTCCAAGTGTCCAGTTCAGCCTCTGCCCATTCCCAAAGTCACAGATATAAAAGCAGGGGGGGTGTGAGAGCCCCGGCCACGGATGAAGCCCAAAAATGCCAAAGAGAAGCAGAGGGGAGAGAAAGCACAGTGCAGAGATGACAGATCCCACTAGTGTTCATGGCTGTGTCCCTGGGGACACCGGGAATGACACCTGGCAGCTGCAGCCACAGCTGGGCTGTGCTGCCAGGGCAGGTGGGCACAGAGAGCTCAGACTGTACAAACAGGGGTTTCTAATGCCAGGCATCGTTTTCTTCATTAAAATCATATACACAGGATGTATTTAACTGTTAGCTCAGTTCCTTCAGATTTTATACATATTTACGTTCTGTTAACAAATGTAAAGGATAAAAGTGGCAAAAAAAAAAGTGATGTAAAGCTATTGAGCACAAGAATGAACAGCTTGCTTCCCTGTGCCACCCCAACTCCCAACACATCCCACAGGGAATTCTTCCAGCAAAAGCACATCGTTACAGAGCCCCTCGCTACCATCAGAAGTCATTTCACAGCAAAAACTTATCCTTTACTACGGACAGATCCAACAGTTAGAGGTGGGGAAGAAAGGCCAAAGAACCATGAAATTAAACCATACAAGACAAAAGCCCTGCGAAAGTGTAAAATCAGGAGTCCAGCATCAGTGCTCAGTTTAAATTATGTATCGGTGACACTATCACAAGGACAATCAAGGAAAAATTAAAAAAAAAAATAAAAAAAAAAATCTAGATTTACCATGCAGGAGAGGTTTTATTACTCTACTTGCCTTTGATAACCTGATTACATCTAAAGTTGTTTAGCAGTTTAGTACTGTGTTAAACTTGTCTCAGAGTTTTAATTAAACCCAGTAAGATGTACAAGAAGACGGGGCAGCGGCCAAAAGCACCGGTGCCGACAGGCAGAGGTGGGGCAGGAGGAGCTGGGGGTCACTAGCAGCCACAGCCTTCTCTCTGGGGCTGGGGTTCGCTCGTTAGCCGCCCGCCCTGCGGGGCCGACGGTTTGTGCTGCACGCCCGACTCGGCCGCGTTCAGGTCCAGGCTCCCGTCTTGGATGTTCTGGTAGATCTTCTTGGCAGCCTCCAGGAAAGCATCCTCAACGTTCTCTCCACTGCAAGAGAGCAGCAGAGTTACTGGGGGCCACACAGCTCATGGCCACTAAAGCCACAGAGAGACTCTAAAGCTGTGCCAAAACACCGAGCGGCAGAAGGGAGCCGAGGCATCGAGCCACGTGCACAGGGCACCTCTGACAGAGGCTAAAGGCAAGGGAGCCACCATCCATCCAAAGGTCTTTGTGTTCAGAAGTTGCATTCTGACAGATGCCAGTGGGAGCCACATTTCCTGGTGTGGCCCAGAGCTGCCCCCCAGGGGCACAGGAGCCCCAAGCACAGCAGTGATTCCTCAGTGACCACAGGGACCCCCCACTCTCTACAGAACACACAGCTTGAGACACCCAAGGGAAGAACACCCAGCTGGGAGTCACTGACCCCACTCACACAAGGACAGTTCATTTGAGCTCAACCAGCGTTTGCCTGAGATGGAACCACAGCTCCAATTCCCAAGTTACTTCAAGTCAAAGCTGCTGAACACACCTCACCCTCCAAGGGAGCTCAAAACGTTTGTTTGCCTTTTTTTGGCACCAGCAAACCCCTCCTCTGCCTGAACTGCAGAGCTGTACTTAAGTCATCACCAGTGTATTCCCCTCAAACAGACCAATCTGGAGCTTTACTGCACACAGAAGTCACTTACGTTTTCGCACTTGCTTCAAGGAACAATAAACCTGTTCAGAAAGAGACGTGTAACAGTCAATGCACAACACACCTCAAACAGCACAGACATTTATGACCTTCACATAACATGCAAGACACTATTTTAGTACTAAACAATGTTCTATGACTATGTTAAGGCAACAACACAAGATAATTTCTACAAGGAAGCAGTGGGCACCAAGCCAGACTGCCTGAGGCACAGCAGGAGTTTGTGCATACAATTCCATGGCTCTGGAAGTGTAAACTTGCAGCTATCAATGCTCAGGATGCACTTTAACATCACTATTTCATAGGAAATGTACCAGCTCAAGAGAAAAAACACACCATTTTCTTCAGCAAATTGTTTGGCTTCTTCATATGTAACATCTCTCTGTGCTTCCAGGTCTGCTTTGTTTCCTATGAGGATTATCACCTGGTTTGGGAGAGACAAAGTTAGTCTGGCAAAAAGCTCCTGAGCCTTTGCACCGCCACCTTCATTGTTAGTGAGACTAAAAACCAAGAGGAAATTGCAAAGCAGATTCTCTGCAGAAGCCACGTTCCTCCAGGAGAGCTCTGCTCTGGCATTCCCCACTCTGGGAAGGCAGGAACAGCATCTCCAGCCTTCCAGCACTCCAGGCTGTTCTCCTGAGGTGAGGTCCTGTAAAGCTCTGGTGCTACTCTTCATTCAGGAGCTGTACCCTGAGCCACTCCTGGGATTTGTTTAATTATCTGCTAATCCAGAGAGAATCTTTAAAGCTTTCCTTCATCACAGCAGAGCCTTCTCAGGAACTTGCTGCTAAAGATTTTTAGAGGCATTCAGGAAAAGGCTGAAGGACCACAGTGCTGTGGAGTGGTCACACACACACAAGAACATTCCTCCCCATCCCTCTGGTCAGCTTTTGCTGAAGATCCAATTCACATTCCAACCTCAAACAAGAGAGCATCCACCTCGTTACTACCACAAAGCAAGAGAAGTTGGTCCAGATTTCATCACAATTTATCTCCAACTGCTTCCAACAGACCCTGAAAGGTGAGTGGCACAACAAGAGTTTTAGAAGGAGCCCCTTTTGCTCCAGGAGCACTGAGGGAAGCGAGTCACTGCAGGTGGGGACACAAGTGGAGAGAACACAAGCAGCTATTGCAGAGGCCACTGCAGGAGCTTCAGCCTGAGCCTCCCCCCTCTTGCTCAGGGCTAAGCAAACCTGCTTTCAAGCTAAATAAAGTCCAACTTACAGTATTTGGATTGGTGAGGTTCCGTGCATCTGTCAGCCAGCTGCTTAAGTGATTATATGTACTTCTTCTGCAAAGAATCAAGTGAGGACAGTTTTAGCCTCAGTATTTTATAAAATATCTAAGTGCCAACAGCCCAGTCAGCATCCACAAACACAGTGACATCCTTCACCCCTGCTCTCCTCCCCACCTCCAGCAAGACAAAGCAGCAGTCTGGGCTCAAACCAAATTGCAAGTCAGCTTTAACCCCCTGGAGCAGCTCTTCCAACACGTGTGGAAAGCCAGACCAATTCCCATTTTAGCAGCTCTGAGACTTTCTGCACACAGACAACATTTATACTGTTTTGTACAGAACACATTAAAGGGTTTGCTGTCAAAAACACTCACAGAACACTGTGCAGTACAACAGCACTTTGGGAGCAAACTGCAGATTAGGTTTTACTCAAGACTTACACAAACAGGAAATACACCTACACATGCAGGAAAAAACAAAGAGGTGCCTGATGAACATCAAGAACAGCCCCAGAGAGAGAGGGGAGATGTGTGACACAGAAGGATTTCAAGGTGCATCTGATGAGCTGTTGTTCTAGGAGCATCTTTTCCCTCCAAAGGCAGGCAGGGTGGCCTGTGCAGTGTCCCTTGGTTCAGGCCCAGGGCACTGCAGACATTCCCAGCCCACTGTGGCACAGGCAGCATTCCCAGCTGTGCCCTCTCCTGCCAGCTGAGCTCCCAGGAGACAGGAATCCACGTGCTGAAGAGCAGATTTGAAGGACAAAGCCAGTTCTTTAGAAAGCTCCAACAGCAGCAGAAATGGCTGAGATCCTGTCAGCAGTGACATTTCCAAGAAAAGCAGCTCACATCATTCCCACTGTCTCACTGGCAGCTCCTTAAATACTTGAGTATTCAGATGAAGTGTGGAAAGCACCACAACAGGACATTGACCAGACAGACAGACAGACAGGGGACAGGCAGACAGGGCAGACAAGGCTGGGGCACCCACACCTTACCTGGTAATGTCATAGACCATGAGGGCTCCTGCTGCTCCTCTGTAGTAGCTTCGTGTGACAGCCCTGAATCTCTCTTGTCCTGCTGTATCCCAGATTTGTAGTTTAATTTTTTGGCCACTAACTTCAATTATTCTTGTGCCAAATTCAACACCAATTGTGTGGGGACAGTCTGCCATAACTGTCATGGGAAACAAGAGCAAAGATCAGATCTTTCTAGGACAAGGTTTCTTTGCTGCAAACATACGAGTGATCACCACTATTCAGTTATTTTGACTACATTTTCAGTCTCTAAGAATGCATTTTTACAGCTACAGTTCCCAAACTTAACAGGAATAATTTCCTGAGCTGCTGTTAGTTTTAAAAACAGTTACAAAATTCCTTGCCTTCTCTGCTGCTGTTTGGCCATACATATCAGAAGGTACCAAGTCAGCTGATCCCCAGTCTATCCTTGCAGAAACTATTTTAATGCAGTAGGAAAAGATAACTTTTAGGGAATTACCAAGAAAGATACAGTTAAAAAGTCTGTAATATCTTCAAGAACAAATACACAGGTTGTTTCAGAAAAGGCAACAACATGACTGTCCACAGGAAAATTATTCTAAACACAGCAAATCAAATGCAAAAAGGCAGCTTTCTAGTTATGATAAACTCATGTTGATAAACTCATTTTTAATAGAGGTCAGGAAAATGCAGAAAGGATGAGACCTACTCAAGCTCCTACAGTTATTGACAGGCTCACAGCAGAGGTGTCTGGCACATCACTTTGGTTTAACACTGACAAAGAACAAGACACATCCTCATGGAGAATCTGACCAGATGCAAAGTAGCATTGAAATAATTGGCTGATTGCATTGAAATGACAAACAACAGTCACAAAATGCTATTTCTACTAGAAAACAAGTCTTCTAAACTGCAGCTCCTACCCACTTGTTACCACTGAACTGATAAATACCTACAGACTTACTCACTGAGTGAGGCAACAACTGCTGCAAACCACAAGGCAACACACACTAGGAAGGACTGCAGCTAATTCTTAATTAGTGATGATATCCCCCCTGAAAAAATGTCTGAGACAGAGTGCAGTCAGCCTGAGACACCATCACCCAGGGCAGGCCATGTCCTGACCCCAGAGCTGCTGGCAGTGGCACTGCTGCTCAGGCTGCAAACAAGGACTCCCAGGAAAATTAATCCTTAAGCAGATTTGAACTCCTTAACAGCACTAAAAACTCCAACTGCCTGAGATTAAGCTACATCAGTATTGAAAACACACAAATTCAGACCAGGGCTTTCACTTTGTTCCATATCAAAAATGGCTGTAAGAGCTGTAAAAACACATCTGGTCTTCCCACTCCTCACAGGCAGGACTGGCTGGAGCAGCTTTTGCCATTGCTACAGCAGCATTTTGGTTCTACAGCTGCAGAAATCAACCCAAAACCTGACCCTCATCCAGGTTAAGACAGACACCAAACCAAGCTCATGCACAATGGAAGCCAACAGCCAGGAAAGGGGGATGAAGGTACAGAAGAAATACTGGGAACTGAAATACTCACACTTCTTTTCTGTGAATTGGTGAAGCAAACAGGACTTTCCTACACCCATGTCCCCTGTTACAGAAAGAACAGTTAAATCATTGTTGAAACAAGCACATTTTCTTCATTCCACATAACAAATGCTACAGACAGGCAGCCATTCCTTTCTCAGGTCTATCCCTGGCTACAGACCTTAAATTTATCCATTTAAAGCTTTGGTTACAGGTGTGGAGTTGCAAGAGTGGAGCAGAACACTCAAAAAATCAGTTAATCTGTATTACTGACTTTACAACTGTATTTCACAAGGTTATGAAAAGTACACCTGTAAGAAACTGAAATGTAAAATACACTTGGTGTGTTACTGCAATTACTGGCAAGAACATCAAAAACACTGACAACCATCCAGAGCACCAAGAAATTGCTTCACTTCCACTGATCCACTTCCACAATGCCCAGAGTGAGACACAGCAAGGTGTTTTAAGAACCACCTTTCCAGAGGCTGAGGCTGTCACAGCAGCCTTACAAACCTGTACAAAACACTGCAGATCACTTCCACCTACACAAGGTCATTAACAATTAAACAATTAACAGCAGGACCAGTTCTTCCAGGATAGCAGCAAATGCAATCCAGTCCCTGACTCTAAACAGCCAAGGAAGCTGCAGCTGAAGCACCATTTGAACACAGAAATCCATCCTGACAGAGGTTTAGAAACCTGATGCAGTGCTTTCCAATTAACACCTGTGCCTTCAACATAAAGTCCAAAACCTTGGAGAGAAATGATGCAAAGTGCTCCAGCAAACCTGACTCAACACAACATCCCAGGTGTGCTGACTCCCATTAATTTTTCCCCATTTCCAATGGATTTAGCAATTTTCCTAATCATAAACTTGATTTTGCACATGTTTTTAGAAGGCCTTTTCCTCTAGTGGCCCCAACAGTGAAGGTGTTCAAGAACACAGGAGTTCACATGTCAAGAACAGGTTTTTAGCAGTAATTCAGCAATTAAGTGATCCCAGCACAGTTCCCCCCTCACAGCTCCAATCCTGGGGACCCAAAGGCATTTGCCTTTTTGCTGTCACTGCTGCTGAAGCTTTAGAGCACATGTCCCTGAGGGGGACAGAGGTGGGACAAGCAGCCCCTGAAAGCAGCTGTGCCCACTGGTACTTACCAATAATGATGTACTTAAAGATGTAGGAATAGTTGTAAGGTGCAGTTGCCATTGTGGCACTGAAATAAAAAACAGAACATGTCAGAACTGATACTTGTTCACCAAACTCAATACAATTCATCCAGTTAGTTCAGATAAGCAAAACACACCCTTTCCCCTTCCTCTCCTCCCCAACTACCCTTTTATTCACAGTTCCAATGGGTGTCACTGAATTAGTGCCACAGACCCAGCAGAGCTCCCACATCCTTGGCTCTGAACCCCTAAGCAGAAACAAGCTCTGCTACTTCATCAATTTTATCCAAAATGACTTAAAGCTGTTGAAAAGCTCAGTCCTTCCTTCTCTGCAGCCCCTGACAGAGCAGCACTCACAGCCAAACAGCTGATGTATGAACTGCAAATAAAATCTGACTCCAACACAAGAACCTGAAGAGGTTGAACAAAACCAGGGAGTTGCAACTCTTACATCACACTTCTGAGACTTGCAGCAGGAACAAAGGAATCTGCAGCTTGCACCACACAGCTGAGGATTGTTTAGAAGAATCCTGCAGGGGCCTGGAGTGCTCTTGTCCACGTGGGAACAGCAGTGCAAGCCACAAATCAGATGTTCAGGAAGTTGGTTAACATGGTGTGGCTTTGTCAGCACTGCTACAGCTGAGCAGTTTCTCTTTTTTTAAGAGGCAGCCAAGATTAGGTTGGGGTAAGTACATCTAATATTCCAGAGTCTTCCTATGCTTTCCTAAACGTAGAGGGAATTAGAACTGGCTTCATGTTTAAATATCCAAGCAGTTCTGCCAACTAAAATGTCAGTTAACTAAGATCACACATCTGTAAGGGCCAGATACTGCCAGGAGACAAAATGCTCACTTTTGTCACAGGCTTTAAGTTAAACTGGATACACTGATCAGTGAAGGAAGTGAAATGCTCCCAGGAATGCTCCTGCATGGCAGCCCCTGGAAACACAGGGGACTCTTTACCAGAGCAGTGCTTGAGCCTAGAAAGATTTTCATTCAGTCATGTGTCATTCACATGACAACTGAAACCAAGACTGCAAAGAAATAAAAACATGGCAAAGCTCACAGGCCTGGGACTCTCTGAGAAGCAAAGCACTGTTCCTTGGATGCCAGTTAATCCCTCCCAGTGACCTGCAGTCCTGAGGAAGGTGAACAAATGCCATTCCCAGCACAGAGCCAACAGCCCCCCTGCACAGTGCAGAGATTGAGGGCAAACACTCTTATCTACACCTCACAGGGGGGACAAGTCCCAGAGCAGTTCAGAAGGGTTTGCCCAGTGCCAGGCTCTGATCTGCACCTTGTCTTTCCTCCAGGCCTGGCTCAGGACTTGGAAACACTCAACTCCTTCCATCCCAGGCAATATGCAGAGTATCCATGCTAAATCCTACATACACACTGCTCTATTAAACCAGCTTTATTCCAAAACAGTGAATAGTGACAATTTTGGACAGTAATTCACCAAGCAAGCCAGCAACTTTATTGACTTATTTCCTGGAAGATTCCAGAGTTGTATTTTCTTCAATACGTGCACTTATTTTCAACACCAGCAAATAAAGACAAGAAACTGCTCTGAACAGAATTCCAAACCAACGTGTCACTGTGGAAACATCCAGTAATTCAAATTTCCTGAACACCTTCACACATTATGTTCTTCCTTTTCTCCAGCATGTCCCAGTACAGAAAGATTCAAACTGGGCATCTTCTGATCCAAAGCACAGGACACTCCACCTGCAATCCCAGATTCCCAGGATTCTGGTAAAGACCAACCAAACCAAGCAGCACCATGAACTCCAGGACAGGGAACAATCCATCCTCCTGTGACTGTCAGCTCTGTGCTGCAGAAGCCTCTCTTCCTTCCCAACACCAGGAGGCCAAGGAATGCCAAAAGGAGGTTCCATGGTTGTGATGCACAGGAATTTCCAGTATTTCTGCCTGGTGACAATACTGGGCTGTGGTCCCAAGGGAGGGAGTGGATCCTGCTCCCCAGGCATGGACACAGCACCACTGCAAGGGCAGCAGGTCTCTCTTTGTAAGGACTGGACCAGCTGGGAACTCTGTGCAGGCTGTGCCACAAACTGAACTGAACTGAAGGGAGTCTTAGCTCAGTTTATTTGCCAGGCTGTTTTTCCTTGCTCAGAGATGTCCATTTTCCTGATGCCCTTTAAGTAAACAAGTCTAACTCTGCTATTTCAATACAAAAAACTGGCACCGTGTTCCAACATATGCATCAAAATCAGTTCCAAGTGACAGAAAACCAAAATCTCTGCTTGGCAACAAATTCTGTTCAGAAATGGGTGGGAAAGGAGGACTAAATTCAAGGCACATCTCATGGATTGAACTTCACCTTCATTGTTCCATCAGGCCTCTAACAGAGGTGGGAGGTATCACACCCCCTGTGCACAGCCAGGCCCAGCACAGTGCCCACAGCTTACAGAAAGTTATTAATAGCAGTAATTACTGAAAATATTATTAATAGCTTTGAAATTATTAATAATAGTAATAAAAATTATTACTAGAGCAATTCACTCCTATGGTGAGTCTGGACTTTCTCTCAAGTCCCAGAGAGTTGCTGCAAAGTCACTTTGTCTGACACACATATGTACTGAAAGGAACATGGATATTAAGTTTAAACACAAGTTCTGGAGGTAAACTGAGAAATAAAGCAACACTTGGGCATTGGTATTACATTTATTGCAAGGGTCACATTACAGAGAAGATTCTGAAATACTTCAGATCATTACTAAAGGTCAGGAATCTTTTCTGGGGAACAGATGATTCCTTTACATAAAAAATAAAACCTCAAGGAATACTAAAACAACCAATTAACAAACTTTGAAACACTCAGATTCCAGTAAGGATTAGCAGGAATTCAAACTTTACTCAGGTCTTGGAATGAAAGTGATATTTCAGAAGGACTCTGTGCTGAAGGGGAAAAATAAATGCAACAAACTAAACCCAGAAGCCCTGGTGAGAATTCAGCCTTGGAAAAGTGACCACCTCAGCATTTCCTGCAGCTGGAAAGAGGAAGTCCAGACAACAGGGCACCAGAGGAGTCAGCAAACACTAAAATATGACTAAAATACAAGCTACATGGCAATGCAAGGGGTTCCTAAATGTTGGTATCATCACCCATCTGTGCAAACTGGAGCTTTACCTGCCCTTCACAGCCCTCTCTCTGTTCCACACATGGGAATCTTAATAATTCCAATAGGGAGGGTTGGGGCTTTCCTGCTGGGAGGGAAGAACTGCAGGGCTGAGAAAGGTGCCCACAAAACCACCCAGCTCAGCCTCAGCCACTCCAGTCCACCAGCCATGAATTCCCTGGTAGCACAAAGCTCAAGTTCAGTCTGGGAGCTTGGCCTACCTGCCTTCTTTGTCCTGGGAATGTCTGCCAGCTCAGAGCAAGGCTTGGCTCCCTCCTCACAGCACTTCCCAGGAGTTCAGAGCATATTTCAGGATGGCCACCAGCCAGAGGATCAAGGCTCACTATGCACAGATTTATGCTCATTTCAAAGCCTGTACAATTAATTTCTGTATTACAGTTAGGACTGGAAGTCTGACAGTGAGCAGTGGCACCACCATCCATTTTCCAGCTTCTCCCTCAGAGGCTTTAATAGAAAGTTAAAGATGACCTTAATGAACACCAGTACATTTACATTTCCTGCTCTAATCAAGGAGCACTACACAGGTACTTGGAATCTCACTGAAGCCTTATTTCAAATATCAGCTACATCTGTCCACCCTGAGATAAGGCTGTTCCAGGCACACTGCTCTAACAACAGAACTGTAAATATCAGAGTCACACCAGCCTTTGGGAGACCTGTGCAGCTCCTTCCAGCCCCACTCAAGGACACAGCCAGCTTTAACTCTTCACTGGATGTCATTTCCATAAAGAAATGTCGTATTTTTATGCTCAGCAAGAAGCAGGTTATGAGAAGAGACAAAAACCTGCATGCAGAGTTTTATTAGACACTGCATGTGGTTAATACCATCAGCTGAGGGATGGGCAACCCCCAGGGATGACACGTGTGGAAACAACCATCACCTTCAAGCTCAGGACTGTCCTGTTGTTACAGGTTCCCCACCAAACCACATCACTGCAGCCAAAGAAACACTGGTTAGACACTCCAAGAGGAGGCATTTTGTATTCCATCAACCATCCAGGTGTTCTTTCATCATTCTTCAAGGAGGTGCAACAGGAAAGGATCTCGGGTGAAGCTGCAGATACACTTGGATGTCACCTAACACTGAGACCAATAAGGGGGAAGAACTGGAGAGAGGTAGAGTTGTATCAACTCATAACTGCACTTTTCCCTGATGAAGACTTCTGTCAAGGACACAAAACAACAGGATTCAACTGGTACCCTACTTCAGGAGGCTACAAGATATAGTCTGTCATTGCTTCAGTTATGGTCTTCTGTAAATCACAGCACACTGGAAGGTGGGAACAGTTCTGTTACCAATTAATTCCCCCAGGCACTGAATTCCCACAGGTCTCTTGTCCATGGCAATCTATGAGGTCTGTTACAATTAAATTCCATTATGGTTTGTGATTTGCACACACCAAGGACATTTAGGTCTCCCTAAACCACATCAACATCTCTGCTCTCTAAGATGATGCCCCACAGCCACCCTGCTCTGTTTATTCCTTTTTGCAGGCTTGGCTTTCCAAAGCCCTGCTGAGCCTGATCCCTGCAGCCTCCCCACCTGCCTGACACCACCACTTGTTGCTGGCCAGTTCCTCCCTCATCCCTCAGCTCTTCCACAGTCATCCTGTCCAGCTTCCCCCACTTGGATTTCACCAAAGCATCCCAGGAGCACAGACAGTGAATTTGGCTGAGGTGATCTTTGATCAGAGAGAACCCTCAGGCCTCTGTGATCTGCTGTCCAGGACCACTTTGCATTCCCTCCCTATTCCCATCTGCAGCTGCTCTTTCCCTGGACCCACAGGAGGCCCTGCAGGCTCACACTCAGCAGCTCCAGCCCTGCAGAGCCCTTTTCAGGCTGTTCTCCAAGAAATGCACTGGGTATATCCTCTAACCATGTGAAACACCTCACCTCAGCCTGAGGCCTAGGAAGGATTTCTAAAGGCTTCACTTCTCCTTCCCACCTGAGAACTTGGCCTTTATTTCTGAATCCAAGCAGTGCATCAGCTCTGATTCCCCCCCAGCTGCCCAGTCCTGCCCACGTTGTGCTGCTTGTCCTTCTAATGCTTTCACATCCTGCTCCAGCAAATTGCTCCATTTTGTTCCCTAAACTCCATTTCTCTGTGCACACCTCGGTTCCTCCTCACCACGCCCAGCACTCTCTCCATGTCCATCCTCTCAGCCATCCTTTATCCACCTGGATATCCCCACTCAGCCCATTTTCCTCTTCCCACAGAACAGTCCAACCTGTAGCACAGGTCTGTTCACAGCAGGAGAACCAAGGGCCACAGACACCAGGGAGGTTTGGGGCAGTTTACACAGAACCAGGAGAGGTTTGTTGTCATGCCAACAAATCTGAACAACCCTGGAGTCATCATTTGGGAAAACACAGTCACAGGCATTTTAGAACAAAATCAACCAAGATCTACCTCCTGATTCAGGAAGATAAAGCAAAATGAGAACCAATCATAAGCAGGTTCCATTAGGTGCACAAGAGTGAGCAAGTAATTTTAAAATATTATTTACATTTTAAATCCCAGTACCTCCAGTAGAACAGGTTTGTTTTCAAACTGCTGTTCTTCATAATAACTCTCTTTTTTTTTGGTATTCATAAAATGGAAAAGGAAAATAGGAGCTTCTTCCACTCAGATTTATGGCATTTTTAAATCCCTGCAGGAAATTTGCAAATTTCTTTTAAAACCATATTAAATTATGTTACATTCAGTTATTAAGTCACCCAAAGTTGGGATTTTCTTTCCATTCTTAATAATGCCCAAGCACAAGATGCCCTCAATCCAAACCACAAAAGGAATCAATCCCAAGGCCAATGCATTCCATAGGAAGACATCTGGTTACTGAGTTATGGTATGAAATGGTTTGGGACACAGTCAACCTGAGTGAGTCTTGTTCACCAAGGGCTTCTGTAACCTTTGAAAACTGTCCACAACAACAGACCCACCCTGTTTCCAAGGCCTGGGAAGCAACGGCCACACCAAGTGACCTCCAGAGCCATTCCCAGAGGGATCCCAATGCAGACACCCACCTTTCCTTGGCTTTAGTACAAAGACAGTTCAGTACGAGTTCGATTCCAGACAAAACTACCCACAGATGTTACCGAGAGTCCAAACGTGCTGCAAACAGGCAACACACAACTGGAGGAGAGAGAATTTCACTCTTGTGTAGCTCGAATCAGCTTGGACAAAAGAAAGAAGAGAACGAGTCTAGAGTACTTTCGTTGCTTTCTCGAATAGGAAGTGGCTTTTCCCTCAGCCCTCGAAGTTATTTTTCTGCTAAAGTTTATGACAGCACAGATGAATTTAACAATCAAAAGTACAGATAACGCTGCACGTCACCACATACAGGGTACAACATACACACCCTATGTACAACTGCAACAATTAGTACGGGGGACGCCTCTATAAACACATACAAATACAGGGGATGTGCAGGGGCATTTGCTGGCGGCGTTACCGAGTGTGCGGAGGAGGCACCGAGCACAGCGGCCTAGTCCTGCCCCGCCGCCTCCCCTCGCCCGGCCCGGCCGCCCCTTCCCCTCCCTGCTGCCCCAGGGCCCG
>WEIV01021968.1:50515-156756 GCA_013390005.1 Calyptomena viridis
GGGCGCGCGCGCCGAGGGGAGGGGCGGGGAGAGAGAGCGCGCGCGCCCCCAGGCGGCGGCGCCTGAGGGCGGTAACGGGAAGAACCGTTGGAAAATCCCGGATTTCCCCCTTGTTTCCCTCACGGAAAAGTGGAAGTGGTTGTCCTGGAGGGCCCCAGCCCGCCGGGAAATGGTGCGGACGGGAGCAGCCCGGCGCGATGCAGGTACGGGGCCACAGCACAGGGCGGCGGCTCTGAGGGGCCGCAGAGCTCGGCCTCTGCCCTCAGGAACCGCGGTAAAACACAGTTACCGTGTGTTTTAACACCTCTTGTGAAACGCTCTAAGTTGTTCAGTTGGGCTTGGATTTTTTTTTTTTTTTAAATAGGTTTTTTAAGCACTTGTGTCAGGCGATGCTGAAGTGCTAAAAACACGACGTGCTTCCCAGATCTCACAGCTCACGGGACTAAAAATAAATTGGTGGTTCAGGAGATGAGAAACTGTAAAAAGAGTAACGTGGTGAAAGATTCTATGTACCCCCAACTCAATAAATTTACCCATGTTTTCAGCTCAACATCCAAACTTCCCTCACATGAGCACAGAAATACAAGAAATACAGAACCAGCTAATGAGGCCAAAATTCCAGATTAATACTCAGATTTTCAGTTTTACATTTTGTTTAACCAAAACCCTTTACAAGTGTCATCCTGGAAAGCTTTAGGGTCTGCAGACCTGTTAAATATGGTTATATCTCTGTTTAAATAGGAATTATCAGCAGGAATTGTTGAGGGCAGCCGACTGTGATTTATGATTCCAGAAGGAACACGATGCTTTGTCAGCTTTAGTGCCAAAAAAGACAAGAAATTCAATTAAAACAAGTGGAGGGATTCCACTTATTTTAGAACTGAGAATTGATTGGGGTTTAAGTGTGATGGAAAAGAGCTAAAGGCTCTTCCTGCCCAAATACATGGACATGGAATCTAAATAATGGGATTTCCTCTCCTGACAGACAAGCAGAGGATTTTATTTCACATTATGGAAAGCATCAAAATGTGCTGTGTGTCAGTGGCCAAGATTCAAAGTGCAGCTTCCCCACTGACACATTTCTATGGAAATGTATTTCCAGAATGGGTGTTTTCCATCTCCATTACTGGGACATGATTAATTCCATTTTCTTAGTGTAGCAACATCGAGGGAGTCCTGTGCTTTCCATGAATCACCCAAACCCTAATTATTCCTCAGCCCCTGCCAGGGAGACACTGGATGTTATATACACAAAACACATGGGCAAAAAGCCTCACAGAGGGTGAAAAGCACAGATGAAAAACAATTTCAATTTTTTCCCCTTAACCTACACACTAAATAAATAAATAATAAATAAATTAGTAATAAAAGCAAAGACTCAGTAGCAAAATACAAAATGTACTGGCAGTCTACTCCAGATGTAGGACTCCTGTCTGTCACTGTCAGGGTTCTAACTTCAAAACACTGTGCAACAGAATCCTTGTCAAGTTTTGCAAGACCTTATATGGAGTGGCTTTTACTAGAAAAATAGGTCAAAACAGGCCACTGAGGATGATTTCCACGAGAGGGAGTCTTTAAAAGGAAAATGATCTGACTCTATTGACACAGTTACAGTCTGGTTTTACTGCCTTGAAAAAAATGCAGTTCCTTGGTGTTGCCCCAGATATTATTCTGTTAACACAGACACTCTAATGTTTGCTTAACAGGTTTTAAAATTCACAGTTGTTCAAATATCCCACAAAAAACCCCATTGACTACTTTTCTATCTGTGGTTCAGTCTGGGTAGAAGGAGGTGGGGTGAGCTCTCCTGTTTTTACAAGGTGGAATTTGGGAATTATTGCCTTGATCCCTGCACAGCCTGCCAAGGGTGCAAGTGGCTGATTCAAGCAGTAGCTGCTTTTCCAGTGGGAATTCCAAGCAGCCCTTTCCCTGGGCTGGGTTCCCTGGGGGGTTTGGTCACCCTGCTCAGAGCTGCTGCCCTAAAATAGAAGCAGAACTTTGCACTTCTCCAGTCACACTCATGGGATGGCCACAGCTACAGATCCAGCCCTGACAATCACCTCCATCTGAAGTCTGGAATTGAGGAATTTTAGTTCTGAACAGAAATGAATAGCAGTTTTGGAATATAATCACTGTTATTTCTTACCTGCAACAAAGACAATCAGAAGCCATTGCCTACATATGAGTAAGATCCATCTTTTTAATCCAAAACTCCCAAACATTTTATCTAAAACTCCCTTCCTGTCTCAGATGAAGCAAAAGCCAATACAGATTTGCTTTAAAGCTCCTGGGTTTGGATCATTTTGTACCCTTTTCTCAAATATTCCTGTGAAGTTTAAAGTTCACTAAAGATGTGAGCAGACAGAAGATCAAATATCTGTATTTCTTTGGTTCTTGATTCCTGTGAGCTCTTGAAACCTGCAGCAGCTTTGCAGAGCAGTTACTGAGAAAAGGCTGAGTTCAGCCTGTTCCCTCTGAACACGTGGCCACAACATAACAACAGTAATTCAAACCCACCAAATTGGAAGCAATACCAAAGTGCCAGGGCTGGGATCCTGCCTGTGGTCCCTCCCTGCTCTGGGGACTTCTGCTGGGCCAACCCAGGCAGCTCTTGGAAAGCCTTTTCCACGTGTCTCTTTCTGAAATCCCTGTCAAGAAAGAGCAGCATCCAAAATTTCTGGTCACATGAGCCCTGAGGGTTTATTTTTGTACCACAAACCCCAGGAAAAGTAAGTGCTCTGAGTTAATACAGTTGATAGAAGGTTTGAGGATTCTTTAGAATCCATCCTTTAAAATACTTTTAAAATATGATTAGATCACATGCCAACACTCACGAGGAAGGTGGGGTTGAACAGCACAGAAAAATACAGCAATTTTTATCTGCAACACTTTGTTTTTCCTGAGGGCAGCAGTAAGAAGGACTGTTGCAACCACCCCTCTTGGACAGACACCTGCAGAAAACAACCTCTGCTGACACTTCAGAGCAATTTGGATGCAGGAATTAGCAACAGTTAAGAAAATCTGGTGTCAGGTCACAAACACAGTCAGCAAAAGGCAGCTAAAGTGAGGTTTGGCCAGACTGTCTCCTTCCTCTGGACCCCAACTTCATCATCTGGCTTTGTTTAAATTTACATAGGCAAAGGCAGAAGGAAGAAACATGGGATTTTTCAGGAACTATTTTGAAATACACTTCTGTAGGAGTTGATCACATAACACTGGATTGGTCTGAGATGACTGGTCTTTACTTGTATTTTAATTTTGAGTTGCCCAGTTCTCCTTTCATCTCTTACCATTTCAGCTTTGTGGTGTCTGTAGAAATGTCCCTGTGGTCAATTTTTTTTTTAGTTCCTCCTTTATCTTTTTTAGTTCCTTCATCTCATGTAAAACAGGCAGCCCAAAGCCACTTCTGCAAACTCAAAGCTTCAAATTAAACTTATCAATAATAGAAGGTTTGGGCCAGTGGTGATTCTGGTGTGAGAAGGTGCAGAACAGCTGGATTGTCTCTGTAAATGTCTCATGGAAGGCAGGGAATGGCAGTGTGGAATGGAAGTGTTCCTCTTTCCACCTGAATTTCAACACTTATTGAGGAATTGAGGAAGCAGTGAGCAGGGTCAGTGCTCCCCAGGACTCCTTTAATCCTCCCTAAAGATAAATCTGAGCTTCACTGGGTTTATTTGACTTATTTTGGAGATCCCATTTCAACTCTGACGCCTGGTTCACTTCTCCTTCATCCTCAAACATCCCAGCTTGGATGTGTCATTAACAAGGGGGTTATATTTTAGCACAAACCCAATTGCTGCAGCAATAGGAGTGTCTGCAAAATACCAGCATCTGCTTTTCACACACATGCAAGTGGTGTGGTTTTCCTGGTTGACATGACAACAGTCCCAGAGACCAAGTGGTGAAAGAGTGGATGAGTCAAT
The DNA here is from genome assembly GCA_013390005.1 of Calyptomena viridis. Taxonomy (NCBI): domain Eukaryota; kingdom Metazoa; phylum Chordata; class Aves; order Passeriformes; family Eurylaimidae; genus Calyptomena; species Calyptomena viridis. The sequence continues at coordinate 54,439 of WEIV01021968.1, forward strand.
TGTCTTGCACAAGGCAAGACTGACCTCACTCAGCTGCTCCTGGACAATTCTTTAAGAAAAATGATTGAACACAATGTTTTTAAAAGGTTAAATCATCTTATTTTAATCACATTTGACAGACAGGTCAAGGATCTTTGGTTCAGCTTTGTAATGGTTCTGTTACAAATGCAATTCATATTATGCATTATGATATGTCTCTTTTTTAACTAAGAACAGAATTAAAACTTTTACATTTGGAAGAAAAACACATTATTTCCCTCAGTTATGAGCTGTAGAGGAGCCTGTCCCTTTGGAGCTCTAAATAGAACCTTTGCTTGATCTGAACATGATGCAGAACATCAAGTAGATAAATTGAAGTTATGAAAACAATCTGTGTGACTGTGGCACAGTGTTAGTGCCTCTGTAAATGCCCCTGATTTAGTGGAAGGTTTCCTGCTGCCCTGGCCATGCACACTTCTCCCAGCCCATGGCATCACAGTGGCAGGTGGCTTTTAGCCCTGCTAAAATATCCTGCATAATAATGTTCTCATACACAAAAGCATAACAACAATCTTCTCGAGTTACAGCAATGCCAGAAGAGAAATCCCCAGCCCTGGCTTTGTCATTGTTCCATTTCCATGCCATTCCAGCAGCACTGAAGGCATTGTTGGTGGCATAGAGACTGTTTTTGTGGGAGCCCATTGCAGGGTGCCACTGTCTCGGTACAGTGCTCCTCTCACCAACACAAGACACTTCTCTGATTACATGATGGAGAAAGAGCAAGCAAAACAACAGCTGTCTGTGGCCTGCCTGTCTTAGATTTACCACAGCTCACTCTGAGTATTGAGGAAAAACTACAGGGAAAATGCAAGAAGTTGGAAATGTCTGTTTTTTCTGAGCATCGTCCCATTTTCTTTTAAGGATCATGTTCCTTTCTCGGCTTCAAACACAATAATCACAGGAGGGATGAATGTGCTCTGTGTGATATTCCCAAGCACATGAGCCATAAAGTCCATGTCAAATTCCTTTATCTTAATATTTAAGTAATTTAACATTCTGTTACATTTCTTGGGAGCCTAAATGAGTTATCCAACCAACAATTGTAACTCCTGTTACCCGTGTGATCCCGGTTTGTTCACGAGGTTCCTACACACACTGTGCCCAGGGCAAGGAAGATGTTGTGAGCTCCCTTGTAGCTGGGAAGTGTCAGAATGGTGTTTGCAAGGCTGGGGGCCAATCACACATGTCTGTGTGCACATATCTGGGCATCCACACACCCCAGAGCTGCAGCCCTGGGGCTTCTCTGAAGAGGGGAGAGCAAGGAAGGGGTCACTGGCCTCCACGGCACTCCCAGCAGTGCTGCTCATCCTCCTCCCCTCCCTCCAGCTGGGATCAGAGGCTGTGCAGGGACACTGCCACCTCCCAGCCCACATGGATGGTTTGTTGGGACATTCCACACTGCATCGTGGTCACTAATGGTTGATTAGTGACTTCAGTCTCTGAGGAGACTGTACTACAGGCTCCCTGTATTTGTGTGGACACACCAGTGCTTGTATGGGAGTGTGTAAAAACAGGCGAGGAAATTCATGTAACAAATCATTAAAACATCTGGAAGTGAAGAGGTGGGAAGATGTGACAGAGGGAAACTCATGTCAGCAGCTGAAAGTAGTATAGCAAGAAACAAAGAAATATTTACCAGTTACTGCAATGTCTTCCACACCACCAGGAAAATCCCAGCTAAACAAAAAATCAATCCAACAGGGATAAAGCCAGGAAAAAGCTATTAACATCCAGAGAAGAGAACATGTGGACACTCACATTAAAAGTGTGAAAGAAAGGTGGAGAAGGAGGAGACTGTGGCCATTAGAGCTGGAAATGGGTGAACCAGAGTTCAGGGAACAGCTGCTTATCGTCCTGCCAGGGACCGGGGGGGCCAGTAACTGGTGTACCTGTAACTGGGGTACCAGTAACTGGGGTACCTGTAACTGGGGTATCTGTGACTGGGGTACCTGTGACTGGGGTACCTGTGCCCGGGGTACCTGTAACTGGGGTACCTGTGACTGGGGTACCTGTGCCCGGGGTACCTGTGCCCGGGGTATCTGTAACTGGGGTACCTGTGCCCGGAGTACCTGTGCCCGGGGTACCTGTGACTGGGGTACCTGTGCCCGGGGTACCTGTGCCCGGGGTACCTGTAACTGGGGTACCTGTGCCCGGAGTACCTGTGCCCGGGGTACCTGNCCCCCGCCGGGGGCTCGGAGGGACCGGGGGAGGGGGCGGCCGTCGGGATCCGGTCCCGGGGCGTTTCCTGCGGCATCTGCGAGGATGTGCGGGGCTGTGCCGGGCTCCACAGCCGGTCCCGTCCGTCCGTCGGTCGGTGCGGGGCCGGAGGAGCCCCCGCGACCCCCGTGCGCCGGTAAAACAGCGAGTGGCGATGGGAGCAGAGGGGGTTGGTTTGCTTGGTTCTGTGCCTGGGGGAGGAATGTTTGAAAGCTCTGCTTGAATAGAAATTCCAAAAATCTAGACACTGAAAACGTATTTAAAATGTTTCCTAGGAAGAGTGGTAAAAAAAAAAGTTATGGGGATGACTTGTTTCAAGGAGGCCTCATTAGTAAGTAGATCCTCTTTGAATAAAACTGCTTTGAATGTTATTTGCTTTTGGATGTACAAAATCCGACTTTGCTAACAAGGATCATACTAGCATTGTTTCCCCTTAAGACTCTTATTTTTCTTACTGATCATTACAATTTCCATTTTCCACTACCAACTCTGCATGATGCAAGTTTATCAGCCAAAAAAAAAAAAAAATTCCTTTATAGCCTTTGCGGGAGAATATGGCATGGCTCAGCTTAGGGTGGCCTGGGGGGGGTTCCCTGAATGTCTCTCCTCCTTTAGGTTTCTTAAACTATTTTACAGAATATTGTATAATATCCATCTGGAAAAATGAAGGGAAACCCGAGTACTGAGGAATGGGTCTCACATAACCTTGGCTATTGCAAGTGGTTTCTCTTGTCCATGAGACAGTTTATTCCATAACTTCTACTCCAGAGAGGTGGGAGATCACAGCTCAGCCCATGCCTTGAGCAGAGGAAAGCAGAAGTCAGCCCCATTTAACATCTGCTCCATGGGATGGCTGCTGTTGGCACCACAGCCACTCCCTGCCCACCCCATTCCCTGTGTCTGGCGGGGTTCCAGGCTCTGCATTGAACTCTGTCCATATCCAGCACGGATAATGGGAATGCTGGCCTGTGCTTAGGGCTGCCAGTGTCTGTCTGTACCATTGCCAGACTTGCTGGAGTGCTGGGCAGTCCAGCTCCATGGATTTCACAGAATTCAGCATGAACACAGGGCAGGAATGGTAGTTACACCTCCTTGGTGACATGGGTGGATGGGGAGTTTCTGGAGTGTGAAATGTTTAAATACAGGGAGGGATTTTCCAGTGGTTGTTTGAGAGTTTAGATAAAAATTTCAGTGAGAGCTGAGTACCTGCAGTGTCCCCAGGGGAATGTCTCCTGCTCTCACAAGAGTGGAGGCTTCCTCCAGCTGGATGAAATTCCAGTGCTGTAGGGAAAACCCTGGGGAAACTGAACCAGCCATCAATCTTTGGCTGCTTCTTAATATCAAAAGGGTGACAAAGCAAAAATGCTACTGCTGGTGCTAATTTAACTTGGAGTTTCCTGGCACAAATCCAGCACGTTTGTGAATTCATTCCTTTCATCACCAAAGCAGGGGTGGGAGCATTCCACAATCCAGTTTCATGGTCCTGATAATGTTCCCAAGGGGGATTGCTGCCAGCTCTGGCTAAAAGGCTGCCTGACATGTTCCATTACAGGGCTGGTTTTGCTGTTACTTTATATAATTTTGGGAGTGCTTCAGCCCTTGCCTGAGTTGGTGCTGTGGTCAGCAGGGGCACTAAGTGCTGCTCCTGTGGAAGAGAAGAGGCACAGACCTTCCCATGGGACAAGAGCTGTGTTCAGCTGCTGACCCACGTGAGCCAGTGCTTTATCCACCCTAAATGCAGATAAAATAACTTTTTGTTGTTGGTTGGGTGTTTTGCAGAATCCCAGAGGGAACCAAACAATTCTTAAAATAGCCCTGTGATGTATTTTGTACTCGGGATTTATATCTGCTCTCAGCTCACTTACAAACACAAGCTTTCCACTCTAATCCCAGTGTCAGACATTAGTGTTGCTACTGGGGAGCATGTGTGTGAAAGAGGATTTTGGACAGGAATGTGCAGCTTCACAAACCGACTATTTTCCTGTTTTGCTTTGGAACTCTGACACCAAAAGAAACTTTATTTTTCCTTTGAGGTGAAGTGATGAGGTTTTGCAGTTTGGTTGCAGTAAAGCAGAACATGGTTAAACATAGATATGAAGTAGCTTGGGCACAGTAACTATTGCCTAGGGAGAACCAGCTGCTCTTGATTTCTGTTCTCTTCCACAGGAATTGTCATGTGAATAATGGAGTTCTGAGGGTGTCTCTGTCTCTGCCTGACCACTGTCAAATGCTTTTCCTGAAAAGGCAGAAGATTCTGATATGGACAATTTGTGTGTAACAAGCTGTGTGTTATTTCTGTTGATGAGTGGTTGTCTGGTTCTCCTGACCAGGTATTTGATATCCCTTCTAAAAATATAAACTGAAAAGACAATTCTATCTACTGCGATTTTATATGGCCACTTGGTTCTTTTTTGGATCTTTTTAAACTCAAGAGTCTTGTGCAGTGGCTTTTAAAGATCACTGAGGTTTTGCATTGGAAAGAAAACTTCAAGTTATCTTTTCTTCTTTATTTTGTGCAGCTCTTTGTGTACCTCTGTCACATCATTTGTTCTGCTTCTCACAGCATTAGTTCAAGTCCGTGTCTTTTCAGTCTCTTAATCATTAATTAATCACTTCAGACACTAAGAAGCCTGAGGGAATCGGAAAGAAATGCTCTGGATGATTAATTCTTTCCCCATAAAAGCACTAAACTCGCTGGAGTTGTCAGCAGGAGCCAGGCCCTAGGTGGGGATAGTGCACAGCTCTTCAGCTGCAAACCGGCTTTTGGCACTTTGGGAAGTATTTGACTGCAGGAGACTCCCCAAAACCGTGGCAGTGGGAAAGGCAAAGCAGCAGGAGCCAGCCCGGGGGCACATGGAGGTAACTGTCACTGTCACATGGCAGCACCGCCTCACAGGGTTCGACAAAGGAAAGGAATGCAAAAGTGCCGGCACAGTTTTCCTGACAGTTTTCCTCAGGGAAAACTCTGTCCGTGGGACTTTGGCAGTGTCGTGGTCAGGGATTTGTGAACTGAAGGTTCGCTCAGATATTTCAGTGGGGAGAAGAGAAGTCAATGAGCCGGTGGGAGGAGTGTCCGGGCAGGCTGGGTGTGCACCGGGCCTGGATTCCAGAGGATGTGCTGCTGCCTCAGCTCTGCTGATTTCCAGTGTTTCCAGTGTCCTGCACCCTGACAGCAGGAGTGCTCCGCTGTAAGGGCGGATCCATCAGGCCCATTATCAGCGGCCAGACCCTGCTGGGTGACTCTTTGTCCGTGTCCCAGGGTGTTCCTGCCCTCCAGACACAGCTCCACTGCTGGAATGTCCCACTGGCAGCAGGGAATGCTGCCCTCACAGAGCACGGGTCCTGTGCTGTCCATCAGTGCTGATCCAGGCGTGTATCCAAGGGGGAATACTGTGGAAGGGAGCTGCCTGGTGATGGGGCCCATCAGGTGAAATCAGGTCAGACAGTGTCCATAAAATGTCAACTCCCAGTCCTAAACAGCTGCTCGGGGGGAAGGTGTGGGCAGAGAAGTCGGGAAAGGCAGAAACAGCCTCTCTCAGCAGGATGGGCAGGTATTTATCTCTGATTATCCACTAATGCTGCATTTGCAAGGTTAAATAGTGGAGGTAAATAGAGCTCTGGCAGCTCTGTCCTGGGGTGCTTTGCAGTGCTGCACAGTCTGGAAGTGCCATGTTGGGTCCAGGACAGCTCAGGGAGCCTGGTGGTGCCACTGGCATTAGGAGGGGTTGGTTTGGTTGATATTCCAGGGATTTCACACTTCCCTCTGCAGGATTAATTTCATTTTAGTTTGTTTGATTTTTCCCCGCTTTGGGACTTAGTGAATAACCAGGTTGTCAGGTGATCAGAATTTGGGATATGATGGTGCCTGGATGGAAGGGCTCTGAAGATTTATATTTTTTTCCTTTTACCTATTCCAAAGTGTTCTTTGCTGACCACAGGCTGTGGTTTTGGTCTTTCCTTTTCTCCTCTCTTGTTCCTCATTCACCTCCCACTGAGAACCTGGAGAGCTGGGATGGATCTCAGCTGATGTCCCAGCACAGTTGGGGAGGGAGAAACAACAGTTTGGCTGTGTTAGGACAGTCAGTCAGTGGGACACCATCCAAACCCAAAGTTTAAACATATGTTATTTACCGAGTGTTTCCACACGCAGTAAAAATACAGCTACAATTCAAAACAGTGTCTTTAAAACACTGGAGGAAATGAATCATCCCGGGATCTCTCAAGATGGACGGAGGCTGCTGCCGTGAGCACTGACACCATTAGGACTTTCCCTTCTTTCAGGCTCTCTGCTCTGGGAATGCTCGTGGTTCCTCCACACCAAAGCCTGAATTAAAAATTAAAAAATTAAAAATTCAAAGCCCTTCTGTTGATCACTTTGCTGTGGGGAAGGGGGATAATTTTGGCGTGTGTGTTTCTAGCATTGCCCTCTTGTGGCTGTGCCGGGTGGGATGGGAGCGCAGAGCTCCGGGTGCCGGGGCTGTGGGGCTGGGGCTGCAGCTCCCAACAGCCCTGGGACAAGCTCTGGGTCATTGACACAGTGGCCACACCTGCCTGTGTTCGGAGAACTGAGAATGGAAAGGGGAACTCTGACAACTCTCTCTGGCTCCACGTTGATTTATTCGGAAATTGGTGTTTGTGAAGGAAACCACTTCATGGGAATAGGGAAATGGGGGAGTCCTGTCCCTCCTGAGGACGTGCAGGAGCTGCCAACACTTGTGTGTGCTGGGGTGGACTGGAGTTGGTCACAGCAGGTCTGGGTCTGTGCCCTGTCACAGGTGAGCACAGGGACCAACACCCTGGGACCCTCAGCCTCACGTCCTGATTGTTGGCCCTCACCTAAAAGAGCACCTTGGTTTTGAATGTGCATTAAACGAACTCATTTCTGCTAATTCTGAGTTGCTTCATGTCTCATGTGGAGGTTTCTGGTGTAGGAAGATGAATTCTGTGTGGAGCTGGTTTTAGGAGCAGGAGGTGACAGGCAGTTCTGTGCAGTCTCCTGGACTCCCCGTGCGAGGGGCTGTGGGACCTGACCTGCTGTGCCCTGTCCCTGTGGCCTGAGCAAAATTCATTTCACTCCCTTGTCCTCAGCCCTAACATTTACCTGCACCTCTGCTGTCCTTGTCCTACGGGCAGCAATGACAGTGACAGTCCTTTCCCCCAGTTCCCTGGGCCTGATGCTGCACGTGGAGCGAAGGCCACATTCCATGCTTCCCTTTGGGACATCTCTCCTGCTTTCCAGCCCTTCCCTGGCAATAATGGGTTCTTCTGTGTTCTTCTTTGGGTTCCAGATCAGGAATTGAACAGTCTTCGTGCTGCAGAGGGAGGTATTGGCTTGTTCTCCAGGGGAAAAGAGTTTGCATAAAGTTGCAGATGATTTCCCCTGGCCACAGCCAGGGCCTGGGGACTGGAGGAAGAACATCTGTGTCATTTCCCTCAGCTGACCACAGGCATGTCTTCACTGCCTCCCTTGATGTGTCCTGGCTGTCAGCACCAGCTCTCCATGGGACATATTTTGGGGAGGTAGTCACTTTTTCATGTGCTGGTTTATATCTTAGGTGTTACATAAGCACTCCTTGAATATATTTTTTCAGTGCTGAACAGCGATTTGTGTCTGAGTTTAATTCAGGATTAGTTTTTGCTCCCAACTGAATGGTTTCCAGTGGTTCAGAGCTGTGTGTGTGTGTGTTTAAGAGGATGATTCAGCTCTCACCAATGCTCTCAAGGCAGGGCTCTTCAGTTGGATTTATCAGCTGATTGTATCAGCAGATTTGCTCTGGGTGTGTTTCACATGGGACACCTTTATATTCTGCAAAGCTTTCTCCTGTATAAGTAATATTCTTGTCAATCTACATCACTGCATCTGAGAAGAAACTCTGGCATTATTGTCGAAGTTTGCAGCCTCTGTTTACTAAGTGGGCTGTATTTGAAAGGTGGAGAGCCCAGAATAGAGCTGACATGACTCATAGTGCAAACAAACAGCTGGAAAAAGTGAACAATGCTCAAATCTTCTGGGCCTTCTCATTCGCTAAAGTGGGTTTGTAGGAATTTCAACTTAACAAATGCAAAAAAACCTGCTGAAAAGTTGTCCAGCTAATGTTGGATTTGGTGTCCGGGACTGTTGGTCTGAGTTAGGCAACTGAGCTCGAATTCTTTTGGATGTGTGGCTGTGTCTGTTCAGATGTAGCTGCTGGGAATAACTGTGCTGCTCCTCAAATAAGGAGCTGAACAGTTCAGGGAGTCACCACGGCTGGGGTAGGAGGACACCCTCCCATGCCAGTCTTTTCTTATCCCAACTAATCTTTGCTTGCTGCCTTCTTCAGGGCATGGAAGGAAAGGGTTGGGGTTTAGTTTTGTGTGCATATGAATTCAGGGCAGACCGAAGACTCAAAACTGAACTAATCTATCATTTTAGATATTTCTCAATGCCCGGCACCTTGGTAACAAAGCTGAAGCGCCCCCGGTTATTCTGAGTGCTTTGCTGAGGAGTCAGCGGTGTTATCCCCTGGCTGGGCTGTAGGAGCACACAAGGTTTCTGTTTGCAGGGGGCTCTGGGCCGAGCTCTGCCTCCCTCTGTGCAGCACCAAAACGGCTCGAGGTTCGGGCTGTCAGAACAGCCCCGTGCTGTTCACTCTCACAATCTTTGTAAATCCTTCGGGGATCTTATGGGTCAGCAAAGAATCAGAGGAGAAGGAACTGGTTGTGTGGGGAGTCAGACAGTGGAGATTCTGTTCAAAGTGCAGAAACAGCTAAACCTGAAGCAAACAAAAACTTCATTTGTTATGTATCTCCTCAATGCCGCTATTTCAGACACTGGAGAAGGCAGCTCTTACTCTGGGGTCTTACTGGCAAGAACAACCTGTTGGTTTTGTTGGATTGATCATGCCAGTAGGATTATACCCCTTTGCCTCTTGCAAAACACGAGGATTTAAGGTTTTCCTGTTGTTGCAGCAGAAGCACAGCAGCGATTTACTTCTTCTGGCACTTGGTATAGGAGTTCTGGAATGCTGGGAGACAAGGGAGGCTTTCTTTTTCTGAGGACGTATATTGTTATTTCTTTGGAGCAGTTCATATTCTCCAGGCAATGTTTGGCAAATAAATAGAGGGAAAGAGAGAATTAATTGGGTGGAAATCCAACTTTTTGCCCCCGAGGTGCAGTAAAGATTGGTGCACAAGAGGCATTTTTGCTGCGTGACTGCAGTGTGGACTCTGCTAAGATTTACTGTTCTCTCCATATTTTAGAAATTCAGTCTGTATTTGTGAGTTATTCTGATGTTCTGCAAGTGTCACCCATTAAAATAGAAATTCCAGCCTTTGCCGAAGGGCAGGAATTGCTCCAGCAGAGGTTCAGGAGCTCTGTGCTGCAGTGCTGTGTTGGCTGCAGACCTTCCTGTGTGGGCTTTGTTTATGCAGCAAATTTAGACAAATTATGTGACCCCACCCGAGCTGCAAATGAGCACAACCACATGGGGATGTGAGCTACCTTGTTTCAGTCTCATTTAATCCAGCCAATCTTTCCTGAGCAGCTCAGTGCAGGTAAGTCCTGGCTGTATTTGTGGGTATATACAGGTGTGAATTGCCTCTGATTAACTGTGGCTCCAAAAAAATATTGTGCTTATTTTTCTCTTGTTAGCAGCCAGTTATAAATCAAAGAAAATCAAGAATTTCTTTTCTGTCAGTATTGGATGATATTGTCCCATAGAAAGATGCTTTAGATACATCACTATATGCTTTAGGTGGTGGTAGGTGTGAAGATGTGATAGTTTATCTGATGCGGAGGAACCAGGTATTAATTATTCCCTCTAATGGACTTTGCAATGTAAGATATTCCAGGCTCTGTGTCCACAGGCTTTTCCTGAAGGGAACAGGACATTCCTGTCTGTGTGGCTGTGCTGGGCCCCCTGTGAGTGGTGCAGAACTGGGCACTCCTTGGCAGAAACAAACTCAGAGCAGAGTGAAGCCAAGTGCTCAAGTACTGATGGTGTCAGTGTGTGAGGGGGAGGCACAGCCACAGAGAGGGATGTGCAGAGCAGGAGGGAGGCAAAGAGCTGCTCATTGCAAGTTGCAGGGTGGAAATAAGAGGTGTTTGGGGTTGGGTACCAGGAGAGACAACTCCTGAGTGCAGAGCAGAGGAAGTGGAACATCAGCAGTCAGGGCTCCCACACCCCACGCCGGGCAGGATGCACAGCAGGGCCAGTGGCAGCTTTGCTGGGCACAGGGACTGTGGGCCTTCTCTGCCTTTTGTGGCCTTTCCTTTGAAACAAGGGACTCCCAGCCTCAGGGACATCATTCAACAATTCCCTGGAGGAGACTCTGCCTTTGGTCTGTGGGCCAGGCACAGACTGTAGCCAGTGTCCAGTTCTCTCACCCCCACATGTCACACTGTGTGTTGGGTGCACAGAGCACATCTCTGGGATGGTTTCTGCTGCCAGACTGTGACAGGGCATTCCTGGGCAGCCCTGTCGTGGTTCTGTCACTGCACATCTGGAGACCATAATAAGTTGTTGTCTTCCACTGGTTGCTCAAGTAATTGGACTTCTTTTCCTAAGTTCTTGTTTTTATCACTATGCAGCCAAGTGTCATTTAGCTGATCCATCTGCACTGAAACCCTGTATTCCAACCCCTTTCCTTGTTTTCCATAAATAACTTTCCTTTGCATAAGACCTTGGCCTTGCATAGCACCATTTCTGGGCCTGAGCTGGACAGTTTTATTCACAGCAGCTCGAAATGTGCCTGTTTTCCCTGTCTCCATCAGGACACCCCTCTCAGCAGGTCCTGGCCATCTCAGCTGGCAAATGCCCTCAGTGCAGCGTCCAGAGCACACATTTCTGGGGCTTCATGGAACCAGGCAACATTTGCTGCCAGCAGTAATGAACCACACCAGCTGTTGGGGTGGATTTACACCTATTCCCTTCAGAAATGGCTCAGATTAATTAACTTTATGAAAGAAGACTATAATATCCAATTTATTCACTGTAACCCTCTTTCCCTCTTTTGCCTGTATTTACATTCTGCAGCTCGTTGGCAAGGCAAGCTTGGGCTTGGGAAATGCCAAGTTAATTAGAAGACTAAATAAATTCTTTTTCAGAAATATCATATATGCATTTATCTGCAGAATCCAGAATATCCTACAATGGGATGTTAACAAAGAAGATGATCCTGGGCCTTTTTGCCTTCAGTCTGTGCGATTTTGCCCAGCTGTGGCACTATACAGGTATTTGTTTTATTCATAAAAAGTCCAAAGTATTTTTCCATTTGGAAAGGACCCCTCTCTTTCTAATGTTATGCAACCCAGTCATCTTGGTTTGGGTTCACTGCAGCTGCCAAAGCCTTGCACAGCTGCTTTCCTTGGAGTCAGGGCTCCAGCATGTTTTTCACTGGGTCTGGGACCTCTGACACTGAACTTCCTTCACAGAGATCAGAAATACCATCACGACTAACACATTGTTTTTATTGTCTGTTTCAGTCTGAGAATTTCCAGGGAAATTTTTAAAGGTGCATTGCCAAGGTGACATTTCAAAACAAAGTGTATCAGCTTGGACAAGAAACATGAAACATATTTCTCTCATGAGAGAGAAAATCTCCTCCTGGAGAGTGGGGAAAGCGCAGAGCGGGGTCTGCTCTTTCCTTCGTGGTGATTTTGTTGTGGGCTTTTGTGGGTAGAGAGTTTGGCCCCTTATTGAGGCATTTTGGAGAGATTGTGGCAGTGGGAAGCTCAGCCTGTCAGTAATTCCCCCCGGGAGCACTAAGGACAAAAGCAGCACAGTGTGGCTGCTCTGTGCCTGGGGGGCCACAGGCAAAGTTTCCTGCCCAGTTTACTCCCTGCAAACACTTGGGAAACCTGATGGATGGTGTCATTGTGTGTGACAGTGGGAAGAACGATCTCTGTCTTGGTGGCAGGTTGTTGGGAGGCTGCAATGAGCCAGAACGCCTTTGGACTGAGTGGGTTTGATGGCTCTCGTGTTCCTGCACGGGGTGTTGCTGCACCCTCAGAAACACTTGGTTGTGAAATTATTGAATTACTGAATGAGCTGTTGTTCTGTCGCCTGCCAGGCTCTGAATGCCCTTTTGTGAAGTGTGAGTGGAATCCATCAGTCCATCCCCAAACCCTCCCGAGTGTGTTGTTCTCACAGTTCCGTGTGTGCCAGTTACGCTCAGGAGCAAAGCAGGGGCTGAACTTTGCACATCGCTCCTCTGACAAATCCCCGCCGTGCTCGGGTTGTTCAGATGGATCCTATCAGGGCTCGTCTCCTCCAGAGTGTCTTTCCCTGCATCCCGTGCCAGCTGGAGCAGCCGTGCTGTTCCTCTGCGTCTCATCGACCTCGCAGCTCTCAGCTGACAAAACGGAGCCTCTGTTGCTGATGTCTCTGAATCTCTTCCTCTCCCGCTGGCCCCGGGACTGGGTATTTGGCTCGTTGGACCTCTCGGTAATGGATAGCACATTGTCTGCAGTTGGACCCTGCTGGGGTTCAGCCTCTCGGTGGCTGAGGAGGCTGCGATTCCAAAAGGATTGTTTGCACAACCCCGTTCCGCCCCTGTGCTGCCGAGGGGGTGGGTGGGTGTGTTTGAGCCCGATAAAAGATTGGCTTCTGCCCTTCATCCTCCCCAGCAGCGACAGCAGGGAGCAGAAGGAGAAGCCCGTTTGCTCTCAGAAATGGGCAAAAAGGACTTCAAGTGTCTTTTTCTCACCGTTTTCTGCACCGTGGCTCTGAAGCTGAGCTGTGTCAGCTCCATGTCTGTGGCAGGGCTGGGATATGTTGTTACAGCAGCTGTTGTGCTTTCAGCTGTGGTAAGTGATTAACATCCCAATGAAACCCTGAAAAACTGCGGAGAGTCACTCTTGTAACTCTGTCGGGGTTTTGTCCAGGTTTGTAGTGGGAATTTGGGAGAAGGGAAGTCAGGCTGGCCGGAATCACAACGATAAAGTTCATTGTTTTCCATCTTTGATATCTGATTAGGAATCACGTTGGTACCTAACTTGCTATTTTGCTTCCTAGCTTGTAACATTCTTTATTTCTGCCTTGAAAGCTGAGCATATTGTACTTTTGTCCATCAGCTGCTGTGAACTGTCTTCTCTGTTAAAATCCTGGATGCTTCTAATCCTAAAGTTTTCTTCCCTGTTACCTGATAGCACTCAAAGGCATGATGTGATGGATGGACAAACTTCCTTGCCAATACAACAGAAATTATCTATTTCCTTTCAGAATTACCAAAGTGAATTCTTTTGTAATAGGGAAAAGTGTTATGTTTGTTAAAAAAATGGATATTGCATAGTGTTAACATATTGCATAAGTATGGCAATAAACATATTAAGCCAAAATTTCAATGTCCCTGGGACAGGATGTTGTGAAAATTAGTGTAATTCCTGCAAGGGACAAGTTACACCCAAGTAACATGTCAGAACAGAAGAGCTTTAAGAAACCCGTTAAATATATAAATCTGATGATATTCACAGCATTTTCCAAAAAGAGCTGGGTGAGATCCCACTGGTTTTAGGGAACCTGTAAATAATGTTTGTGCAAGATGTACAATGTTAAAAGGAGTTTGTTTCTGACAGTTTGGAACATTTATAGGAAACGGAATTAGTCCTTCACTTAAGTGCCAGATTGAGAAGTTATAAAGTAGTAAAGAATATGTATAGGTTAAAATCAAGAGAGAGAGACAAAACCCAGAGGAAATAGTGTCTAGGAGAGGGTAAGTCAGGAATAAGCCAGGAATTAGAGGTGATTGGAAGTGAACATTAACAGCGATCAATGGAGAAGGATTTTTCACCTTTTTTTTCCCCCTCTTCAAAATTCAGTGCAAGACAAAAAAAGAAACTTTCCACTTGTTGCCTGGGACAGTGAGTGAAGGGATGAGAAGCAATTTAATTTATTAAACACACACTCCTTTTATTCTGCATATTGAGCACCCTCCTCTGTGTCACCCCCAGCCTGTCACCATGGTGGAACACGCAGAGTTCTTGAAGGCTGGGAAGGAACCCGGCCTTCAGATTTGGAGGATCGAGAAGTTTGACTTGGTCCCAGTGCCAAAAAACCTGTATGGAGACTTCTTCACAGGAGATTCCTACCTGGTGCTGAACACCATCCAACAGCGCAGCGGGAACCTCCAGTACGACCTGCACTTCTGGTTGGGTGAGTGATGGCAGTGACCCCTGAGCCTCTCACTGCACCACCCTGGGCCAGGACATGTTACCCAAGGAAGGGAAAAGCACGAGTGGCAGGACAGGAGGATGCAATTTTGGGGCCATGTAGCCTTACTCACCTTAAATCTTTGCAGTGGTCTGTGCCACAGTGAGTACAGCCATGTGTGTTCCAGCATGTCCTGGTTTGGGACAAATATGTTCAGGGGGATAAACCCTTTCTTTGACTATTTTTTTTTCTTCTCTGCTCTCAGGCTCAGTTTTAAAGACACAGAAAGGCCCAAGATTCATTTTTTTCCTTGCATAGAGTAGATGATGTGGGATATATCATAAAGTCATCCCAAGACACAGCAGTACAGCCACCTCTGCTCCCCAAAATACCTTTTCCTGATCAGGATGACAGAGTAAGTCCCTCTGAGGGACTTACTTGTGCAGAGGTCCACAGGGAAGACAAGATCTGAGGTGAAGGGGGTGGCTGAAATCCTCTGTGCCTGCAGGGGTGGAGGTTGGGTGTTACCCTCCTGACTCGGGGCCTGGGCTTTTCCCTCTCCTACCTGCCTGCTGCAGTACCTGTCACAGAGTGGCACTCCAGGGCTTTCTCCACCTCCTGCCAAACCTTTGCCAATCCCCCAGTTAAATGTCAGTCGAAGGCAGGGGCAGAGAGCCTTCCTGCCCTGCCAGCTGCTGCCTTTGGCTGTTGCAGGTGACGAGAGCTCGCAGGATGAGCGCGGGGCGGCCGCGATCTTCACCGTGCAGCTGGATGAGCACCTGCAGGGCCGGGCGGTGCAGCACCGCGAGGTGCAGGGCCACGAGTCCCCCACCTTCCTGGGCTACTTCAAATCTGGCATCAAGTACAAGGTGGGTGGTCAGTTTGCAACAAGTGGCGTCCTGCCCACTGCCCGATTCTCAGAACAGTGAGAATGGCCCTTTTTCCAGCTCCTTAAAACCCGTTCGCAACCAGATGTTTTCAATGAGTTGGAACAGGGTGGAGAACAGCAGATCCCGGTGGGGGAGGTTTGGCTGAATTAATAACACACAAGGAAAGCCCCTGAAAATGTTAGGAATCGAGGTTTTGTTTTTCTTTGAGAAGCAAAGGAAAGAACAATCCCAAGACACCTGGAATGAATTTAAGCATTCAGCAGAGTCAATGGGAAATGTGTCCCCAGGAGATTTAATTTCTCCCCACTTGCATAACAGTTTGACCTTCCTAGACTCTGTTTCAGCATGTGCAATGTTTTGATAGAGTAGATGAACAGCAGTGGGAGTTATTCTTCCCTGCCTTCACAGTTAAGTGGGATGGGAGTGAAAACATGCAGTGAAGAGCAGTTGTGTCTGTAAGGAATCCAAAGGCACAAGGAAAGTGATATCAGGTCAAATGCTTGCAAAGTGCTCACGTTTCCTCATGTCTAACACTTTCTGATCTTTCTGTTGTGCTTATTTCCCACTCATTTGTTGTTGTTTTCATGGTTGTGCTTTTTTTGAGGATAACTGATATGAGTCCTGTTGTCTGCATTGGTTAGGATTTGCAAATGTCAAATTCAAATATCAGCAGAGGTGAATCTGGAGGTTGGGATTGTTTCTGGTAGGACACACAGACATGGAAATACACTCTTCACTCCCCCAGTCTCAGTGTGAGTCCTTGTTCCTGTGTTTTCCCTCAGGCTGGTGGTGTGGCTTCAGGCTTCAGACACGTGGTTCCCAACGAGGTCACTGTGCAGAGGCTGCTGCAGGTCAAAGGCAGGAGAACAGTGCGGGCCACAGAGGTGCCTGTGACCTGGGACAGCTTCAACACAGGGGACTGTTTCATCCTGGACCTCGGCAGTGTGAGTACCACGGGAAGGGCAGCTCCAGCAGAATTCCAGGGGCAGGAGATGCCTCGTAGTTCACACCAGTTTTTTCCCCCACTCTGTTGAAGCCACCTCAGGTGCTGAACACCCTGACACTGTTCAGCCCCTCTGACAAGGGTCAGTCCCAGCCAAGCCCTGCCTCAGCTGGAGAGGGGTTGTCGTGCTCTGACAGCATCTTGCTCTCCCCCAGAACATCTTCCAATGGTGTGGCTCCAACAGCAACCGCCAGGAGCGGCTGAAGGCCACGGTGTTGGCCAAGGGCATCCGGGACAACGAGCGCAACGGCCGCGCCAAGGTCTACGTGTCCGAGGAGGGATCCGAGCGCGAGGAGATGCTCCAGGTTATCCCTGTTCCATGGTGCTGCTCTGGGAAGGGCAGTGTGGGGAAGATGGGGACGTGGGGAGACAGGCTCAGTAGTGTCTTCACTTGTGAGGTGTTAGTGGTGTGAACACGCAGCTCAGGGCAGGGCTGGGACATCAGGGTGTGTTTACACTGGTGGTCCAGAATTGGCTTGTTCTCTTAACTGGAGTATCTGGGAATGAAGATCCCCTTGGACTGGCTGGTAATGATTTGTCACTCTCTTACAGGTCCTGGGACCAAAGCCCAATTTGCCAGCAGGAGCTTCTGATGAGACCAAGACTGACACAGCCAACAGAAAGCTGGCTAAGCTCTACAAGGTAACAAGGAACCCTGACAAGACACTGGCGAGAACTGAGGGGTCTTTGAGACCTCCTTTGAGAGGAGTCAGACCCACTCCAGCCTTGTGTGCACTTGGTTTGGTGTAGAAGATATTTCTTGGTTGCCTTTGCACCAAGGACATTTACCACTGTGGGCCAATCTCTCTTTGGTCTCAGCAGTATCTGCTTTGCTTCACTTGAAATCTTCAGAGCAAGTGTAATGTTTTTGTCACACTGTGGCTGTGTCAGAGGTATCCTGTTTGAAAACAATAGTGCCTGCAGCAGCCACTGCATTCAAATGTATTTCCCTTCCCCTCCCTGAGTTCTGAACTATGTCCTTGGAGCTGGAGGGGAGCAGATGGTGCCTTGTGTGACCTCTGTGCTGTGCTGTCACAGGTCTCCAATGGGGCTGGGAACATGGCAGTGTCCCTGGTGGCAGATGAGAACCCCTTCTCCCAGGCAGCCCTGAATACAGATGACTGCTTCATCCTGGACCATGGCACAGATGGAAAGATCTTTGTTTGGAAAGGTACCAGAGACAACCAAGGAGAAAATAATATCATGAGTGGAAAGGCAGTTGTGCTCTCTCAGCCATCACAAAAGGCACAGAAGAGCTGGAACAATTGTCACTTGCTATTTGGCATCATTTATCTGGAAGGCCAGACCCTCCTACTGTTGCAAAAGGTACCTGGGACAGTTTCTTCTCTGGGTAAAAAAGCTGACCTCTTTTGTCTCTGTTTTCATGAAAGGCAAAGGTGCCAACTCTGAAGAGAAGAAGGCAGCACTGAGAACAGCTTCTGAGTTCATTGACAAGATGGGTTATCCCAAACATACCCAGGTAAGGACGTGACCAACCCCAACCTCTGGGGCCACATTTCTGCCACACGGGCCAGGACTCGGGTGAAGTGACACTGTTGGTCTTTCAGGGTGATGCAGGCAGACACTGCAGTGGTGCTCCTGGGCTAAACTGCATTTCCCCCAACACAGCTGGTAGCTCAGATACTCTTTGACCTTCTCCATGACCCCTCTCCAAAGAGCGAAAAGAGCAAAGAGTAGATAAACCTCCTGTTCTTAGGGAGATGGTCCTAAAGGCTCATTCCTTTCAGATCCAAGTCCTCCCTGAGAGTGGGGAGACACCTCTGTTCAAGCAATTCTTCAAGAACTGGCGGGACAAGGACCAGACGGAGGGGCTGGGCCAGGCTCACGTTTCTGGTCACGTTGCCAAGATCGAGCAGGTGCCGTTCGACGCGGCCACTCTGCACAGCTCCAAGGCCATGGCTGCCCAGCACGGCATGGAGGACGATGGCTCCGGCAGGAAACAGGTCAGCGCTGCTGGATCCCTCTGGGAACGTGCCCCAACTTTCCTTGGGGGCATTCCTGCAAGAGCAGTGAGGGAAACACAGGCCTCTCAACACTGAGGTTTTGTAACCCCTGGGGGAATTTCTGACACCAGAAACACCAGCAGGCCCTGCAGGTAAGGGGTGTTGATTGTGTTAATTCTGAGCCCGCGTTTCCCAGCACTGTGGATCCAGACTTCTCCCTCTTCTCCTCCTGGCTGTTCCACCTGTTGCCATCACGTGTGGTGGTTGTCCCGTGCACCTGGATGTCTGTGCCTACACAAGCGGGGCTGGAAGTGGGATTGAAAGGGCCGAGGGCTGTCCAGAAGCCACAGAGGTCCCAGCCAAGGGTTGGGTGCCCAAAAGTCTCCCCAAAGCTCCATTCCATGGAGAGGAACGGGAACTGTCCCGTTGTCACGCGCAGGGCGATGGCAGCGCTTCCCCGCCAGGGGGCGCTGCAGCACCGCGAGCTCCGGGATGCGGAATTTGGGAATTCCTGGAGCGGGAGAAGGGCTCGTTCTGAGGCATCTCCGCTGCTCCTGCTCTAGATCTGGAGAATAGAAGGCTCCGCGAAAGTGCCGGTGGATCCCTCCACGTACGGGCAGTTCTACGGCGGAGACAGCTACATCATCCTGTACGATTATCGGCACGGCGGGAAGCAGGGCCAGATCATCTACACCTGGTAAGGGACTTCTGCAGGTCAGGGAGTGCTGGGGCTCCGTGGGGCTGAGAATCCACTGGGAAAACGGATCACTGCTGCTTCCCACTTACAGAGGAATGTTGCAGGATAAAATTTCACCCTGGATAATCTTCCCTTGCAATCAAAACACTGCCATTTGCAGTGGAACAGTGGAGGGAATTCCTGTGGGAGCTTTTTTCTGCCCTCCCAGTAGTAGTTATTCCTTACTTGGGATCGAGCTCTGCTGCTTTTTGCAGAGTTCCTACAACCTTTGAGATCACTGTCAGCTTTTGATAGTCTGCCCTCGTGGCTGTAACAGTTCCCAGCTCGTGTCCTTCCTGAGGAGTTTTCCAGCTGTCAGTGTCTTGGTGGTTCCCTGCAAGCAGAGACAGGGACACAGGCTGTAATTCCTGATCCCAGTGCCAACAGCCTTATTTTTAAACTGGCTGCTGGAAAGAGAGTGGGAGACTGGCATGGAGATATTGAAGGATCTGTGCCCCTTATCTAGAAAAGGTTCTTTTCTCCCCCTGTAATCACTGGGCTACAATACAGGATAAGGAATTTCTCCTTCCTGTTGAACAAAGTGCTGCAGAGCTTTGGTAACACGGGTTTTTCTTAACTCTTCTTGATCTCTGTAAGGAGCTTGTGGGGAAGGGCTGAAAATAAAGCTGGAATTTGGCCTTGTTTTCCAGGCAGGGTGCTGACTCCACACAGGATGAAATTGCCACCTCTGCATTCCTCACAGTGCAGCTGGATGAGGAGCTGGGAGGGAGCCCCGTGCAGGTGAAGACACCAACACAACCCAGCAGAAACCAAACCCCCAAACTGTGGGACTGAATAAATAGTACAGATATCAAACTGCTGGCCCCAGCTGGGTGCTGTGGGAATATTCCAGCTGGGCAGAGAGCTGGAAAGGGACATCTTGTGCTCCTCAGAACTGACAGCAAGTTTCTTGTTCTCCAGAAACGAGTAGTGCAAGGGAAGGAGCCACCTCACCTGATGAGCATGTTTGGTGGGAAGCCCCTGGTTGTCTACAAGGGTGGAACCTCGAGGGAAGGAGGTCAAACAGCTCCTGCGGAAACGCGGCTGTTCCAGGTCCGATCCAGCACCTCCGGAGCCACCAGGGCAGTGGAGGTACGTGGAGGGGAGGGGATGGGGGGTTGCAGGCACAGGCTGTGAGGGGAACACGATCCAACTGAACACGATCAGGCTGTTGGGACTCGTTCTGGGCCCGTGTGCCAACAATGCTGAAGACAGGAAGAGCAAAATTGCCTCTGTGGAAAGGGAACTTGGGCCAGGACACAAGAAAATTCACATAAATCCCTGTGCAACAACACCACAGATTAAATCCTAGGGAACAGGTAGAGGGGAGGTGAAGGCACTGGTTCCAAGTTTCCAGTTTCAAGACAGCCCATCCTTGTTGACACAGAGGAGATGGTGTTAAGGATTGGTCAGTGTTGGCAGCAGGGACACTGCTCTGCCATGGGCTCTCCTGCAAGTTCCTAAATCTCCTGCCACAACCACAGACTGGCAAAGTGACAGAGCCAGGTGTTCTGCCATAGCTCATGTGCACCTGTACAGCACACACTCAAACAGTTACTTCCTCTTCCATGTGGCAAGTAACTCATCACTTGGATACAGGGACTATACAACACATCTTCCAGACTTACATACAGGGAGTATCGTGTTTGCGATTTATTCAATAGGTTCTGGTTTTACTTTGAACTTTGGGCTGTGGGTAGAGGATCATTACATCTGACACCTGCAGTATTCCTTCTTTTCAGCTGGATCCTACTGCCAGTCAGCTGAACTCCAACGATGCCTTTGTCCTGAAAACTCCCTCTGCTGCCTACCTTTGGGTTGGCCAAGGAGCCAGCAATGCTGAGAAGTCAGGGGCACAAGAGGTGCTGAAGATACTGGGAGCTCGCCCAGTACAGGTTTCCGAGGGCAGAGAGCCAGGTGAGGGGTCACAGTGGGATCACTTCTGTGAGCTGCACATCCTCAGCAATTATTTCGTGGATATCCTGTCTCCCAGAACAAGGAAATGTGGACACGGGCACAAAGCACACTCGTGTCTGCAGCCTTTAGGACTTTTGACAGAGGGGTCAAACCCATAACCCTGCAGTGTTTTCCCTGAGCAGTGGAAGCATCAGTGTCTCTCTTGCAGACGCTTTCTGGGCAGCCCTGGGCGGGAAGGCTCCGTACCGCACCTCGCCCCGGCTCAAGGACAGGAAGATGGACACTCACCCCCCTCGTCTCTTCGCCTGCTCCAACAAGAGCGGCCGCTTCACCGTGAGTGTCACCCAACACCCCTGGCAGGGCTGCCACAGTCCAGGCCCAGCTGCTCCTGTGCTCATCTTAACCCTCTGCTTTCCAGATTGAGGAAGTCCCTGGAGATCTGACTCAGGATGACCTGGCTACAGATGATGTGATGCTCCTCGACACGTGGGATCAGGTACGTCCCGTTTACAGGGTGACAAGAGGAGCAAAGGATATGAACACAGTGGCTCTAAATCAAGATGTGAATTAAATAGTCAGAAGTGCTGTTGTACCATAGACACTGCATAAATCAGCCACAAGGCAACTTAGACTTTTGATGTTTAATGTAAAGATGTTCAAACATCTGCTACTTTCCCCTGATGTTGAATTAGTGTAGAATTCACTCATGGATCTACAATTTATGTAGATAAAATGCAGGCAAAAAGCTTCTTGTTATCCATGGATGGCTTTGGTCATGTAGGGTCAGCAACCCAGGCTCCCCAACACGAGGGTGTTCTGGTTCTGTGTCCCACTCTGTTCACTGAGACTTCATGTAAATTATCCTTTCATAAAGAGATTGGTTGTTGCTGAAATAATTAATATGCGTATTTTTATCTTTAGGTCTTTGTATGGATTGGGAAAGATGCCCAAGAAGAAGAAAAGACTGAGGCACTAAAATCTGGTAATGTCATGTTCTCCTCTCTGAACTGTCCCTTTCTCACTTGTTCACTGTCTGATCATGAGCCAAGTGATTCATATTCCAACAGCTGTAGATAAAACAGGGTCAAACCTGTTGTTTAATGGACAGTGTGGGACTGTCTCTGTAGCACCCACTGAGCCCTGAGCTGTGCCAGGTGTTGCTGGGCAGGGCTGGTGCTCAGTGAGTTCTCCTCCTGCTCCTCAGCCAAGCGCTACATCGAGACAGACCCGTCCAACAGGGACAAGAGGACACCAGTGACCATCATCAAACAGGGCTTTGAGCCCCCCACCTTCTCCGGCTGGTTCCTGGGCTGGGACGACGACTACTGGTCTGTGGATCCTCTGCAGAGAGCACTGGCAGATGTGGATGTGTGAGCAACAGCTTTGACACAGAGCAAGTTCAGTGCCTTCAGTGCCTCCAGGAGCTCCTTCCTCCAGCAGGATGCATGTTAACGAGGGAATGATGTTAATAGCCAATTAGCTGTGCAATAATTTCCAAAAACAATCACGACCAGTCATTGACCCTGCTCCTTGCTTTGATTATATTTAATACAATAAAGCTTGTATGAAACATGTGAAGAATAGAAATGGTGGTGGTCGTTATGAAGAAAAAATTAAAGAGCACCTGTAGATTCCATATTTGAACTTGCTTGAAAGGAACACACCTTAGAAACCAAAACCTTCTTTGTGCCATCTTTTGCACATGGACTTTTTACTAAATGGTTACAAAAATTATTTTGGGGAGTTTGGGACTGTTTTGCTTTCCCCTCACCAGAATTATTAGCATTTAAAACCCTGATAAATTAACAGTATTTGTACAGAAAGTCATTAGTAAACAGCATATTTTTTATTCAGGGTGAGAGCAAAAAGCATCTCGTGGTGTCAACAAGAATTCACAGGGGCAGCACCTGCAGCAGCAGCAGCAGGAGTTACAGAGTCACTGGTGTCCCTCAGGACTGACCTCGAGCTGTGCAGTTGCTGTTCCCACTCCCAAGTGAGCACAGCAGTGCTAATTATTCCAGCTTTGGTAACTGATTCTCCCCCCTCCCAGCCAAAAATTAAGCTCAGCTTACATGAAGTGCTGCACTGACAAACAGAGGAGGAGATTTCTGTGAATATTGCTTTGGTGATGCACAGGAAGAGAAAACCTTCACAGCAAAGAGGCAGAAAAGCAACAGCACTTGGGTGTTTTCTGCTGCCAGTGACAAAGGCACAGCGTGTGGAGGCACAAGGTAAACAGGCCCTGCCTGCACCAATACACCTGTAAATACAGAACTGATTGGAGCACAAAGGGGATAAAAACACAAGTGATGGAGTTATGCTGGCCAGTGTGAGAAGGGCACTTACATCACTGATCTGGCTTTTCAGTTTCATTACCACCTCCCAAAAGTTGAAGATGGCAGACTCGGTGCTGGTGGCAGCCTGAGGAGCCTCCTTCCCCATGCAGACTCTCATTCTCCTCATTTTAATCTGTAATCACATCTACCAAAGAGGTACCAAACGTGAAGCTGAACAGACAGACAGGTTGGGTTGTGTGAGCTGAGGCTCAGCTGCTTTGGGATGAAGTTTAAGCCCTTAGTGACAGCACAACCACTCCAGGTGTGCTCAGAGCAGCACCTGTGTTACAACAGGTAACAACAGTGCAGCATCTCTGTTAAACACTACCTGTCACAGACAGCTGACTTCCTAGAGAAATGAGGCTTTAGACCTGGATAAAATGCAGTGCTTTGGCTTTTAAAGATTATTTTTAGGAGGAACAGATAAAGGCAGACCCTTCTCAGTGCTTTAAAGCAGCATAACTGTAGAGAGACAGCCCTGTAACAACACCAGCCCATCAGTGACCACAAGCACGTTGTATCCATAACTACGGCACGTTTGTGCCATTCCTGGGGCAGAACAGACAGGAAATGCCACTAACAATTGTTTCTCACGGATGGGGACTGGTTTAGAGACCCTGAGCCTGATTTTCACAAGTCCCCAGGACAGTATTCTCACTCCTGTCTGGACTTTTCCTCGTGTAAGCCAGAGAACCAGTCCATGACAGCTCTCTGCTCACTCCAGGAGAATAGTTAGGGCTGTTCCACTTCCCTTGCAGGCTACAGACCCACTCGTTAGGGGAATAATTCCCTTTCCAAATGTTGAATCACCTCTGCCACAACTCCTTTTCTAGACTCTTCTTTGAAAAGGGGAGGTTTTTTATAGAGGTGTCCCATCCAGGACAGTATGGCTAAAGCTTAAGATCACAACCTGCTTGTACTCCTGAGAGGTTTCAAATAGTATGATTATCCATATTCACAAACATTACATACAAGTTTTATAACACACTTAGTAACACAAAAGAGGTTCCCCAGCAAACCCACCTTGCCAACACTGCCACGAGCTACATGACACAGGGAATTCAGTGCTGCAAACGTGGGCTGAGCCCGAGCTCTCCCCTCCCACCCTGGCTACTCCTTCCCGCCCATGAGGCCCTGCAGGACGTTGATGGGCAGGGGGAAGACGATGGTGGAGTTTTTCTCGGCAGCGATGGTGGTCAGGGTCTGCAGGTAGCGCAGCTGCAGAGCAGCGGGGGACTCTGTGATCACCATGGACGCCTCCTTCAGCGCCCTGGAGGCGTTCATCTCCCCCTCGGCCGCGATCACCTGCGGGGCACACGGGGCCAAACTGAGCCCGGGCCGGCACGGGCACAGCCCGGGGATCCGGGCTCAGCTCAGCCCGAAGTCGGGCCGTGAGTGGCCTTCCCTGGGCGTGTGCTGTCCTCAGGCACAAACTGCTCTGCTCTCCGGGCCGTACTCCTGGTTTTCTGCCATGCAGGGAAGGCCAGATCACAAAAGCTGGCACCTCATCTGGAGGATGCAATGGGAGTATTTGCTCTGCCTTTAAAACTTTTGTGCTTCTTTCAGCACTGCAGGCACTCCCCACAGGCAGCTGAGAATACTTCCTCCTTAAAGCCCTGGTCTTTTGTATGTGCAAGGGCTTGAGAGGGAATGGAGTGTTTCTTACTGGGGAAATACCTCTTTATTTCCTCTTTTTTATTCTGAGTTCATTAAGGACAGAATTGTGGTCCCGCAGTTCTTTACAAGCAGGGCCCTTCTGCATTGGGACTATAAATATTCTCTGAATATTTGTCAAGGACAGTTGGGTTGGAGATGGAACTGTTTTAACAGAGAAGTTACTGGTGAGGAAATTCATGTGTGCCAGCACAGGCATGTTCTCCTACAGATTTCTATTGCCAGAGCACAATAATATTTCAAACATCAAAATAAATAATTAAAAAATTACAAAATAATTAAGCTTCAAAAAAAAATAGAAGTTAATATTTAACACAATCTGGCTGAGAACTTTCACCTTCCACATCACCACATGAAATTATGAATGAAGAAGAAACCAAACCAAATCCTCCCCCTGTGCTGGGTCTTACCTTGGCTCTGGCCTCCCGAGCAGCCTCTGCCTCTGCAGCCATCGCTCTCTGCAGCTGCACAGGCAACTTCACATCCTTGATCTCCACACGTTCCACCTTAATGCCCCAATCATCTGTTGCCTCATCAAGTGTGGTCTACAGAAGGCAGGACAGGCAAGTTAAGCCACACACCCAGCTCAAAATAATGCCCACATCTGAAGAATGACCAATAAACCAAATGAATTATCTTAGAGTTCTTGGACTTTAAGGGCTTTAGTATTTGTACTATGATTTGATAATTGTAAGAGCATAACTGTTGTAAACTAACAAAACACCCCAGAGTTTAATGTATTGAAGGAATTCTGTGACATAATTTCCTTCAACAGCAAGTACTGACAGTGATCCAGGGAAGCCCTCCTCCCCTGTATCCCTCATTCCCACTGGTCCATTACTGCTTTAGTCCCTCATTTTAATTTTACAGAGTGCCATCCCAAGAGATCTCCACAGAGCTTTGCCTAAAGCTCCAAATCACAACTTGGTTTATCACTGAGGAGGTACAAGTTATTGCTGGGGCTGCTGCTCACCCAGGTTGGATGGATCCCTCCCAGCTGCTCCTACCTGCATGCTGTGTGCGATCTCCTCGCGGTCAGAGAGGATCTCAGACAGGTTTTTGGTGCCCAGCACGTTCCTGAGGGTGGTCTGTGCCAAGAGGCGGGTGGCAGAGTCGGCGTTGGTGATGTTTGCCACGGCCAGGGTGGCGTTCTGGACCCTGTAATAAACCACCCCGTCCACGTTCACCGTCACCGAGTCCTTGGTCAGGATCTGAAGGCACAGAATGGTCGATGGACACCAGGGTCATCAGGTATTTGTTTCACTAGACCACTGAAAGCAAAAGTCCTTACACAACACTCTGCATGTGAACATGTCCCACTGTTCACAAACCTGCCAGTACAGCTCTGCAAAGCTGAGACTAAATACGGGGTTCAAACACTTCTCAGTGAAAAAGACACTTCATTAGCTTTGCCATAATGTTGTTTTTAACTCACTTCTTTGAATTCACAGAGGAATCTGCAAGTCATACTAGTGCCAGGAAAAAGAAAACCAAATGAGGAATTATTTCCCCTGAAATACATTTTCACCCAGGACAGGTGAAGGTGTGACTGGAGCCCTGTGCTGGATCTGCCTGAGGTTCTCAGCAGAGCTGTGAGAGGCAGCCTGAGCACAGGCCGTGTGGGCTGAGGGGCACAACTGACACACGTGGCACAGAAGAGGGTCAGTGCACAGGGAAGCTCAGAGAACCAGGGCCATGCCCACAGCTACTCCAGAGAAGAGTGGAAGCTTTCCCTGAAGTACCAAATTGGGTTTGCCTGTCCCAATGGCCTGATGTGTTCCAGCTGCACAGGTGTCAGCCTTACTCCTGCATTTACTTAGAATTAGCTCTGTTATTATCCAGCAGTTCATTGTCCTTCTTGGAGGTAATTCAGCTGGAAATGCCACCTTTGCTACTGAACAAGGATGTGGTGATTTCCAGACAAGTTGCAGAGGAAATGCAATCTGGGAATATCCTCCCAGTTTGATTCAAGAGAAACACTGAATTAAACACTGGTTTGTTATTCAAAGGATGTACCTGCACAGAAAAAGGCAGATATGTTGAAGGTTTGGAAGAGGGTTCATCAAAAAGATGCATTGATATTAATTCTATTTGGAAGTTAAGTTAAAAAGAGATTGAAGAGTCCTGCATGAACATGAGAGGGGGTGTCCATGACTCATGTTAGACAGTTACTATTCTGTTATTTGACAGGAGAGGGACATGTGAATGACTCAACACTCAAGACTTACCTGCTGTGGTCCTTCCCAAACCACCTCTCTTAGCAGGCCTGTCTTACCAGCATAAGCTAAAGAATGAGTAGCACACCCAGAAACCATGTTGTACATATAAAAATGGATTTCTGCCTCTACGGAACACACACAAGCCTAAATCCATAAGCATAATTTAATTGAGTCAAAAGAAAAGCTGCCTTTCTGATGGCTTCACTAATGGCACATCAGCAGCTGCAAGCACATTCTGCCTGCCAGTGATTAGGTTTCTCCCAATTACCCCTCAGAGTGTTCCAGGACAGCTGCCATTTGTCTCCATCTACAACTAACAGTGACAACAAGCCAAGGAGCAAATCTGACAGGAAACAGATGCACCAGACAGGTCACATCAGGCATCTCTGTCCAGCAAAGCACACCAGATACACGAGGGATACAGTTATGGCCATCGAGATACAATTCTTCACTAACTCCTATTTAGAGTTAGTTTTTATTCTTTTGTTATCCACTGAGTTCAGCTGGGTTAATGCTCTGGAGACATTCTGCTACGAAATGAGGAGGTCAAAGGAAAAACAGGCCAGAAATAAAGGTAATTTTTCTGTTCTTTAGGTACCACACAGGGGTGGTACCCCCTCCATCTGTTGCTGGGCAGGGCAGGGCACACCACCCCAGCCAAGGCAGCTTAACTCATCCCCCAGGCTGCTACAAACAGCATTTGAGGTACATCCCAACTCCATCCTGCTATTTTAGCTACTTTATACATCAGATAAACTGGCACAGGACACATCACTGCTGCACCTGGAAATCTTCCAGATTTCACAGAAGCAATTAGGGAATGTTGTATGAAGCCCAGCAGCCTTCGTTCCAAAGCCCTCCCCTCCCAGCTCTCAGGCAGGATTAAATTATCTCATCTGGCCCTCAGAGAACAGCACCACTTGTTTTCCTGCAGTGCTCTTCTGTTGGATGACATTTCTAAAAGATATATGTATTTTTCACAATGCATTGCACCTGCATCAGAAATCTATTTTTATATCTTACTCAATACTCCGAGGGAAAAAGGAAAAAGAAAGTGTACCAAATTCTGTTAAAATTCGGATGCAAAGGCAAATGCAAACTCACCTCCTGGGGAGGAATATCAAAAGAGATGGTTCTCATATCAACTTTGATGAAGCTGTCTGTGCAGGGCAGGACAAAGAACAAACCTGTACCAAAAAATACGTTCAAGAAGATGTGAAAATGGGTCATAAAACAGATGAAAGTTGCTACTGAAATAAGCTGAAGTCCATCCACTGTGCAGCTCTTTGTGAGGAGCTCAGCAGCACAACACTTGTCAGTGGCTTCGAGACCAGGGGAAGACTTTCAAAAATATATGCTGAGAAACTTCAATTTATCAGGGTATCACTTATTTAGAGATTTTTAATATTTTGGGAAAAAAGTCTCAGAACTGTTAACAGCTGCTAGTTATTTGTGGGGCCCAATTCTGGCAAGCAGAAACTATCACCCTCCTTTTGTTCATTGATCTCTGAAATCCTTGAGCTTTACAGCAATGTGGAATATTGGAAAAACTGGATGAAAATTCAGGCAGAAGCTACAGCCCCTTTCTGTCACTCTGAGCAGCAGGAACAACAACAACATTCTTCCAGATCTGAGTTTCTAATGTACAGAGGTAACTTTTCAAAACCATCCAATACTTTAATGGCTTCTGGTACTTTAGAAGGACATGAAGGCTTTCAGACCAACTGGGTTTTAACTGATACATCAAACTACTTTTCTCAAATCACACATTTGATGCCACTACTCCTCCCTTTATATTCAGTGCTTTTGGTTGTACCTGCAGACCATACAACACCAGAGCAGAGCTGGGCAAGGCTCACACATAATTACTTTGCTGTTTTCTCCATATAAAGTATGAATCATAAAACATTCTGAGCTGGAAGGGACCCACGAGAGTCGTCGATTCCTGTTGTAACACATCCTCTTACTGGAAGTTACAGAATTCTTGAGAAACCCATTCACCAATGTCTCTACACAGCTCTCGTTTTGCCAATGACTAATTAGAAGAAATTGCTCTCCAGGACATACCTGGGCCCTTTGCTCCCCCCTTCAGGATGCGTCCAAGCCGGAATATGATGGCTCGCTCGTACTCCTTGATGATCTGGAACACATGGCTGCATGTCATGCAAGGGTTTCCAGGAGCCACATGATGGATTCCAAACTAGTATACACCACTCTAAAAGTCTTGAGTCTCAAATTTAACACACATTTCTCTACTGGCTGCTCTTGAGAATTTTAGCCTAAACTTTATTGTCAAAAAGCAAAGAGCAAAAGGAGAAACCAGGACAATATTCCACAAGGAATATTCTTCAGACTGTAAGCAGGAGATCACCCGGGCAGGTCCAAGCACTAGCAGGAGCCATCAGGAATATCCTGGCAACAACACAATAAAGTGCAGTATTTGTGACCAGTAGGGATTTTTCCAGCTCCAATTCTGATGCCAAACCAGGAGGAAATAACTCCTCCCCTCTGGAAACTGAAAACAGCAATCCCAAAGTGATCACAGATGACAGAGTGTCTTCAAATGTGTCACATGCAGCCACATCTATGTACATCATTCCATATTTATATTTACATACTTCATATTTGAACATATACATATATCAGCCCTCCAAGAGTAATTATGGATTCCTGCATCAGATCCTCTGATCTTCCAGACTAATGACAACTGGGCAGATGTAGAAAAGATGTCAATGGAGGAATCATTTTGACACAATATTGTAATAGCACTTTTGGTTTTGGTTTGAAGATGAATGCACTGAAGTGCTGGGGAATGCTATGCACTGCCTGCTACAGTTCAAGAAAGAAGAGAGTTGGATTAATTTGTGTTTAAAACAAGTAACTCAAAGTGAGAACTCTGCATTACTTAAAGTTTTAATACAATTTAGAAGTGAACAGCTTTACCTTTATGCACATCCAGATGGATATGGGAAATGTAAGGACAGTGAAAACAAAGGAGGTGATCACCAGGATCCACCCACACACACCCAGGCCAGAATCAGCATCATCTGCAGGGAAAGAGCAGAATTGTTCAGATTTTTAAAACCTTTGAATAAAGTGCCTAAATTGGATACTTATGTTGAATATTCCTTGGAATAAGCCACTGTTAGCACTACTCCTCTGGCCACACACATTCAGTTTAGATCAGAAGTCAAACTAAAAGCCAAATTCTGCTTTCATTTGCACTGGTCTCTAGAAGTTGTGCAAAACAGCTGAGGGCAGGATGTGGTCCAAGTAGCATTTGTGCAAAATTAAGGATGCCAACATTTAACTATGGACTCTCAAATGCCTCCATCTTCCCCAGTTGTTTCTTGCAAAGTGGCCAACAGGCAGCAGTGGAAATCTTGTCCTTTTGTTGTCTAAGAAGTCAGAGAACACTCCCTCAATGAGTGAGATGCAGATACTCCACAGCCTGCCAGCTCTGCCAGGACAGTTAGAACTGGCTTTATGTTCCAGCTGCCACAGGTGCAGACTTGAGAAACCCACAATTCTCAACCCTGTTTTATACAGGAAGCAGGGTAAGATGTGGGGCAAGATTAGGTGGATGTGAAATAAAGCCTTGGCCAAAGACTCCCTGTGTACAAGTTCTCTGTCACAGGAAGACACCAACTGAAGGTGTCTCTGGAGTCCAACAATGACCACGGTTTCAATGCTACCCAGCCAAAACCAGCAATGATAAGACACAGACACACTGGGAGGCACTCACAGGGCTACAGAAGTTTCTTATCCTGCCAGCCAAGACTCTCAAGAGGCTGCCAGGAGCCCTGTGCCAAGCAGGGATATCCCAGGGTGAAAGCCAGCACTCACAGCCACCCCATTCCTGCTGTGGACATACTGAATTCCATTTCTCTTGCCCCATGCAGCTCTTGCAGGTGATGTCTCTGCCCACCCCACACTAAGTGTTGGCTCACAGCATCTCTACCCAAGCCCCTGGAATTTTCTCCTAAGGTAAAAGGCAAGCCCACCACCTGGATTTATAGCCAGCTGTGCAAATCAAGGCAACCAATAAAAAGCAAAAATCCTTGACCAACCTCTTTAAGAAATAAACCACAAGGAGAAAGAATATTAAAAAAATTAATTGAGTCAGCCTTCAATGCATTTAAGGCTGACTGGAGGAGTTACCGTTACTTTAGCAAGAAATTATCACTTGGATCATCAAACAGTATTAAGAATTTATAGTATACACCTAGTGCTGCAGGCTGAGATGGAAGGGGAAAGTTCTCATTACTGCTTGAGGTGTGGCACATGCTTCACTTGTGATTTATTTCCTCCTGCAGACTCCAAAAGGGCACATCACTGTCACACAGCAAAAACGTGCCAGGAAGGGACCTTCCCCCCAACCCTGCAAAGAACCACCTGATTGAAAACAAAATTCTGCTTTCAATTAGAACTAAATGTCTTCACAGATGCTTCTCAGAGAATTTCACATGGGAAACACCAAAACTATGACATCTAATAAACAAAACTACGTGTAATGCCATTCACCCTGTACTTTACTGGGATCACACAGGAGCTGCAGGAAACCACCTCAGCAGCACGTTTGGGAAAGGCAGAGTCCAAGACAAGGTCGGCATCAGTGTCCATGGAGAGGTATCAATAACTAACAGTTACAGCATGAAATGCAGATCCTCTCCAAGGATACCAGCACTAACATGTGCCATTAGGCACAAGGCCCAAACAGATCTACAGTTATTTATACAATTCAGATTACCCAGCCAAAGGCTTTGTATACAAACTCATCTTATAAATACATTTCCTTCTCCGGTTGCAAATCAGAAAAGCATGAAATAAGTCATGACTTTTCCGTTGCCTGTTTCTGAACAATGGAAGTAACAGGAAAACACTCCAGCTTCCAGTGACTGAAACTTTTGCTTGTGTTATTTCAGTCCATCATCTCCCTGACTCGGGCACTCACACCTACTAACTGGAAAGCCAAAATCCACTTCGATATTGACACTAAGAATTAAAAATTCACTATGGCTTCATTGCCCAACATGAGGAAATATAACTGACTTCCACTGCTTCCTCCAGCGAATCTACAGAACATTTTGCTGCAATGACAAACACTGGTGGTGTAAACAACGAGTTCCCAAATTCTTTCCGAGGTTACTTGCTGGTAACTCTGCTCGTCATTATTTGCATAGCTCTCCCGTAAGTGATCCAAGGGCAGGAAACGAAACACACGCGAAGCCCGAGTTACACCACAGGGTGGCTCGGGGCGATGCTCCGGCACCTTTCCCGAGGGCGGCCTGAAGAACTGCCGAGAACCACCACCTGCAGCCCGGATACCCGGGGGCTGCGGGCTGAGACACCCCGTTACCGGGGCTGCGGGCTGAGACACCCCCGTTACCGGGGCTGGGGGCTCAGACACCCCCGTTACCGGGGCTGGGGGCTCAGACACCCCCGTTACCGGGGCTGCGGGCTGAGACACCCCGTTACCGGGGCTGGGGGCTCGGATACCCCCGTTACCGGGGCTGGGGGCTGAGACACCCCCGTTACCGGGGCTGGGGGCTCAGACACCCCCGTTACCGGGGCTGGGGGCTCAGACACCCCCGTTACCGGGGCTGGGGGCTCAGATACCCCCGTTACCGGGGCTCAGATACCCCCGTTACCGGGGCTGGGGGCTCAGACACCCCCGTTACCGGGGCTGGGGGCTCGGATACCCCCGTTACCGGGGCTGGGGGCTCAGACACCCCGGTTCCGGGGCTGGGGGCTCAGATACCCCCCGTTACTCGGGGCTGGGTGCTCAGATACCCCCGTTACTCGGGGCTGGAGCCGCTCCGGGGGCGGTGAGACCCCTCGGCGCCCGGGGCTGAGGGAAACGGCGGCTGTCCCGGAGACGGGGCACGGCCGCTCCCCGCTCCTCCCGCGGGCTTAACTCCTGTGGAGGATGTTCAAACTTTCCTCCGCGACCAAACTGAACAATCATTAAATAATAACTAAAACCGAAACAAAAAAATTATCGGAGAGACGCGAAGGCGCCCCGCGCTAGGAGCCCGCGAGCAGCGGTCGC
This sequence comes from Calyptomena viridis, assembly GCA_013390005.1. Lineage (NCBI taxonomy): Eukaryota > Metazoa > Chordata > Aves > Passeriformes > Eurylaimidae > Calyptomena > Calyptomena viridis. The sequence continues at coordinate 87,614 of WEIV01021968.1, forward strand.
TCAGCGGCCGTTCGGGGGCAGCCCCCTCCCCACTCCTCCCGCAGCCGTTACCTGGCCCCCGCCGGGATTTCTGCGAGAGTCCCGCTTCGTGGTCTGCCATGGCCTCACCGTCCCCTCAGTGTCCCCTCAGTGTCCCCTCGCAGGCACCGCCGGCCCCTCGCAGCTCCCTCAGCGCCGCCGCCACGCGCCCGCCCCNGGATTGGGGGGCAGCCATGGCAGGACCCGTGAGGGGATGGAGGGAGTCCTGAGGGGATTGGGGGGCAGCCATGGCAGGACCCGTGAGGGGATGGAGGGAGTCCTGAGGGGATTGGGGGGCAGCCATGGCAGGACCCGTGAGGGGATGGAGGGAGTCCTGAGGGGATTGGGGGGCAGCCATGGCAGGACCCGTGGGGGGGTGGAGGGGGGCCTGAGGGGATTGGGGGGCAGCCATGGCAGGACCCGTGGGGGGGTGGAGGGGGGCCTGAGGGGATTGGGGGGCAGCCATGGCAGGACCCGTGAGGGGATGGAGGGAGCCCTGAGGGGATGGAGGGAGCCCTGAGGGGATGACGGGACGGCCATGGTGCGGCCCCTGAGGGGATGTCGGGGGCCCTGAGGGGACGGGGTACAGCGCGGGGCTCGGAGGGCAGCGGCTGGAAGGCGGCCGAGGGGAGCAGGCAGGGCAGGGGCGGCAGTGCAAACAGGAGGGGAAGGCAAGGAGTGAGCAGCGGCCCGGCGGGCAGCCATCGCCCGAGGTAAGTGAGCCCTGGGCAGCCCCTCCTGAGGGGGAGCAACGAGGGAAGTTCCAGCTGCCGTGGCCTTGTGTGTGGTTTTATGTACGGGTGGAAGAACTGTTCCATAAGGAAAGGCCGGGACATCTGGGACTGTGCAGCCTGGAGAAGATAAGGCTCCAGGGTGACCTTAGAGCCCCTTCAGTGCCTAGAGGAAGCCTACAAAGTCCTTAGTAGGGCCTGTCGCAATAGGACAAGGAATGGATTTAAACTAAACGAGGGTCAGTTTAGATATAAGGAAGAAGTTTTTTACAATAAAAAAGGCACTGGCACAGGTTGCCCAGAGAAGGTGTGGCTGCCCCATCCCTGGAAGTGTTGTCAGGTTGGACGGGGCTTGGAGCAACCTGGGATAGTGGAAGGTGTCCCTGCCCATGGCAGGGAATGGAAAGAGATAAGCTTTAGGGTCCCTTCCAATCCAAACCATTCTGGGATTCCATGAAAAGTAATGATTTTTAATGGATGAGATGTGGTCTCACAGGAAAGAATGAATAAGGAGCAGCTTTCAGACTAATAAGATGTACCTTTTAACTGCTCCATTTGAGGAGTAATGTGCTAATGCACATCATATTTCTTTCTGTGATCATGCTGAAGTATATGTCCAAAAGGGGAAGGGAATCCTGAAGAAAAAAGCCCTGCTTTTCAAAAATTCATCTGAAGTTTCAGATTTTATTGAGTTTCTTCCTCACATATTGCAGGAGCTGATGGAGAGTTTGGAGCATCCACCCCTTTTGGAAGACACCAAGGTTGTGATCTCTGCTGCTTTTCTACAAGGTCCATCCCACAGAGACAAGGTGTGTGCAAAGCACATCATACACACATGGGTGTTACATACCAGGTGTCATAAAGATTGCTGCATTTGATAAAAGTTCCAGGGTTGGGTTCTGTGAATTATGGGCACTGTAAATGAATCCTGGCTATTCTTTAACCTTTATTTTCTATGGGATGTTGGTAATTAGTGAGCAGGGAGGGATGTGTATATTCATATCTGTAACATGGCACTGCTGTACTGACAGTGTGTAATCACTGGCTTCTTTGTAAAACACATTGCAGCCCGTGAGCAAAAATGGTATTAGATACTAAAATACAGAAAGATTTATTTTCAGTGTTGATATTATTCCGTGTTAGACTCTGCCTTGGAAGAGCCTAAATGGACAGCCTGAATTTTGCTGTCCATTATGAACCAGAGCAGCATGATTGATTGAGGCATGAGTGGAACACTGAATGCTAAATGTAGCCCTGGTTCTTAAAGTTTCCAAATTATATGAGCAGCATCAGAGAAAAACCAACACTTAGACACCTAGTGAACTCTTTCTATTACTGCTCTGAACTGTTTCTGCCACACTTGTGCCAGTGATTTCAGACTGATCCAGATGAGCAGTATATGAAACTGAAGATTAAATCTGTCTCGAGTGACTTTTTAAAATTCCTTCTGTCCATAATCTTTACTCACACGTGTGTGGACAGTTGCTGTTAATGCATCTGAGTGCTGACACCTGCTGTTCTCACATTAGTAATTCCTCAATCTTTTTTGTCCTATTCTCTACAATTTGGGATAAGTTTACCTATAATCTTGCAAAATTAAACAACCACACGGGCTGTGTGTGTCTTTGCCCCTGGGGTGGGTACACTGAATAAACCACTGTGGGTGACAGTGGTTCCACCAGCAGTGTTTTCACTGTGCTGCTCAAATGCCTGACCAGGAGCAGTGCAATTGCAAGGTAATGTTCGAGGTGGTTTGACTGAGATGCTTCTCTGCAAGTTGAACCCGTCGATCTCAGTACCAGGTAAGGTAATGGAGCAATTTATAAGAAATGGTATTATGCAGAATTTACAGAATGGCCGGGGTACTAGACCCAGTCAACAAGGGTTTGTGAAGGGTAGGTCGTGTCTGACCAACCCGAGCTCCTTTTACGATCAAGTGACCTGTTGGGTAGATGCGGGGAAGGCTGTGGATATTGTTTATTGGGATTTTAGAAAGGCCTTGGATACTGTTTCCCACAGGATACTGTTGGAAAAGTTGGTAGCACACGGCTTGGACAGGAGCACTGTTTGCTGGGTCAGGAACTGGCTGGATGGTCGGGCCCAGAGGGTGATGGTGAACGGAGCTGCATCCAGCTGGCAGCCAGTCACCAGTGGTGTCCCCCAGGGGTCTGTGATGGGACCAGTTCTGGTTAATATTTTTATTGACAATATCGATGAGGGAATTGAATCTTTTATTAGTAAATTTGCAGATGACACTAAGGTGAGAGGTTGTGTTGATTTACTGGAGGGGAGGAAGGNTCTTTCACCAGGCGGCAACAGACAGAACTAGAGGGCTTTGTCTCAAGCTGTGCCAGGGTAGGTTCAGGTTAGAGATTAGGAAAAAGTTCTTTACAGAAAGAATTATAAAGTATTGGAATAACTCGCCTGGGGAGGTGGTGGAGTCCCCAACACTGGATGTGTTTAAGAAAAGATTGGACATAGTGCTTGGTGCCCTCATTTCGTTACTGAGCTGTGGTGTCAGGGGATGGGTTGGACACGATGATCTCGGAGGTCCCTTCCAAACTGGCTATTCTGTGAGTCTGTGAATCTTAAAGGTCTTTTCTAACCTAAATGATTCTGTGTCTCTTTCCATTTCCCTACTGTGTGAACCATCCATAAGAAAGTTGGAGGAAAATGCTCAAATGTCCTGTCTATATTTAACATGCAGGGCTAATTTTTTTAAGTATGTGGAAGGAAGGGAGAACCTTTGAGCTGTCCAAAGGAGAACTGATAAATAATCTTTCTAGGTAGGCTCAATTTCTCATCTCCATGCAGCTCTCAAATACCAGGAAGTAACTTGCAACACAATATGATATTTGACCATGAGCAGTAAATATCATGGTGTTTTAATTAAATTACAATTTGTGGGTTTCCATGAGCTGGTTGACCTGGGTCTTCTGACAAATAGACTTTTTAGAGTGTATCAACAGTGATAAGGAAGGAAGGATGTGCTGGAAATGGGAGGGACAGGCTTTGTGAAAAGAGTAGATAAGCTGTGATGAAACATCATCATCCACTGCAAATTTGGCACTAGAAAAATCTAAGCTGGTGCCAATAAGAAGATAATGATGCTATGATTCTCTAAGTGCTTTGAAAATTGATATGAATTGAGCATTAAAAAATGTACAGCATTGGTTTACCTCATTTCAGCAAGGAAGAGGAAGCACCTATTCATCTTCACTCTCATTACAGTAAAAAATATGCAATTAAGACCTTTCTCCTCAGCTGGGAACCTTCCTTCAGCAATATCTCAGCAGCACAATGTGTATTCATGTACAAATTTCTGCTGGCCTTTTGCTTAAAGAAGAGAAAGCTTCTCTCTAATTTTAGATGGGCCTGCATTCCATTTATTTTGCTCTTTGGCTCTTTGCCAGGGCAGTTGGCCAAAGCCCAGGGTGGTGGTGGGCAGGGACACTGCTCTGCTGTGGGGCATTGCTGCCACCTGCTGCCATCCAGGTGTGCTTCCACAGGGCATTCCTAGGACCTTAACCAGTGGGAGGTCTCCTTTCCTCTTCCCCTTCCCTTTGCCTAATTTACCCTAATTTTTGGCTCAATACCTAGAGGAATGCCACAACTTGATTTTGGTCTGGCTGGAAGAAACCCATGGACTTGCAAATTGATTTATTAATCTCTAGGCCTTCTGAAGAGAAAAATTGCTTTTATAAGTCAGTTTATGTTAAATATGGGAGTTCCTCTCAACAGTGACTCCTTGGCACTGCTCTGTAGTGAAACCTGGTTTATTTAACATTTCCTCCAATTCCACTGTGTGTGGTGGGCAGTTGATTAGAAGGAGCGGTTGGGTGAGGTGTATCAGCCTTGGAGACAGAGGCCAATAGTCCACAATGGGGAGGTTTATTTGCCATTTTTTGTGAAATAACAAACCCACAGCAGTGCACGGAGCTGCCGTTAGATGTCAGCAGCATATTAACCACAGCCTCTACTCACAGCCTGGTTTAACTACCTTGATTTCTGTCACCTCAGCCTTTTTTAAACACAATAAATTGTAGCTCCTAGTGATTATGGAATAATAGCAAAGGTTGTTCTTGAAGCTGTCTCTGATTCTTACCTTAAAAAGTTGCTGGATGGGGACTGTTCAGTCTCACAATTATGTTTGGAGATGGTCTACAACACAAAATTTTATGTGCAACTTCAGTTATACACCTGCTCTTCTAAACTCATAGTGTGTTGCATGCTGTCAGCTTCCCACAGGGACTATACCTGGCACTTGGGTGTTGTGCTTTATTATATTGTGGTTTTCCTAGTTTACAATACATTATAAGGGTCTCTCATATTGTTTTCCATGCCTGTTTGCTATTCAGAGTTTTTAAGGGTGAATTTAAGTATGTCAAGACCTCTGCTATATTCTTGCTATGTATGTGTTTAAATATTGAATTTTAATTCTCTGGAGAACATTTTCACTTAACATTATACATTTGTAGTAGGTCTGTCTTGCATATATTTTAACTTTAATCTGAAGATCACTGCTTTGAATCAGTTTCTCCTAAAACATCTAGAAGTAATCAAACCCAGAATGCAAGTTCCACAAACATTTCCCACGCTAGAAAAGCCTGCAATTCATTTAGTTGCCTATTTTTATATCATGGGAGTATTTGTTTTCAGTGGAAATAGGATATGTATATGCTGGATAATAATCCCAAAATAGGAATGTTCTTAAATCAGGTTCCTTTAAACAGAATAATTTCTCCCACATTAAAAGGTACTTAGTTTAAAATAGCTTTGAGTCTGGGAGGTTCATTATTTTTGTGTTGTTTACACTCAGAGAATACATATAAAAGACCATTCAGAGCAAAGCTTCTCCCAGGGGAAGCCTGAGTTATTGTGGCTGCTGTACATGTATTTTACAGGATAAGCCAGGGGTCACATCAGGTCCCCCATCAGGTGCTGCTGCTGGGGACATTGGAGCTTTGAAACAAAGCAGATTGTAAAAGAAGCTGCATGTGTTTTTCCTTACCTGGTGTGCTTTTATTATTACAAATATCAAGAAAATCTGGTCAATTTTTCAGCAAATACTTTTACTGCCAAACCATCTCTGAGCATTATACATATTTTAGAAACGTGGGAAATTCTACAAAACTAATTCCTTTAAATTCTCCCACATGTCCTGTGAAGGGATATTTGGGTCCGCAAATACGAATCAAAGTCAAATTAAACTGGTTTTGCTGATGGTATTTCCTTGAAGGGAATATATTGGAAATAATTCTTATTTTCTCAAGTGTTTAGGGTTCAGGGAGACAAAGGACTGGGTTTTTAAGAGTTTTTAGCAGTCTAAGATCTCTGTCCTGGAAATGTCAGAGGACAGGGAAAAAAAAAGAAAAAGGGATGTAGCAGTTGCAAATTTCCAAATTTCCCAGAGCTCTCAGATAAGTTTCCTGTAGGAGAAACCTTTCTCCCATTCCTGTGCTATTTCCTATGCTGGTCTTATGTTTAGAGCTTTTCCTTGGCATTTCTGGTTTACCCAGGAGCCATCTGGGCACCCAGTGCTCTTTTTGATTTTTCAATATAATGATTGCTTTGCTCCTGTAGGTTTGGCAAAAGAGAAAATTTGTGTTTGACAAAACAGAAAGAGCCTGAGGTAACACACACAGACCAAGCAAATGTGCTGGAACAAGTCAAAGTCATCAAGGTGCCTCAGAGCAGCAGCAGAATGTCACTTTGCTGTTCCAGAAACACAGGCTCAGAAGAAATTCTCCTGCAGTATGTCACCAAAATTGCAAGTTTGTCTCACACTCCAGTTTGCCTGGAGGTTTTAGCACTTGTAACTACTCCATCCTTGGAATTAAGGAGCAGAACAGCATTCCAGAACACTGGCATGCTTGAAAGATTTAGTTGCCAAATAAGAGATTATATTACTGAAAAAAAGAAGATACTAAAGTGCTGCACATTTCACTCTATATTTAATAGGTCTGTATTTTAAAAGCAGAATAACTGTGTAAGACACTGAAAACATTTCAGGATAAACAATACAACCTAAGTCTGATGACAAAAGTAACAAAGCTCCAGGGAGTATTTTTTTGCAAACACATTTCTGGCTGCAGTTGTTCAGATGTACTGGAGTCAGAAAGGAACTAAAGGAAACGTTAAGAAAATAAAGACAAACATTTGTATCACCTCACTTGTTATTCACAATAAAATTGACTCTGAGCTGGGTCAGGGCAGTAGATTCTGGCAAGTCATACCTTTGTGTCAGAATATTCTGAAATGTCCCAGCCCTCTGTTCGTTGTTTGTGTGACATTGTTCCAGAGTCAGGGTTCCTGCAAGGCTCACATTTCTGTAACAACCTTTGACAGGAGATCTTAAGGGCAAAATGGGACTTGGCTGACACTCAGAGATTTTACTAGATGACCAAAAAATACAGTTTTCGCTGTTGTTCCCTGTCCATGGCAGCTGCTGTTGTTCCCTTGTCTTTTTGTTGCATTGTAGAATCATTTAGTTTGGAAAAGACCTCTAAAATCATCGAATCCAACTGTTACATGAAATGAAAGAGCTAATTGGTGTGTTTGAAAATCCAGCATTAAGTAAAGCTGAAAGTTTGTGAACAGGTTTGATAGAGAAACCAAGAGACCCATGATGTGTTTCTATGGAAACTCCAGTGTAAGGTTTTATCTGATGGATTCTAAAAAGGGTACAATCTGCCTCTTTTTGTGATTGGGTAGACAGAGGAGAAGTACAGCAAAATCAGGATTGCAAAGTGATCTTTGGAAAGATAGTTAATGAAGTGCTTCAGGATGAAAGCTGCTTTATAAATGTAAGGTGACATTTCTGTCTTAATCACTGCCTTTACTGATGAGATTTTTAGGACAGATGGCTGGAGAGAGGCTGCAGCTCAGCAGTCAATGTATTGGTGTAAGTTTCCATTCAGCTGCTGCTGTTGAGATATTTGATTATTTGTACTGAGTCAGAGCATTCACATCTCACTTAGAGTTGGTCATAGGATGTGGAAATTTCCTGTGCACATCTCTGGGCATTTCCAGTCCTGACTCCTCACCTTTCTGATTTCCTCATTCTGTGCCCTGCTGAGCCACATCACTCCAGTCCCACATTCCCCACAGCTCTGCAGTGTTGAACTCTGGTTATTGTGGAATCTCAGGATGATTGAAGTTGGGTGGGACCTTAAAGCTCATCTCTTTTGGACATCCTGCCATAGGCAGGGACTCCTTCCACTAGCCCAGGTTGCTCCAAGCCCTGTCCAGCCTGGCCTTGGACACTTCCACAGCTCCTCTGGGCACCCTGTGCCAGGGCATCCCCACCCTCACAGGGAAGAACTCCCCCCCGATATCCCTCCCTGCCCTCTGGAAGCCATTCCCCCTTGTCCTGTCCCTCCCTGCTGCTGAACACCCTTTGCACAAACCCTGTGTGGGATGAGGCTGAGACTGTACGATTTATTCATCATATCCTAAGTGGAACGTGCTGGTCAGAGATGAAAGCTGTGATTCACTGAGCCCTTGTGCTATTTCTGTCCGTGCTTTTATTCACTTGATTTCACTTTCTTAATCAACACAGATCAGTTCACAGCCTTAGAATTCATTATGCACCATCTATTCATCCTCACTTTCTACCAGAGCTTTCAGTGGTTCACGACAGAGACTGATTCTCACTTAATCAAGTTTTAGTTCAGAAGTCAGTGGCACCTTGTGCTGGTTGTGATTAATTCCTTCACAATTCCATGGGCCATACAAATGGCTTCATTATGAACATAGCATATGGCCATATTTGTAATTGGTTGAGACTGAAATATCTTCATCTTTGCCTGTCTTCTAATATTGACTGTTAGAGCAAATGAAACAACACGTGTATTTTTCACTTGTGCTCTAATGAGGAAAAACACTGAGTTAAGACAATCTGAATAATAATAGGTGCTGTCTGTTCTCTCACACCAAAGGAATCTCACCCTCTGTGTGCTGATGGGTTCTTACAAAGCAACAGATGGTTTTAACAGCCAAGAGCAAAAAACCTGGGTCTGGACTCTTATATATGTTGCACCTCCTGTCTGTGTTAAATCTCAGCAGAGTGAAGGTGTCTGTGGAGATTATAGGAGTGGAATAAATAATTTGGGAATACAGTGTAGGTTTGCAAAAATAGTATGGTTTACTGTCTTGCATAGATTTGAGTAAGTTATTAAACAACCAATCCTAAAATAAAAACTTCTTTGAAAAAAGCATAAATTAACTTAAACTTTTTCTCAGTTGCAAATTAAAAGAACATATTACACACAAAAAATTGTGCTTGTCTATAAGCAAATGGAATATTGGAATTTTAGGACCCTTCTCGGGATTTGAAGACCATTGTTACACATTTAGAATGATGAGGATGGTTTTGGAAGGCACTTAAAAAAAATTCCATGTGTCTGGGATTTGCCATCTGTTTATTCCTGAGGTAATTAAAGCCACTGTTGTACCCACACTCCAGCTCAGGAACTACTTAGGCTGTTTAACCCAGAGTATGGATTCTATTCTGGATAAATCAAAAAGTAATATGGAAAACAATAGCAATTTGTTTCCAGTTTAAGGAATTTTCCTTCTCCCCACCCCCTCAGAGCTACCTGCAGTTTCTTTCCTCTTGCTTTGGCTCTTCATCTTTTGTTGAACTATTTCCCATGTTTGCTGCTTCTTTCCTTGGAGGGATGAGGAAATAGTGTTGCACAAGTGAAATGTGGAATATAATGTGGAGAGCACTGTTTCCAACAGCAGCTACCAGGCAACCCTAAAGTTCAGGATTTTTCATCCTGACACAAGTGCTTGATATTGGAAATGAAATATTTCTGCTTTCACACATCTAATTTGTTACTTTAAATGGATGAAGTGGAGTATACCTGGTGTTTGGAGCTGTAGAACAAATTAAAAGGAATAATTAAGAAGAGTTTAGATAATTTAAAAGATAGTGGTTTAATGGGAGAAAAATTTAGCACTCTCCATTGTACAAAACCAAACAGGAGCAGGTTGGTGCCAGGAGCTGAACAATGTCAATAATGACTGGCTTTGGCTCTTCAAGGCTGTTTGTGCCAAGGGACTGAAATCATCCCAGTGACTATTCCCAGTTCAAGAGAGAGAAATCAACTCCTGGATATTGTGCATTTCTGGCCTTTGTAATTCCACTCTCCTTTCACTTCTCTCTGGGATATCTGGGGTAGCAGTGCAGGATTCTAAAAAGGTAAATTGCTGGCAGAGGGCTTGGAAAGGATTAATTATCCCCATGCCAAGTTAGAAGAGATTTTTTTTTTCTTTTCCTGGTTTATAATGTGATTGCAGAGACCAGCAGTTGCTGCTGCTGAGTGAAATCTCCAGCTCCAGAGAAATCAGCTTTATTCTGCCCATTTTACAGGTGGTTAAGGAAGGAATTCCCATGGATTTCAGACACATTCTCCAGCTCACTAACAAGACTTTATTAAGCACAGTCACTGATCTTAACAACCACTGGGCTTTACTCTGAGCACCTCACACTCTGCCTAGTGATGAAGGGGATACTTCCTCAGCATCCACATCTTCTGTGTTTACCTCTGTACATTTTAGAGTTATAGCCACACTCAATATGTTAACTACAAATCCTGACTGAGCTGGAATTATTGCAGTAATTCCAAATATATTATGTGCAATGTTATAACAGAAGAGTTACAGCAAAGTGTTTACTCCCTGGGGCCAGCAATAACATTATTTGCAAAGAAAAAAGAGATGATTAAACCATTATGGCCTCTGACTATCTCACTCAGTTGACAAGATCTAGTTGTTTAGAAGGTTAGATAAATTTGATACATTTAAATTACTAGGTATGATGATAAACTTTCCAAGAGGACATTGCTATATTTAGTAAATCTCTAATAAAACACTACTTGTAGAAGCTTTTACTCAAGCTTTCTTTAGAGCTGTCAAGACACTCTTTAGTCAGTGACTTTTATTGCTTGTCTCTCTGCAGTGTTTGTTGAGCAGCTGATTATCTGATCATACAACAGTTTCTGGTGTGCTTTTGAAAGAAATATTTTACTTTTATTTCTACTGCTTCAGCAGAATAATTTCATATTGAGTACATCTGTTCTTATTAGTCATAGCTAAAGTAGCACAGGGAGCCCCAAGAAGCTATATGGATTTTTTTTACAAGTTTTGTGGTAGATGTGTTACTTTGTGACTCCCCACTGGCCTGATTTTTGCTGTATTTTGAAACTTGTTTAGCAGAAAGCCTTTTTTAGGATTATTACTGTTAATTATCTTACTTAAGTAACAAGATGCTGGTTTTATTTACAACATGAGAGAAGTTTGGTACATACATAAAACATCATAATCTGACTTCAGTGCTATTTTGGTATCTCATTTATTTTTATTTTTTTAGCTGAACTAGATGAATTAGGAGCAATTATTTTGGGTGTATATGCAGTATGGATGTTCCTGAGAAGTAGCAGGTTTTCTGTGTATGGTCTCTTTCCTTGCATTTAACTCACATCAGTTTTCAAACACTGGGCAGGGCCTGGTTTGGGGAAGAAATCTCTAAGGAACAGCACAAGCCAGGAGGGAATTGTGCTGTAGTTTCAATAACTATAAGTGTTTGCTGGTAATCAATATAGAGCTGCAGTTAAAATATTCACAGTGGCAGCATAAAACAATCCCTGACATCTCCTGCTCCATCCTTTGCCTTTGTCTTGTCTGGATCCCAGCCATGAATGGTTTCCCTGAGCCTCCCCGACTTGTCCTGCCGTGTCCCTGTTGCTGGCAGGAGAACGGCTGTGCTCACACACCTCAGTGAATGGGGGATGTATTAAAGCAAAACGGCAAAGCAGGGCAGCAGAGCCCTCTCAGTCCATCCTGGTCCCTTGGGTGCAGAGGTTTGGCTCCACGGATTGTTCCTCCTTGCTGAGCAGCTGCTGCAGTGACCCCGGGGGTGGGTGGAACTGTTCCCCTGGAGCTCGTCTGTTGCATTCCATCTGCAAACTGCTGCTGATTCCCTGGGTCACAGTGTGCTATTGCCCCACGTTGTACTTTCACTTTGCTGTGCACATACCTGCAGGGACGGTGGGGTGTCACCAGCTCCCTGCTCCTCTCCCTGCTGGATAAAGCTCCATACTCTGACCAAAGTTCAGTAATTGCTGATCCTCCCCATTTTTGTTCTGCTTTGCTGCCTGTATCCAGGGAGTGGACAGTGGTGTGAATGTCTCTCCTCACCCAGCAGCTGAAGGTGCATTTCCTTCAAAGCCTGCAATTGATTTCCTAAATTGCTATTTTTGCTCCTTTTGCAGAAGACTTGAGGTCTCATTCCTTATTAAGTTGCTGTAAAGATCCCTGTGACTCTGGTTAGTTTGGAATCGACCCGGACAATGGGTGAAATCCCACTGCTTGCCTCTCCTTCCATCCATAGGACTGTGTCTTAATGGGTTGCAAACTTTCTCAGCTGAAGTCATCTTGCATTTGGAAGGGATTTATGTTTCTATTTTTTGCTGTATGGATTTCTCCTCTGACTTTTTCACGTAGTTTTAAAATACACTGGAAGTGGCTGAACACTCTGTCCAGAGGTGCCAGTTACACTGAAGTAATTAAAGTTGTGCCAGTGTTCCCACTATAAAATGCATCTCTCCAAGTTTTATTACTCAGCCTCAGTAGTTTGTTCTTGTAAACAAGATGTACACTCACACACAAATTGTTTTCAAACAATTTTAAATTGTTTAAAAGTTTTTTCCATTTGCAAATTTTTGAGCTGTAACACAACTGGGGAGAGACCTGAGCAGTCGGCTGAGTTTTGGCTTTCATAAATCACAGAGAAATGTATTCTTTTTCCTGGTGAAATGGTGCAACTTGTACCTAATGAGCCTCACTGCTGGTGGGGACATTAGGCTTAACATTTGTTTCTGCTGTGATTGCAGTGAAACATGAAAATGAGAAACTTTTACTGTAATGCACAGATTAAAATTCTACCTACGTTTACGTAGCTATGGGGAACGAATGAATGTTTCTTTTTTTTTTCCCTTAATTTTCTTCTAAAATATTTTAAAGTGTGCTTAAATATAGTCTGAAAATGTTAATTAGTGCAGAGAAAATCCGAAGTGTTTCATCTGGAAATGATTTCCCCTTGTGTTCCCATTCTGTGGCCAGTTTGGTGCTCCTAAAACATGCTGCCACAACAAAAACCTCTTTGTGAGAAAAATCTTGTCCCTTTCACAAATTATGTGAGTTGTGTTTCTCTGGTTGTCATCGATAAAATTCTTTCATTAAAACTGAAAAGACAAAAAAAACAAAGGAAAAGACTTGCAGGTTGCTTGAGAACACATTACTCTAAATTATGTCACAGAATTCACTCTGGGAGACTGAGAGGGCAGAGTGCTGGGATGAGGAGCCTTGCCCTTTGATAGAAATTGGTTTATTACTTCCTTCTCCCAATTTTATTCCGTGTCCCTTTGCTTTCTGCCTCTAAGGTGGCAAAGCTTGGCAAGGTCCCCCCCAGCTGGGAATGTCTGAGGAGGCAGTGCAGCCCAGCCCTCCCTGCTTCCCTCCACTCCAGTCAAGCTTTTTCAGGGTTGGCAGAGCCCAAACTCTGCACAGGTCCAGCTCTAGCTCTGGAGGGACATACTCCACTGGGGAGGGGGTAATTACCAGCACAAAGACCCATGATCAGGGAAGAGGAGCTCAGGTTTTCACTAAGCTGCTGTTTTAGGGAACCTGAGTCTTTGCAGTCTCATTCCTCCTTGCCTTGCAGCTGCCCCAGTGCCAGCCCTGCTCTGCTGGGAATGCAGAGGGCCATCATTGCATGCAGGGCTCACAGCAAGTCTGGCACAAGTTTCCAAGCAAGGATTCCTGTCCTTGCCCATCTCTGGGCACTCTGACACACCAGGGTGGGGGTACAGTCAGAGAGACCCCCATTGTCAGACTTGGCATCCTTTCATTACCTGTGCATGGATGTGCAGCCAAACTACCTCAAAATGTTCCTAAGTGAAAAGGGCAGTCACTGATTTTCCCCTCACAAACAGAAGGCAGAAGACAAACTCTTCACCTGAAGCAGTTGCTTCCTGAGTGGTGCCATGAACCCACCTTACACGGTGTGAAATCACTTTGTGTTTCACTTTAGGATCCCTTGTGTTGACACACAGTGATCTTGTTCAGCCTCAGGGTTTGTCGTGAGCACCACCAGACCTTGCCAAAAGTAATTGACTCTAAAAAACAGCAACAACAAACTCCTGACAAGGCTTTATGGCACTGGAGAAGTTAGAAAGGCTTGAAGGAGAAAAATAATGTCACTGGGTTAGATGTTAAAGACCATAATGCTAATGATAAATATAGCCCAATTAAACTGAGCCACAAACTTTTCCAGCAGGTTCTATCCTGTTTTAATGGCTGGGATTTACTGCCAGCAAACTCCATCTCCTTGAGACTGATATAAATAGAGACATAAAATGTCAAGCTTGACAAGTAGCATTTCATATGAGGCTCTGTCTTACTCATTGTGTTCTCCAGTCACTGATTGTCCTTTAATACCAAATTGTAAACCCACCTTTTCAATCAGCTTCAAGCCAAATGTTCTCTATTATAGTGGAACAACCTCTGCAGTAAAAAAGATTTTGGTTCTGCTGAGCAAAGAATTTGCCCTGTACATAAACCCTCCATCTCTGGATTTCATTGCTGATTTTAAATAGGATTTGTTAATATGGGGATTTCTTCCTGCTTCTGTTGCTCTTGGCACTACCACGACTTTCTGGAAATGATTAATTATATTCTTGTTTGCAATTAAAAAAAATTATAGAAATAAGATCTATGTCAGTAAGTAGTTTAAACCTGTATTAAAGCTCTAGTGGAAGTTGATTATGTGCTTACAAAAATTGGAGTTTTAAGAAGAGGGGACATCTCCATCCTCTATAAGTGGTACCTGTTTGGGATTATCAGAACTGGAGGGGGGAAACTGCCCCATCTCTGCATTATGGAAAACATGGAGAGAAATTCCATGGACTCAGTATTGTAATTATTGTACAAACCAAGAAGAGCCAGTGATCTTCTATTGGACTGAACCTCTTTTACCTGGGATCCCAGGCAAAGGGGTGCTGCTTCCTCAGAACTGTTCTTCCATTTGAGGTCCAACTGAACTTGGTTATTCCTGTCCAGGGAACTCACCTGTGATAGACAATGGAAATAAAAGGGAGAAACCCCCTAAGCAGCAGGACAAATATGCTGTTCATTTAGGGAGTGAGACAAATGATCAATGAAGGGAACCCAAGACAACCACAATGTCACACCCCACATGGTTGGAAGGACAAACTGTGGCATTGGGAGTGGGACATAAGAATGTAAATGCAGATCATTTGCACTGGAGCAGGATTAGGTGACTGAATTGCCATGGAAGGTTTGACAATGTGATTGCAGTTGAACAGAAGGTCAGGGCACAATCCAGAAACTGCAGAGGAGAGCAAGGTGAGGAAGCTGCAAAATCTACATCTGCCAAGAGGAAACACTCAACATAATTACCATTCCACTTTATCTTATGTAACTGTAGAGGATGAGGTCTACATTTAATTTATGAATGGGATACAGTCTAGAAGGATCTGGAGGTCTTTATTCACTCACATTGCAGAGTGTGTTTGTGTGCATTTGTGGTGTCCTCTACCCACAGCTGAAATGACTGCTGGGTGTTAAAAATAAACCCAAGGACAGGCAGTTGACTCCAGTTAAAAATGTAAGCAAGAGAGGGGTACAGCTGTACTGGGTTAGCATTAGATACCATGGCCTTGATACCTTGTTTATGGTGTTGTAAAGCTTCGTTGTAAGAAATGACTCCAATGCTCTTTTTATTTCTTGAGTTTATTCTTATATACAGGCTTTGAATGGGAACATTTCCTGAGTGGTAAATTCTGTTTTGCTTTTGTATCTTGTCTCCATCTCTGCCATCTCATAAAATGTTCATTATGTTGCACCCAAAGTGACTGAGCTGAACTTTCATGGGATGATTTGAACTCCACAACAAAGCCCAAGATCCAGGCATTTGCCTGAGCTCAAAACTTTCAGCAAACAGTTGTAACCTCTGAGGATCTGTAGAGCTCCTCTGACTTTGCAAAGTGCTTTGAGAATTGTGGAGGTAAAACGTTGTGTGGATGTATTGTTTATTTGGTTTTAGAAAGTAAATATTGATGCTCAGAACTACACTGGTATTGAAAGAATTGGGCTGTGGAGAATTTAAATGGTAATTTAGCAGTACCTGAGGTTGCAGTTTGTGGTTCTTTTGGGGTACAAACAGAAGAAGAGACCCTTGAGATACTTCAACCTGATCCTGTGTATTTGTTTGTTCTTGTGTTCCATCCTTAGCCTTCCTTCATCTGTCTTGGGAATTAGGACACTGAAGTACATTTCCATGTTTCCTGTTGCCTGAGATCTTTAGCAGATGATGATGTCAACTGCACTTGGAACTAATGAACAGAGAGTAGCATGAAGTTCCTAATATGCTTCCATACCTCTTTTTCCAACCTCGTGTTCAAACGGGGGCAGCTCCAGGGGCGGATCTGGCTGCTCAGGGCTCTGTCGTGTCCGGTATTGAAATCCTGCAAGGGTGGGCTCTGCACAACCTGTCTGGGAGCTCAGGGGACATAGTGTGGGGAAAAGTGAACATGTCAAAGAAAGCTTGATGTCTTGCCGTGGTGTTTCTGTTCCAGAAGGGATCTTCCCGAGTCCCCCACAAGAGGGAGTTTCAGCCTTTGCTATGGGGGAATAAAAGGCTGCACCAAAGTGCCACAAGCCCTGGTGCCCAAACTGGTTTCTTCAGGTAATCCCAGTTAGAAGGGCTTTATGCATCGATATCCATTGCCCAGATCCCAGGCTGAGGGTGCAGGGGTGTTCACATCGTTCCTGCACTTCAACCTCGGGATCTTTTAGGAAAAGCTGTTTCCTTGTGTCTCCCTGGAATGTATTTAGGTGCTCTGTTGTCCTTTAATGCCACTTGTTGGTCATCTATGCATTAAAGAGGATGAGTCTTCCTGTTGTGCAGATGAGGAGCCTTTGGGACACGAGTGGGTGCCACCCTTTCATCCCTGGGCTCCAGGTTTGCTCTGTAGCCACTCTTAGGGAACCCAGTGTGACAGGAAAGGCCTTTTGGGGAGAGCACTGGGCTGCAAGTGAGGAGCCTCACTAACACAGCCACTGCTGAACTTGTGCACTGCACCTCCAGCTGTTGTTCAGGTGTGTTTTCCATCCTCTGACCAGAGGGAATTAGTCCTAAGGTTTAGCTCAGTCAGAGGGAAACACAAGGCTGAATGTCAGATGGCTTTGTGGCCTTGAACTGACAAGCCAAGTAAATGATGCTGATTGATATTGAAAGGCTCAGCTGTGAGGAAGCCAGGAGTGGGTTTGCTCTTCACCCTTTAACTGCAACTGTTCCCCACTTGTGGGTGCTCCCAGTGTGCTCAGGAAGGTCAGAAACGTAAGGGCAGGCTTTGAAAGTTATTCTGAGCAATTGACTGTGAAAACAGGGATGTTATTTATTCTCCTTGCTGAAATTATTTGTGCAGAGAGCGAGACAGGGTGCAGTTGTATCATGCCAGCCAGCTTTGCTGGTTCTCAGCTGCAAATTAAAGTGAAAAAACTAAAGCAGCTTGACTTTTAGTGAATCTGAAAAACCTCTCCTCAGGATGAAAATAAGGAATAAAGGCAGAAGTCTGTCTCTACTGATCTTCTCTGAAGGACCAGATCCAAAAAGGGGCCTGTATTAGCAAAAGCTAACTGCTTTTAATCTATTGTAAGGCTGCACTGTTACGAAAAACCTTCTGGCTGAATTATACATTCACTTGTGTTTAACCAGAAAATCCATTAGAGGCACAGAGGCCACAGAATAGATCTTCATTTCAAATCAGATAAAAGGCTGGAACATCAAGGATATGTGTCAGAAGCTTTAAAAAGCTAAGTTAGGGGAATCAAACTAGAGAATTCAAAGAAATATGAAGTGATTCAAAGGCCAGAGGAAGGCTGTCATGAAAATATGGTATTTCTGATGGCCATCCACTGTTCTGCAGTCACTATTTTAAATTACCAAAATTTTGGGAACACCACCCAGTGATTAGTTTGGACCTGCCTATGCCTTCCTGCTTTCTTTTCCAGGGAGAAAATACAGCCTTCTTGGACACACATGGGGAAAAGCTCTTTCTAAGGGTCTTTCTCCAGTGCAGTCTCTTGGGAACTGCAGCACCATGAAGGGAGGTTTCTGCCCTTAACCCCACGATTAGGCTGCACAGTCTGATCCCTGTGAGCCCCCTGAGGGCTCCACACCAAACCCTTCTCTTTTCATATGGACACAAATGAAATTACTTTCAGCTTAAGTGCCCTTCCTGCTTAAACTACTCACTTAATGTTGATTTAGAATGGGTTTTATATATCAGATGCTCCTTGAATATCATCTTGATGGTTGAGATCAAAACCATATGGCTGAAGATGAGTGAGGTTTGCTACTGGTGAAATCTCACCATTGCTACTCCTGTGCTCCTGCAGAGAGGTTTGTGGGCATGTTGGGAGGCTGTGGCCCACCTGAAATATTTGCTTCTGCTACATGGTTTCTTTCAACAGCACAACTCTCTTATTTCGTCCATCTTTTTTTATATTTTATTTTTATATACTTTTTTTATAAAGGCAAATAGCTTCCCAAGTTCATTGGTGGGACATCTACCAACAGAAATAAGTGTTCTAAGCACATTTTAGAAATTCTCATTTTAAAATACGAGCCGTAAGTGCCTGTGAGTTTAGAGAAAAGGCAGCACAGGTTCTGTGGTAAGTTAGTTTATGAGATCTGTCCAAAGCATTCTGTAACTCTGCAGTCAGTGCAACTGAACATCTTTTCTCTTTGTTAAAGAGAATGCTCAAATCCATTAGTTAATTCAAGCTGAATAAACTCTGTGGTGTGCCAAACACTATAAAAGGGAATATTGAACTGTTCCTTGGAAAGGCCCCTAGGATCTGTCATGTCTATTCAATACCTTTTTACTCAGATGCAGATACAGCCCTGTGTCTTTATGAACCATCATAACCTGAGGTTTGTTCCGTATGACCAAGTCAGAATGTGAGCCTGGTGCTTCCTCAGACAGCAGCACTTGGTGAGTGCAGTGGCAGTGCTTGTGAGCTGCAAAGTGCTGCACTTTGGATTCAGCCTGAGGTACAGATTTGGGTTGTGACCTCCCAGTGCAGCAGCTCAGAGGGATCCAGTGCCCTTGGAGTCATTCACGGCTCGTCCGTGTGTCGCTGCCAAATGACACAAGGGAAAGGGCACAGAAAGGAACCGAGGCAGGAGGAAGGAGAGGACCATTGGAATGCGGAGGTTTCAGAGCCTCGCGGCCCTGGGTGCGCTCAGTGCACAGGTCCTGGCAGCTCCCAAGGTCAGGGAGCAGATTGCCCAGGCTGTTTCCTCACTGTCACAATATGGTGACCGGCTGGAAGGGGGGCCAAGCAACACCCCAGGGCACACACGAAGGCACATCTTGGCAGAGGCTGTGACACTGTCAAAACCAGTCAGGCAGGAGCAGATTGACATGTCTGTGCAAAAGGCAGCACAGGGAACATGGGGGGTGTGCTGGGAGGCCACACAAGGGGAATATTCCCATTTGTCTGATAAGGCCCTGGTCATGTCATCTGTTTGTAGAACAAGTCCATTGTGGCTTAGTGCTCCTCCTTCTGCCAAGCAGTTCCTGAGGGCACAAAACTTTTCCTGCAAGGCAAAAACATCAGAATGATAAGCAATAGGTCTTTATAAGGCAGTAATGCAGAGGCACTGGCACATCCCTGGACTCAGAGCTATTCCACTGTGAGGGAATAGTCACTCCCCAATACAGCATATCATTCCTAAGCTTAGTTGGAGTGAGACTTTACAGATGTGATTTCTCCATATTTAATTTATGCTGCGTGTATTCAGAGAGTGAAAGATCATCCAGGGAGACCTTCCTGCCATCAGAATAGCAATGCCTTTTCTTTACAGCCTCCTTTCTCTTTGTCCTTTTGGAAACTTCATGCTATTTTGTGTGCCTGTGTGCTACCTTTATATAACCCAGGTAATATTTCACAAGCATTTCAATGGACAATGATGCTGTCAAGGACTGTGGTGCAGCTTCTCACATTATATTGCTAAGCAACATACAATACAGCAGCATGATCCCCTCCTGCAGTTGGGAAGAAGTCAAGCTCCAATATTCAGTAAAATTATTCTGATCTACTATTCCATCACACAAGAATCCATTTGTTTCAGCACATAAAGATTTGTATTAATTGTAATGAAGTAATGCAAAAATTGGATTTTTTTTTAATTCCCAAGTGATAGAGATATATATATACATATTAATATTCTTTTGCTAATTAACCCCAGAGAAGTTGGGCTTTGCCATTTTGAGGTTGTGTAGCTTTCACTGATTTTGACAAGATTTCCCTATATCAAAGGATGCATTAAGTAAAATGCTTCAACTTTGGGGCAGGTTTGTTTGCTTACCTGCTTAAAATTACATATGTGCTTGAATACCTCAACATGGTTCTCAAACACAGATATTTTTATAACATCCACCAGAAATACAAACTCTAATATTTGATGAGGTGGAATCTCAGTTCTCTCATTTATTCCAAACTCCTCTCATTAAAGCCAAATTAATTATGAATTTGAAAAAAATCTGATCACTTTGTAAATTCACATCTGACATTTCATAGTGGAGATCACTTTTGCCAGCTAATCTCATCTCTATAGAAACAGATGCATATTTCACTTCCATTTCTGTTTATACTGATATTTTAAATAATTCAACAGGATCATCACTCACACTGAGCCCCCTTTGGAGGGGTCTCTAAAGTATTTCAGCAGACCATGAGAAGAGAATTCTGGCATTTGCAGGTTTAATAAAGGCTTTGCTGTTAGTTGTTTCTCCCTGGTTTTCAGCAGCCATTAACACCAGTTACACTTGCTCTGCAAAACTTTCACGTTGTTGCTATCAAGGGCTGTTTCAACATTTTCCTCTCAGCATTAGCCACTCTGATAGGGATCAAAGGAGACTTTGTATTATTCATCTTGTATCTTAAAGGGTTGGAGCAGGAGGTCAAAATCAGTGTTATTTTCAGTAATGAAATCCTGAACTGTGTAATATTGAGCAAGGCAGGATCAGCAACTGCAGCCCTGTGGAACTGGAATGATTTAGGTGCTAAGAACAGCTGGGCTGATGTGGTGGGAGTGAAGGATTGGGGACCACGAGAAGCTGTTTCTCAAGGAAAAGGTTGTTCCACACAGGGATGGTGTGGGATCTGGGGGTTGGATGCTGCTCCTCCCACAGCCACAACGGTGCCAGGACCTTTCCTTTCCTTGTGTGCCAACGTGCTGGGAGGGAGAGGAGGCCAACGTCTGAGATCTGTTTCCACATCTTCATTTTCAAAAGAGAGACCAAATTTTTGGAAGCTGTGTCCCTCTGGAAGGGTACTTAGCTCTCCAGGTGGCCCATGGAAGGGAACGTGGGCTTTGAGGGTAATAATTGTGTGTGAGGGGTGAGGCAGAACAGCTCAGTGTGTGAGAAATGGTCTTCACTGGAACAAGAGCAGAGTAAACAGATTGGCTGATAATGCTGAATACCAGGCAATTTCCTTTTAAATTAGCAGATGGGGAGGGAAAGGAGTATAAAAGGAAGTAAGAGAAAAAAAAGAAGCTAATGATGAATGTCAAACGGGAACAAAATGTTGCCAAGACATCACGAGAGAATGAAGAATTGATGAAGAAAGGGAAATTAAATTGGTGCTTGATATGGGAGCTCAAAGAGCTTTGAACCCCCGGCTCTGGTGTGTGGGGCACTTTCTGTGATCCTGGGACAGTGTTTTGCTGACATTCCCATTGTGGCTGGAGAATTGGACATGGAGAGGATTTTGTGGTGATGGTAGAAACCTGCATCCTGGATGGATCTCACCCTCTGTGCAGGCTGAGGGGCATTTCCAAGCATCAGGCAAAGCCACTTTCATCTGACACTAAAATTCTTCTATCCAGCGATGGGAACTGATTATAGAAATTTGTTGTATCTTCTTGTCAGAATAAGAAGGCAAACGAGGACACTGCTAAATCAGATAAAAGTAGGCTGCCAAAAAGGAGGAAAAAAAGAAGTGTTTTTAATTCTTCCAACTATTGTAATAATTTCAGTTACTCTTGGAAGACTGGAGAGTCTGATAGTGATAATATTGCCCAGGGAGAGGAGGACACACATGTCTGAACAGTCATAGGATCAGGAAGTGAATCTAAAGCAGTTACTGCAGCAAGACAGACTTGATACAGAAAATTAGGGATTTTTATTCATCAGAGTAATGAATAGCAGGGCTGAACCTGAAGTCTCTTGTCATATGCCAAGATGAGCCTTTATTTTCTGTCTTTTCACCTTATGTTTCCTTTTTCTGTTAATTTCAGTGAAATTTCTCATTTTCTAGCCAAGTCTGAAATTCCATGTGCTGGATGTACTTCACACCCACACCAATATCTCCTCAATTCTGTGGAAACCTGGGGTTAAAACCTGATTTCTCTGTGTCAGGTAGTTCAATCTATTTCTGAGGCCTTGGCTCAGGCAAAACTAATTGAGAAGGAACAGAGACTGTTCTCAGACTTTTCTTCTGCCTAAAGCAAGGGAGAGTATTGAAGAAGTGAATGTGAAATCAGAAGTTGCTGGATGACTGTAATATCCCAAAAAGAGACATTGTAAGCCTTTTTTATCAGAAACAGATTAGAAACAGGAGAAAAGAATAAGCCATCATTTATCTTGGGTTTCACTTTCCAAGTGACAGCAAAAAACAAAAGTTAGTTCACAATCTTTGCATTTTGCTGTGGGAATGTCACATAACACAAGAGACCATATGGAGTAATTTAGCCTCAAAAAGCCATTGAAATGCAGAGGCTGCTTGATCTGGAAGGACAACAATTGACTAAATCTCTAAACAAAAAAGGAGAGAGGGAGGAAAAGAGAGGAAAGTAAGTGAAGGAAGGAAAAGAAGGAGTAGGCTCAGAGCAGGCAGACTGGCAGCCTTTGAGAGTTCACACTTTATCTTTCCTCACGGCAACAGCTTTGTTCATGTGCCTAAACATTGTCTGGAATTTTGTCTTCTTTCTAAGTTTCACGTATTTTTGGAGAGAAAATGGAAAGAAAACCATATTTTGATACTGTATTTCCACGCTGTAACTATGGATGTGTAAGAATAATCTACTGATTTGTGGAAATCAGGGTTTCAGAGGATATGGATTCAGTTTTCTCTCCCATTTACACTGAGAATGACGCTGGATTTAACCTGGACAGGTCCATTTCCATATAAAATGCAAGGCCTTAGTCATGTCACTGCTTCCATCTGCTTTGGAATCACAGAAGTGAAATAATCTCAGACACATCTGAACCTTGTATTTGCTTTTTGTCACCTTTCCCCTTTATGTAGATTTTACAAATACAGAAGGATTTCCCAGAAGTCCCTTAATCCAGGCTGGAGAAACAAGTAACAATTTGGTCCCATCGTGTCCAGCCAACGATGTGCAGTAACAGCAGAGTCACCCACATCTGCAAGAGGGAACAAAAGATAATTTTCAATATACAAAAATATACAATAAATGCTTCACCAGGGCTATTTTTCCAGTAGGATATATTGGTTTATTTGGATAGAATTTATTTTATCCTGGACCTTCACAGAAACCTCAGATGGAACTTCTGTCCATGTTTCAAGAGCCTGCACATGTTTTCCCCAGGAATTGCACTTTCCATTGGTACTTTTGTCCAAGTTTTTGTTAATGATACATCGATATTGCACCAGTTCTGTTGTATTTGCTTTCCATAACCTGGTATCAGAGAGGAATCCATTCTGCAGGGCTGTCCATCCATGGAGAAAATACACTTGGATTCCTGTGCGTCCGGAACTTCGGGAAAGCTGGTGCAGAGCTTTTCAAAAGAGCTGAGAAAACAGCAAATGCTTCTTGTTCCTGTTTCTAGGAGACAACTGCAGGAACACAGTGAGGAATCTGTAGAGTCAGCTCGGGTGCAATGTGAGCAGACAGCTCAGTCAGTTGGGCACAGAGCTCTGGGTGTTGCAGACCTTTTGTTATTTCTGCCCCAGAGTCAGTTTAGTTTTAATTTCCTCCCTCAAACTGCCAGGAGGATTTTACTAAAGAAGCCCAAAGACACTTTCCTCAGTGGGAAGTGAACAGTAGCAAGAGGTAATGGTCTATTCTGGTGACCCTGAAAGAATGTACTCATAGAACTAAATGTTTGGGTCTTTAAAATGTTGGCTACACTTGATTGTTGGCATTTTTCATGGCAAAATATTTAATGTGTACTGCTTTCATAGCAGTAGTTGCATTTTCTGATTATAATTACTATAGAACCTGTAACTCTGAAGCATTTTGATGTTTTATTCTTTAGAACTTTGTTAATGATTACAAGATTTAGTAGTTTGTGGCAGAGATTTGAATAGTGATAAAAGGCTCAGTGTGTTCAGAAACTGAAGAACTGGTTTCTGAAGTCAGAGGAGGTTCAGTGAGTTCTGTGATTCTGTAAGTGCTGTGTTTTGGCACATCCCAGACACTGAACTGCTCTTACACCAGAGAAATTTCTTACACCAAAACTCCTAAAGGTTCACAGCACCAGAAAGCCCTGAGGGAGAGATGTGACAGGAGCCAGTTCCTGCACTGATATCCAGGGAATGTCTTTCACATTGGCTCTTTCTCCAACACAGATCTCCCAGCTTTTCACGCTCCATTTAATCATTACACCTTTTTTTTTTTGGCTTATCCTTTCTCTCTGTGATGGAGCTTTGCTGAGTTCTGGATGAAAAGCTGCCACCTCAGATGTGTGAATAGAGCATCACCTTCTTCTGAAAATTAAAATAAAAGCCTGCTTATTTAATAGGATAAATCTCCATCTCCCCAAGTAAAGGATCCTTAGAGGATGTCTGTCCTATTCCTGCATGTCACAGGATACATATTCCAAAGGGGATACAGCTGAGAAAGGCTTCCATGTGGCACTGGACACCTCAGTTCTTGAGGAATAAGCTTCAAATAGGTTATATCTTCCCTTAGCCAGACTTGTGCTGGCTGGCAGGAATGTTTGCATGGACAGAGTCTGGGGCTGCTCTGCAGTGGGGCTTCTGAAGATCCCACTTGTATTTGAATTTACCAAATTAAATGGTTATTGGCTCTCAGGGGGTTCTTCCCTCCAATATGAAATAACCAAGGCCGTGTCATTTCCAATCTGTGCCTGTGCCATATTCAAGCACATTTCTAAGAGCTGCAGCTCAGTTCAGGCAGCAAAGCAGCACAAAAGGGCTTTGGCATGAACTTTTGGAGTCGGATGATCCCTGCACTTGCTGTCCAGGGCAAGATAAGCTGCCTCTCAATGGGAACAGCCCCAGCCATGAGCAGTGACTTTGAAAACTTGCCAGGTAAAGCCAAGGAAACTGTGAAGCCACTTACTGGGTATGAATTGTTATTCAGCCCTCACAAAAGAGGAGGCTTTGACAACACCCCCCGTAACCTTGGCAAAGGGTTTTGTTAAGCAGGTCTGTGCCTCGCTGGCTTTTCAACTGCCAGGCATTCATTGGTGCCTCCTGCACGGGCACTTGTGTTCCAGAGAAGGGCTGGGTGGTGGTGGCAGCTGTGGCCTCTCGCTGATCCTTCCCCTGCTCCCAACAGCCGCTCCAGCAGCGGCCAAATCCCGGACCCCGCGCCGCTCCCGGGGGAGAGCAACCACCACTTCCCACTCCTTCCTGCAGATCCCCAGCCTCAAGTGGTACAATGTCCTCTTATTTGGAATCTGAGAGTCATGGAACTGTTACGGTCAGAAAAGATCTTTAAGGTCATCAAGCCCAACCGTCGAGATGGAGATTTCCATGTCCAACATCTGGCCACTGCTGGGGTGGCACACTGAGCAGGGACCCACAGGGAGCATTCTGCAAAGATACCAGCAACTAAAATGTGTGTGTTTTGAAGGCTGGAATATTGTTCTCACAATGCATCTGTTATGAAAAGACAGAGGAGTTAGGAAGAAGGAGCTACCAATTCCTCCAAAGTAGAGTCTGACCTACTGAGCAGGACTGGAGCTGGTTATAAACAATGCAGAAGCAAACATCATACAGTCATTAGACAATTAAATAGTGCTTCTTTTTGTGTCTCCAAACCAGCAATTGAGGGGAATGCAGGGATGCTCTGATTAGACAGAAACAGAAAACATTTAATTTCCACTTCCTTTCAACAATTCCTAAATTCCTTCCTTGAAGAGTCACCTTTCCAAAACTCTGCATTTTGTGTTCTACTTAACCTCATGGGTATTCCAGAGAACATTCTAGCTCAACTTCTCTTTCTACACTCATTAGTTCAGTGCTCTTGGCTCATTTCCTAGGATTAGGTCTAGCACAGCCTCTGACCATTCAGCCATTTGACTGAAAATCATTTCCCTCTTCACTTCTGTAGTTTTCCTTTCAGTGCCTGAGCAATTAAAATCCCAAGTGATCAAAGCCCTGGTCTTCCAACTGTCCCTTGCTTTTCAAAATCATGGCATGAGCTCCTTTGCCTCACTGCATGAGCTGAACTCAAACAAAGAAGGTATGACAATTGCACAATTGTTAGGAACTGTGAATACTGTCTTAGCCAAAATATTGACATCATTCTGACTTCCACATTAAGGATTAATTTTTACTAGGGCTGTAACTACAGATCAGCAAATCATTTCAATGTCATTAAGATCAAATTGGTTGTCACATAAGATCATTAAAGTCTAAATAACTATTGCTTTTTACTTTCCTGTCTTGATTTCTTGGTTTTAGCTATTCTGTATCATTCCTGGATTATTTCTGACTCTCCACAAGGAAAGATTTCACAGGTGTTTATTCTTTTCTGGCTCTAAATTGTCTATTTTATGTATCTGCAGCATCTGTTTCATGGAAGCATACAAATTGTTTCTGTGTATATAATTTGTCCTGACTCAGATGTTCCTTCCACAACTATGGATTCCTTTACGTCGACAGTAATGATTCTCCAGGCATTTTTAGTCCCTTGTGTCAGTGAGTCACTCAGTCTGTGTTTGTGTGTCCCCACATCCTGGGACACAATAAGCAGATGGTACCTGCTCAGGACTCCTCATCCCAAACTTCTCTAAGTGCCTTCTGCACCCCCTGGTCACACACTGGGGGAAGCAGCACGTCAGCCAAAGTTAACACACCTTGTTCCATCCAACAGTGGCTCCTGGACGTGGAGCTGACCCAGAGCAGGTGGAGCACTGCTCCCAGGAGGTGCCATGTGCCTGGAGTCACAGAGTGGGTGGGTTTGTGGGCAAGGTGGAAAGAGGGAGGTTGTTTTGTTTTGTCAGTGAGTGGGAGAAGTATTGAAGTTGTAAAGAACATCGGGAGCGTGGGGGGCGAGGGGGGAGAATGGAGGCTTTGCAGCACTGTAATTTCCACCAGGGCAGGGATCTCAGAGCAGGCTGTAGACTGTGCAATACTTGAAACAAATAGATGGAAATGAGTCTTTCTTCTCAGGAGCAGGGCTAGAAGGTGTTTGCAATGCACAATTACCAGAGCCCTACCAAGCTGCTGGTGAATTCCTCCACGCAGAGCTCCGTGTTTTCCTGCCCTCAGCCAGCCATTCATTTGTCCGCCCACAGCCTGGAGCACCCGGCGTCAACAGGCAGCTCCAAACCCTGCTCACATGGCTCTGGGAACAGGGAGCATTACCCAGGGGCCCCAAAATAGAAACCCCTGCCTGCCTCAGAGTCCTCTGTCAGCAGCCGTGACAATCCCAAAGTGCACAAAATGTGCTGGAGATGTTTAGAGTGAGTCTTGCCTTTGATTCTATGAAAAGCATTCTTTTAAAACAAGGTATGTTTTAATGCCTTAGCTGGGGTATTAAAGAAAGAGTTTGAATTGTGGGTTCGAGGTAAAATTGACCCTGAAAGCTGGATTGGAAGAATTATTTCAGGGTTGTTACAGCAGTACGAATTTACCTTTCAGAGGCACAGCTTGGTTTAGAGTTGCACATTGAAAAATTTTTCTCTTATTTTGTGGACGTGTGTTCATGAGAAATCAAGTATTATTTGTGGACATGTCTTCAGAGAAAATGAAATTTTTATTCCTCACCAGGTGATAGAGTCTTCTTCCTCAGCCCTTGTGCCATATCGTTTATCCAAGAAGTTAAAAGTATGTAAAGCTGGCATGTGTGAGTTCTTTTCCTGCAAGATAAGATATATTTCAATGTCAGTATCATAGAGGATTGAGGCCCAAAGAAGAGTTCTGAGTTATGTGAGGTCTCAGGGAGGCCGTGGCAGACCCCAGAAGCAGAACGAAGGTGACCTGGCTTGTGATCCCCGGCTCTGTCTGTCAGCTGATCTGGCCTCTGTGGAGACACTCTGGTGTCATTTACCGTGCAGTCCAGCACAGCCAGGGCTGGCCCTGCAGCTCGTTTGCAGAAGCTTTTAAACGCCAGCTTAGCAGCAGTGCTGGCTTGGCAGGGGAGCGAAATGCAGGACAAGGTCCCCAGCCAAGGGCTGCCGCTGCTGCAGCGAGTTGCCGGTGCCCGGCGCAGTCCCGGAGCTGCCTCCCCGTTCGGCACGGGCTGGGCTGTGCACTCCTTCCTTTGTGAGCCAGCCCGGGGACACGGGGGAACGGCAGAGTTTATTATAAACTGAGTAAAGGCACAGACTATTGCTGGAGGAGATCCAGGGTTATAAAAGATCGGAGCGGGGGGAGGAGGAGGAGGGAACAGGACATAATTTGTGTTTGTGCGTGAGGGGGTGCAGACTGGTGGCTTCGACGAGGCATTCCCCAAACCCTCAGGACCTTTGCCTGGCTTTGGTGGGATTTTCTGCAGTGCAAACCGTGCTGGTGTCAAAGCCCACTTACTTTTTATTGTATCAATCATCCTCCTTATGCAGCAACACGACTCGGAGAACGCTTGCAGGTCCTGTTGTGAATGAGCTCCGCTCGCTGCCAGCTCAGCCTAGTTACTGCTGTAACTTAGTCTGGGGGATGGGAGAAAAAGGTTGCTGCTACTTTAAATATAATGCATTAAGAGGATGCTGGAAAAAGGCCTGCATGCTGTAATACCCAGCCATCGAGTTGGAAAAGGAGCCAGATGTAATACAAAAGAAGAAACACAGCCTCTTATGGATGCTGCACTAATTCATAAATCAGGTGAATCAGCTTAGGCAACTGCTGTGTTTTTATGCCTCTGCTGCATGGAGAACTGCATGTTGGATGCTTTTATTTGAAGTAATGGAACCAGATAATCCTTTGGACCAGGACTACTCCAATGGTAAGAAGTAGAAAACATAGAAAAGAGAGGGGAAAAAAGGATAACGAAAGAGTGTCGGAGTTACCCATCCTACTGAAGTGCAGGGATAGGCATGTGTTTGTACTGTCTTCTGCATGGATAAGTAGAAATGAATGTGGTGCTGTGCTTCACATGATCTTAGAAATCACTGTTTACAGGGGCTGGAGGGAAATGTGCAGGAGGCTGATTCATTGATCTATTGCCTTGGAAGGAGCAGCAGTGAGGCAGAATGAACCTGTGTCCTGGGCAGTCTGTGCAGAGGGAAGAGGGAGCTCTGCATCCCTCCCCATCCAGTTTGAGGGGCTTTTTGCCACTGAGAAAAGAATGTAACTTTGTGCCGTCTGTGCTGTCAAACGGAGCATTTGGGAACAGATTCTTTATCTGCAGAGAGCTTTCCTACAGGCAGTCGCATGAGTAATTTACTTAGGAGGATATATTTAGCTAAGGACCACATAAATTCACCCTGGAATTAAAGTCCATGCTTAAAACTGCAGCTATTCCATGGATTTACAGCATTCCACATGCTGATGTTGTGGTATCTAGTCTATTGGAAGGCAGACAAAACAGCATAAATCGGGGGGAAAAGTTGTTTGCAATTGCAAATCTTATTTCTCTGTTAGTGGAGAGAATCGGCTGCACTGAGAACAACAAATTGTTCATGTTTGTGAAAACAATTTACGATGGTGATTTTTAGAATGAATTAATTCTGAATACAGTTTGAAATCCACCAAGCAGTGCACTTGCTACATATATATTGTCCAGGAACTAGTTATGTATTTCCCTCAGCATGTCCCCTGCTGATAACTAGAGCTCCAGGTCAGACACAAGTGCAATGTTAATGTCACTGAGACCTGAAACTGCGTGGAAAGAATGTGGGTAAGGGAATGAAGTAACATTTAAACTGGGTGAACAGTTGACTGGGCACATATAAGTGGGCAGCACTGCTTCACTTGGGGCTCTGTGCTGTGCTGAAATCGAATTCAACATAATCAAGGACAGATTTCAGTGGGGTTTCAAATGGTAGTATTTGTGTGGAAATACTAAGAGGGGAGGATCACTCTTTTTATGTAATGTTTCTATTCTTTTTCATATGTAGTTATATTAATTCCTCTCTAGAAGAACAGTAACTACATGTTATGTCTTATGTCTCCTCTTAGACCACTAAGACATAAAATTAAATCTTACTTTCTTTACAGCAGGAAGTTTTAATTACCACAAAAGTGCATGCACAGTTTGAGCTGTTGTTAACAAACATACAAGCAAGTGTTCCTGCCCATCCTAACATTAGAATCTGGATTTTAGGAGTCAGAGAGTGTCTTGGTTCTGTGGGAAATACCAGTTTACCTTTTTTTTCTAATATGTTAAAATGGCTCACTGAATTTAGAATGCATATTTTAAGATACTCAGGTTTCTCATTCTTTTTCTTACAGACATGTAAAATATATTCTGTCATATTGTGTAGAAACTCATTTTCCTACAAAATACTCAAATAAGTGGGCAGACACTGGGAAGGTTCATAAGCAGAAGGAGACAGAAGTAAACACTGTTGGTACCAAGGATCTGAGAACCTTCACTGACTCCCCTTCCTAAGTGTCTAAGTCCCATCCTCCTGTTAGAGTTTTTTTAATTACTTTGATTTAAACTGCCTCATTGTAAAACAAATGGGTTGAACCATTTATTGATCAGAAAGTCAATTCCTTAACTGTGCTGCTGCTGGAGCTGCAGCACTGCAGGGCTGAGGGGTTCAGCTGTTCCTCTGATATTCCATGCATTGTTTTGAGTGGATTCAGCAAATACAAAGTTCTCAGAAATGTGCCAGCAGAGTGTTGTTAAAGATTTGCCCCTCTGAGAAATTCCCTTGTGGAAGCAGCTCCTTGGTCCCTCTGTCCAACAGCCCCTGAGCTGCTCTGAACACACTGGGAACTCTTGAGTTCTTCTCACTGCTCATGTGACAAATGAGTGACCACAACTTGAAACTCCTGTGCTTGCTGTTAAAGAGCTTTTTTACCTTCAACAAAGTCAAATCAAATCCCCTTCTCTGCCTGCAGAATGAAATCTGTTCTTTAATTTTGGATCTGCTGGGAGCCCATGTGGGTTAACCATCTACCTTAAAATTCAGCCTCAGTTCCTTCTTCGTTACTTATTGCCAGCTCAATCAATAGTTCAATTAATGACAGAAAAAGCTGTTCTGAAGAATTTGTTGCAATAATATACTTTGGAGTTGCTCTTTTTGCCTCCTGCACCCCTTCCATTTGCTTTCTGAGATGCACAAAATCAGCCCACAGGACGTTGGTGGAATATTCAAGGCTGGGAAGCTGTGTCTCAATTCTTAGCACAGGGTTTTTTTTCCCTGATCAAATTAGGTTGCCAACTTTCATGGAGCTGCCTCTCAGATTTGTTGTTGCTTGTAACTGGAACAGGGAATGGCCACTCATTTATTTGGGGGCCTGAAATGAGGTTTAAGCTCTTAGTTTCCTTGATGTAACAGACCCTGGAATAAAATCCCAACCTATGGGTGCAAAGTTATTGGATTTTTCTCTGTGATTCCTCACTGAGCTGCAGTACTTGACACAAGCTTGACAGGCTGCTCTTCATTTTCATATTTATGAAAGTTCTGTAACTTCTCTCTATGTGTGCCTGGGATAAAGGATCACATAAAGCTCCAGGTTCTCATATGGATTTTCAAATCACTAAAGCACCCCCTTCCCCCCACCATATTTTCTTTCAATTCTCCAAAGATTATTGTCATTTTATGATGGCTCACAGCTTTGACTTTCTGAAGTGTTCTTTTTAGTGTACTGGCATGGATTTACTTGATTCTTTTCACAAAAAAATAACTTCTTGGAAAAAAAGTGCTGAAGAATGTGCTGATTCCAAAACCATAACCCTAAATTACCCATTTCAGAGGGATGACATATCAGAGCTACAGATTTCTCTTTTCTCATATAGCCACTTGCAGCTACAAGAATAAAAGACAACTCAGCAGCTTTCTGCAAGCTGGTGGAGATTTATAAGATATTTTATTTGTGTACAAACTCTTGAGGACAAAATATCTATGAATTATGCATTCATTGTGTCTTCTAATTACTCAGATCTCAGTTTATACAGCTCTAGTCAACACTGGAACCACCTCTGAGTTTATTTCTTGTCTGTGTCCTGGCAATATTTCTTTGTGATTTAGTTGTTAATCCTTTAAGAGCACAATATTTTTATTAGACAACCTTTTGAACAACCCTGTTGACCAGATCCCAACTACTGGTTTTAGTGGAATCATGTTCCCTAGAATAGGTGTGAGTCACAGAGGCAGATTTTGTGCCAAAAGAAATGAAATCAAACCATTGTGCTTAAATAACACAATAATTACAGCATATTTTCTTTGGTCTCTGACACACAGTGAACCAGGTGAGTTACTTGGGTGACAGCCAGGCCTGAACTTCGTGTGCTGCTGGTAATTTAGATTCTTCAAGCACTGTTCTAGGGCAACAGTGACATCCTGGCCTCAATGACACCATGATGTGCATTAAAAATCCCACTTGGGAGAGAGGAAAACAGAACCAAGGAGTGGCAAAACAGAAGTTTTTGTGGATTGGTTTGTTAGCAGAGTTGTGGGGGAAAGCTCCAGGGAAATAGGAGCCCGAGGATTCCACTGTACAGTGATTTGTAGATGCATTCCAGTTTCCAGGTAGGGAACTGGATTGTGGACCACTGTTCCATGCAGTCCCTTCCTTTCTCTCCCTGCTGGACTCGGTGGCAGGAGGTGCAGCCAGTCAGTAAAGGAGCATCCTGCTGGATTATGAGCACGTGAGGCAGAGCCATCCATAGGGAATCCTGAAGGAATGGAACCACCCAGACCTGGGGGTGCTGGAAACAGTCACAGCAGTGTCTTCATTCTCTGGAAATAAAGAGAAGGGTCCTTTCATAGTCAAGCAAGTCCAAGGCCTCTTTTCTATTCCTTCTACAAGACAGGATTGTGAGGAACCTCCCAGATGCATCTCTGCAATAAAACCACGACCAGAACTTTCTCCAACATCAGCCATAGTTAGAAGGTGAATTCAGCAGAACTAAATGGAATGGAAGAGTGCCCAGACAGGGCATTTCAGGGGAGCAGAGAGGATGAGGGGTCCAAAACATACATCTGATATTTCAGGGTATTTATAGGTCAGAAGCTTTTAAATTCATGACATTCTGGTAGCAGACAGCAGAAAGTGGAGAAGTGTTGGTTGTTACTGAGATCTGAGACCCACATTTGGGCACAGGGTCGGTCCAGTGGGTTTTCTGAGACCTTCAGTGAAGGGAGATCATGATCCCATCCCTGGACCTGAGCTGCTGGTGGTGCCCTAAGGAGTGACAGCCAGGGCTGCCTTCCTCCCTGACTAACAAACACACCACACACAGGGATTTAGGCAATAAATAGCTGCTTACCTTTACCCACTCCACTGCAAGGCTCTTTATTGTGGCTGCCCAGGAGGTTTGTCAAGGCACACACCTGGTTATCCCAGCACTTGGAGCACTGTGGTGATAATATTCACATGTAGATGTGCTTCCTCTCTGAGCATCTCCAAGGAACCAACACATGGAAAAGCTTTAATTGCCAGGCATTCCTAGTGCTGGTACAGGCTCGAGGCCCAGCAGATGCTTTGCTCAGTGAGTCAAGGATTTTGGCTGCGGTGGAGCTTAATGCAGGGATCAGAAAATTACTGCCAAAATGAAGTTGCAAAAATTTTTTGTTATCCTACCAGATTTAGATATCCCTGTAGTTTGGTTTTACACCTTTAAATCCTCCTCTGGCCACAGCTGGAAGTTGGTGGACAGCTGTGGCAGATGGAATAACACAAGCCCTTGTTCTTTGTGGTGTAGTTTTAGGTGAGGGTTTGTTTGTTTAACATTGGGTGGGCATGGCTTGGCTGAGGGAACAGAACCATCCTGTGGATGTGGGTTCTGCTGTTAATCCTTGGGAGAAATCCTGATATTTGGTGTTCTGAAATAGGAAAGTAAGATGTAGAGTTCTTTTATTTGGTCTAGAATGAAGAAAAAAATTGCCTTAAAATAACACTAGTAAAAGTTAGACCAGAGTTCACAATGTTTTATTGTCTCTACTACTGGCTTTCTATTTGCAGAAATGCTGTCAGAGCATTTTGTGGCACAGGGAATATCCCTGAAGAGTTTTTCACAGTCCATGTGTCAGACAGGAATGCAAAGGATCAATTTACAGCCACAGACAAAGATCTGAAAATGTCCAGGGGGACCTGGGAGAACATTTCTCACCCCAAATAGTTTCCCTGGTTGAACTGATCCCACTTGCCTGACTGCAGCTTTCCCAGAGTTCAGAGCCAGAGCTGTGAGTGCAGGGGGAGCTGCAGCAGCACCGACCACACTCACCCCGTGCACTCCCTGCTCTGGCAGAGCTGAAGAGGATCTCAGAGTGCTTTGGAAAGCTCAGGAGTATTCCAGGGAGAAACCTGCTTTGTTTAGCAGATCATCCTTTGCTACTGTCAGAAAAACCAGGCATTGAGCTGAGGAGTTGTATTGAAAAACCCTCTCTGGATGGGATGATGTGTGAGCTACTCAGAGCAGTTGGAAGTAGTTCTGCAGTTCTGTTTGACCAGTTTTTGGGTAATGGTTGTACTTTCCCTGAAGTTGGGAGTAATTTTTATTTCATTTATTCTTAGATATATTTGTTTCATTGTAATTTAACGTTTCCCAGTAAACTTCAGGATTTATTAATCCTGCTTATTAATTTATTAATCCTAATTTG
This sequence comes from Calyptomena viridis, assembly GCA_013390005.1. NCBI lineage: Eukaryota > Metazoa > Chordata > Aves > Passeriformes > Eurylaimidae > Calyptomena > Calyptomena viridis. Next base: position 122,403 of record WEIV01021968.1, read on the forward strand.
TTAATCTGTTTAGGAGAGACAGCTTTGAAATGAACCTTTTTATATAATTTGCAACAGGATCTGTAAAGTCAGATCTTAATCTTAGAAATATATATTGATGTATTTATTCAGCAAGAGGTGGCAGGAGGAGTTTCTCTGAGTTACCTGGAGGAGCACACACAGACTTCATCCTTTTTCTGACTTCTACAAATGTTTGTTGTTTTCAAGACTGAAGAAAAAACCCCCAAACGATGATTTAATTATTGTGACTTTTAACCCAAGACGAAGTTGATCACACAAATTCAAAATACAGACAACGTAATGAGGATTTAGGGGAAAAAAGCAGGTGCACCGGAGTGAAAGCACTGCTCAGAACAGGGGCTGCTGAGCCGCCAGCCTGTGCCTCTGCACACAGAGGGAGCCAGGTTTTCTTCTCCCTGCTTATTCATTTTCTGAGTCATTCATCTTGTGCTGTAGCTATTGAAAACTGTAACAGAGTCTGGGAAGCGCTTGGCTTTTGAGCGCTGCCTCCTGATTGGGCTGGGAATGCTGCTGTTGGGGAATAATGTGTGAATACCATCTGCTCCGAGGAGCCGGGAGCCTGCGGGAGTTGTGCTCCAGAGGCACCTTCAGCCGCCGCTCCGGGCAGGGGGAGCAGCGGGCGCTCCTCCTTTCTTAGCCAAACTTCCAGTTGTCGCTGGATTTCTTTTGTATTTCCCCGTCGAACTTTTTTTGGTGCTTTGCTCAAGGGTCGAGGTGCTTCTCCTGTGGGTTTTGGGGGTGGGTTTCCTCGATTTTTCTCCCTGCGTGGGATTTCTGCTGGGGTTCAGCATGCACGGCAACCCGGGAAATAAATCGGGGAGTTTTGCAGCTGTTTATTGCAGCACGAGAGTTCACATGGAACGTCTGGGCTGCTTTGAGAAACTACTTCCAAAAATTTGACCTGCTCGTGGAAAGGTAAGCTGTGAAGGACTTTGGAATTTCGGGGGCCGACTTTTTACTTGCACAGGGGTTTGTTTTGTTAGGAATGAACGTGTCTCCTTTGCAATGGAGTTGCCTTGTTGCAAAGCCTGACATCAAAGACTGGGGTTTGTCTCTGGATTTCTTTAATGAGCAGAGTTGGAACAACGATTGTCTCTTGCTCTTTTGTGTAGAAATTGTTTTACAATTGGCCTTAGCACAAACTTTGTGCAGTGTAAGTGTCATTGTAATTCAGAATAGCAGCTGTTTTTTGGGTCTGCATCTTTATGAAGAGAACTCTCTCAACTCCTGTTTTCCTGCCTATGGAATCTCTCTGAGCCTGTTATCTCAGAGCAAACACAGTTAGTTTTCAGCAGGCTGGGTTTCCACTTCAAGAACACAGGCTGTAGTTTGTGAGCCCGACAAATCCTGCTCATAGTGACCTGCTGGGGCAGCCTCAGTCACTGGAGACAAAACTGGAGCCTTTCCTGTACCCTCAGAACAGGCCTGACACCACAGGGCTGGGGCCACCACTGCCTCAGCACACCCTGAACTTTGGGATGTGACTTTCAAAACACATTTTTTTCCTGAAGGTTACATTCAGTCAGACTCTTCTGTGTACACTGGGAAAAGTTAGTGAAGGGAGGGTATGAAATACTGATGTTTTGCAAAATCTGAGCCCTCCTTCCACTGCGTCAGGTTATTCAATTTCCTGGGTCTGTTCCAGGGACAAATCTGCAAAGCCTATTTCTAAGGCTTTGCTGAAGGTTCATTGTAAATTATTTTTGGCAAATGCCTGATTTTTAGCTTCCTCTTTTGTGTTGGTATGTTAATTGTAACTGTGTAGTAAGTGTGTGAGTTGCATGTACTTATATGTATTGTAAGAGACATGTTTGGTACCTGTAATTAAGGGAACAGTGGATTGATGTAACTGATACTTGATCTAACCCAAACTTTTTGTACTGAATCAATGTTAGATAAACAAGAGAAGGTCTTACATCTGCTGTGCTTTCTCATACTCAGGTTTGGAGCAAATGTTCTTGTAGTACAGAAAAGAGGTGTTTCTGTCTGCAGTGTCACTAAAATAATTAACAATGAGACATCTTTTCACTCAGTCATTTTTCTGGCAGAGTGCCAGATCATCAAAAGTGACTCCTTTAATGAGGAAAAAAATTTACTTTGCCGAAGCCTGAATCAGGAAAATTGTGGCAAGCCACGGATGGAATTAGGATTTGGGCTTCAATGATCCTTGTGGGTCCCTTCCAACTCAGGATATTCCATGATTCTGTGAAGGAATGTCTGGATCACACCAGGGTAGGCCACTGGTCCCTGTGCTCACTGGGGACACAGGATATATGGATATATGGAGTAAGGTCTCACTGTGCCTGGTGCAAACCAGCAGCATTTTATGGGTGCTAAGGAACCCTTGGAAGGTCCTGCATGCACCAGTTCCAATGGGGTTTTCCAGGAACCCTCACATTTCTGGGCACAGAAAAACTATTTCTCATTCATCGCTGTCAATAGTAATAACAATGATAAATGTTCACTTAGGTCTTTTTTGGTGGAATTAGGTTGTCAGTCATAGATTCCCCAACCTGTCATTGGCCCAGACATCATCATTATAGTGAAGCAGCATGAGGAATAAAATTCTGACCTTTGAACTCCAGAGGTGGGATCACTTCCACTCCAGACCTGGCAGAAGGTTTCTCAGCCATTGGCAGGAGTGACCAATGGAATATGGGACAGTGGAATCCGAGCTCTGTAATCCCATGGAATGTACATGTGCACACCCAGATCAAACACCAGCTGGTTGTAAAAGTGGGGTTATTTTTTGCTCAGAGTGGACAAGCTTTTTATACTTCATCCACCAGCAGTTCTTTGGTTTAGTGCAACTGTGAGGGGTGTTTTTGGATGGGTAGAGTTGCCTGGTTACAACCCTTGTGAGAGGGTTTTACTGCAGGATCCCTCACAAACCTCCCCACAACCTGGCACTGCTCAATATTTCCCTTTAATGGGATCCTGTGTAGCTGCAAAGCACTTGTTTGCCTGCCTGTTTATTACACTGGTATGATCATGCAATGCTTCCATGTTTTCCCTCTCTAATCCAGGCAATGTCATTCCAGCTTAAATGTGTTGCTTTTATCCTCTTTTTATAAAGGGGAGCTGAATTAAAAGTGCCTCGTCCAGGGTCACACTTGGGCAGCTCTGTCATGATGTTGGAGTGGCAATGGATCTCCAGTGTTCCTGGTTATCCTTTGCCATTCTTCTCACTGCCCAGTCTTCCTCCCTGCTCATTTCCATGTCTTTGCTCCTCTCCCCTCCCCGTCCCTTCAAAAATAAGAATAAATGGCTGGAGGACATTTGTCATTTTGCTGTGGAGACCACAATCCATCTGGCATGGCTGTGAGAGTCTGGAAAACCTCAGGACAAGTTTTCCAGCAGGCCAGGCCGTTTGTTTCCTTGAAGATGAAGAATTCTAATTTTCACTATGGGAAAATACTTTTTTTGCTAAAGTGGCAGCCCTGACAAAGCCACATTGTTGTGTATTTACAGCCTGATTTCAGGGATCCACATGGATTTCTCTTCTCCTCCACCAGAACTCTCTTGCCTGACTTGGCTGCCAGACTTTCTCTGGGAATTCAGTCTCACTTAATTCACAAAGAATGTGCCTCCCTCTGCCTTACTTGGTGCCTGGAGTCTAAACCAGGACATTTGTAGTGAACTTCAGCTTATGACAAACCTGACCTACCTAGAATTGACGTTTCCAGTTTGCAGACATGGACCAGGGAGATGAGGCTCTGCCATTGCCACGGAAGTACTTGGCATGTATCTGTGCTGGCTCTGCCTTTTATATAATCTCATCTCCCTTTGCCAAGGACTAAAATGTAATAGGGACTATTTTTGTGATCTTGGGAGTATTTTTGCTGGCTCTGAGCTCCTCGGAATAGATGCCGCCTCCTGCTATGATGTCATTGCTCCTGGTGCTTGCCAGTAGACTATCAAAGTATTAAAAATCAAGAGAAAATCAAGATAAGATAAGAAAATCAAGATAAGACAAGAAAATCAAGATTAAAAAAATTGTTATCTTGCCTCCATGTAGGTCAGATAAAGCACAGAAAGCAGTTTTAAACAGAAGAGAAGCACTAAGGGAGAGAGAAGGACATCAGAAAAACTGGGACAATCCAATGGCAAGCACAGCAGACAGAGAATTCCTGGGTTCTGTTTCAGACTGTGGGAAACCATTTTGCAGAGCAGCTGTGGAAAGTGAAAAATCAGCAGAAGGAGGTTTGGTTTTTGAGTTTCCTCATGGAAATTTTGGAAGTCCTTCTTTCTCTCAAGGAATTTCAGCCCACGCCTGCTCTTCCCTCACAGGAGAGAGTGACCCTGCCTTGGGGTGGATTGTCCTTAGATCCCTGACCCAGAGTGTCACCTGGGAACACAACTGAGTGACTGGAACAGGGACTGAAAATGGATCAACCTTGGGAATTTAGTCTTGAAAAAATGTAGCCAGGACTTCATGGCAGTTACGTCAAGGGCTTTTGAATGCTCAAACCCCAATGTTCTACAGAATTATTTCCAAAGAAAACTCAGCTGATTTCATCTTTCCTCCAAACTTGTCCCATTGGATAGTATTTCTTTACAATCCAGTGTCATCAATGTCAATCATCCAGTGTCCTACTCTTGTCCTCTGTAGTGTCTAAAACAATGCTGTTCCCACTACCAGGACAAAAATAAAACATATTCTTTACTTCTAAAGGAATATCAGACAATGATGATATTTCTCAGAATTTGTTAATTTAGCATTTAATTCCTTAGAGTTAATGCTTTAAAATAGTTACTGCTCCATTCATCTCAAACTTGGTCAAAACTTGAGTAGTTTTGTACATTCCAAAATGTGTATTTCCAGGTGTTTTTGCTGCAGTCCCATAGAGCATCTCTGGGTTCATTTCCTGACCTCAGCAGCTTCCAGGCAGGACAAGAACCTCCCTTGCTTTGAGATTGTAATTTTTAATTTGGTAGCACAGAACTGAAGGCAAAGAATATTGTCAGCTGAAATGAGTCTTGTACTAAACTTCTTTGTGCAGCCTCATGTCTAATAGAGCTGAGATTAAATGGTTTATGGACAGTGGAGAAGAACTGAATCTCTGGAATAAAGTCAAAGTCTGAGAATTGGTGTCTTGAGAAATGTTTGAAGAGGGAAGTGTTTTAAATGTGCATCACTCATTCCAGTGAAGGAAGAGAATGTGCTTTGGACTGGACAGGGTGTTTGTCAAACTGGTGTCTGAAAGGGCTGCTGGGCATGGCTGGAGTTTATAGATGTTCACAGGAGAATTTCCTGATAGTATTAATTGGAGAAATGCTGATAATCATTAATAGGATTAAAAAGAAATGGAGAACACTGATAATCTCTGCAAGTTAATAGAGCTCCTGTGGCTGAATTTGGGCTGGTGGGAGCAAGGGAGAGCAAGTCTGTTCTTAAAAAGAAATTCTTTGTCAGTGAATCAGTTCAGCTTTGGTTCCTTGCAAATGGATCTCACATCAAGAAATGTTCGTAAATATTTTAAGCTAATTATATATGTACATATTTTGGTGTAGGATAGAGATTAAATATAAATTAAAAACCAACACAGAGAAACACATTCCCCAATGGATGATAAACTTTCTCCTACTGTAAAAAACTTGCATCCCAGTAGATGTAACATGGAGATTTTGAAAGCTATAATGTTAAGGGTTAAATGTCCATCTCTTACAGATCCTTTGGATTGTTCTCTGGAGGCCAAGCCAAGAACCAGTGTGTCCTGTCCTTTCCTCCATCCTGATCTCTAATGAATCAATCCTTAATTTTCCACTAGTGAATGGACAGATAGCCACCTTAAGATTTTTTTTACTAATTTTTCTATTTCTGATCTTCCCATGTTTCAGGGAGCATTGAAAACTCCAACCCTTCCCTAGTTGTTTCTTTTTTTACTGCTTGAACATTTTCTTGAGAGATTTTCTCTTGCTCTGTGGATTGCTGGGTGCATTAGCACAGCTTCTGCTTGCCAGAGCTCTTACTAAGTAGAACTGGTTTCAATAAATCATTGGAGCTTTGGAAAGTCTGGAGTTCCAGTCATGGTAGCTCAGAAGAGGGAGGGGAAACAGGAATACAGGGGCTTTTGCAGCTGGGTAAAGAGCAAAGGTAATTCTCCAAAGAAGAGGCTGAACAGAAGGCTCTGTGATACAGTGGTGGGTTAATATTTCATCTGTAGAGGTGGAACAAAGTCTTACAGTGGGGGAAAGTGGGGAAGGTGAGGGATTCAGCTGCTTTGGACAGGCAGTGTGTGCTGTAGCACCTTTGAGCCTTGGAAAAAGGGGGATGTGTCTGGAGTGTCAGTCCAGAGATCCAGGAGCAAGTTGTGTTGGCTCAGTGCAGCTGAGCCCAGCCTTGCTTTCCTGAGCAGTAGAATTCCCACCCCAGGTTTCAGTCTCCCTTTGTTCAGCACATTGATTTCACTCACATCTGAATTGCTTCAGATAACCCCTATCTGTGAAGGTTTGAAGGAGTGATCCTCTTATTTTAATAAATCCTGTAGTATGAAACTGGCTTTAACCTCCCTTTGCTGTTCCTGCTCCCTGTCCAGGGCAAGCTTGGAAATCTTTTTTCTTTCCTTTTTTTTTTTTTTAATTGCTACTTGCCATCGTCAGCCATACGATGTTTTTGATAACAGTCATCAAATTTTACAGCTATCACTATAATCTCACTGCTGTTAACCATCTGCATCACTCCTCATGTTCTGGAGAAAGGGAAGAGAAAACAAATACACAGTGAATTTGAGACAGCAAATCCCTCCTGTTAATGGAGTTTTGTGTCCCAAGTAGCAGCACTGTTTAATGTCTGTGCAAATAACCTCATGGAAATGAGGAAGAATCTTACACAAGTAGATTCCTTAATGGTTTCAAGCCCTTGGGACTATGTTACAGGGATCAGGGGTGAGCTGCAAGGTGTTTGAGTCATAGGAAAGTCTGGACACTTGGAGTTACAACCTCTGTTTGGTGATTTTAATTTCATGGGATCTGAACTTGACATCATTACCAAAGTCAAGTGAAGAGTCACCTGTGTGTGTACCTGGTCCAGGCTGTGAGCAGTGAGCAGAGGGCAGAGCTCCCTCTGAACTGCAGGGAAAGGGGAAGAAACCTGAGCAAAAAGCCCAGGAGAAGCCCTGCTGTGTGAAACAGCCAGGCAGCATGGAACCAAGGCTGGGGTGTTCCTGCTTTCATTCCTGAAAAGGCAAGGACAGAGGAGGAGCCTGTGCCCACAGCCTGCTCCTGGTTCCAGAGGCTTTGGAGAGGCCATTTCTGCTCCTCACTCCTCTCCATCCAGCCGTAAGTCAGAGTTGCCAGATGTCACACCTAATATGGGATATCCTGTACTTCACTTCCAAATCCTGGGATTTGGTCAAAAACCTGTGGAATATTACCCTTCTTGTGCCTGAGTTGAAGGGTGGAAGTCCCCTCCCAGGCAGTGACCTCCTGGCTCTGCTCTCCCGGCTGTTTTGGCTCCTCAGGAGTCAGAGAAGGTCCCTGATGTTGGACAGGTGGAAATGCAGCTCCAAAGTCAAACACAGGTGACACCCTGACCCTGGGCAGGATCTTCACTCAGGAAGTTCTGCTTTTACACCCAGGTGTTACAGGGAAAACCACGGACTTAACAAAGATAATTCTACTACCTGTTGCTTCCCAGGAGTACCAAGAGCTCTGCAGGTACTGCCTTACCTGAATAATGCACAGGAATTTGCCACTGCTTGAAATACACCTTAGAGAGAGGCTGAAACTGAGTTACCCTCCAAAGGTTATACAGTGAAACCTGCATTTCATTGCATTGTTTAATGTTCTATTTTATCAAACTCCCCCCCAAAAAGTGGGTTTATTTTTAAGGTAAAATGTAACAGAGGGACTGAGTCAGGGATAGGGCTGTCACCTTGAGAGTTAAATTGTGGTCTCTTCATTTGGGTGGTCAGGATCGGTGCTAAGATAACATATGTGTCCAGCAAAGCCTTCCAGCATTATATTTAATTATTGTGGACAGGTAAAAGGGGTCCCACGATCAAAATGATGTATTTTAAATTTCCTGATCGTAGTGCTTTAACCTTTGTATTACTGACACCCAAAATTGTAAAAGGAATGTGCACTGAATCGCTGTAATTTTATATATCCCCTTTTTTTTTCTTTATAGGAATCCATTTAAAATTACACAAGAAACCTCTCTTCATCTTCTAAGTGTTTCACTGATTAACATAATTTATAGCCAATTCTTGTGAATGAGGTGATTGTACCCAGGTGATTGCAAAAAGGTCTGTGGATCTCAGCTTTATAAATATTATTCTGAATCTAACTTAGTTCAAGTAATTGATGTAACATGAGTGAGTGCAGTGCAGGGCTCTTCAAGTGCACAGACCACACACTGGGTGATCTCTGGAGCCAATCCTCATCCTGCCTTAGCTTTTCTTAGCAACAAAATTAACTCTGTCATTATAAAATGTAGCCAATACTTCAGCTCTGCACTCGCAATCTTCTCACATGAGATTCAACCCACACTCTAAATTCTGCCTTTCTTACGTGTCATACTCTGCCTCAGAGATCTGGGAACTTCCCAGTTGCTCAGCAGAGCAAATATGTTCTCAGGTGCTGAGGTATTGCAGGGGAACACTGGGAGGTAACAAAGCACCTTCAGACTGGCTCTGACAGAAAAACCACCCAAAGCCTCCTCTTTGCAAACTGTTCATGCACAGCTGGCAGGGCACTCCAGAGAGTGAGAAAGTGTGATTCTCTGAGCAGACAAAGTGGTAACTGAGGGTGCCCAAGGTGACTGGAGGTGCCCATGGCCATGGACAGAAGTTGTCACAGGCAGGGGGAGGTCCCCAGACTGGTGCCCAGCCCTGCTGTGCTGGTGCTGCCATGGCCAGGCTGCAGAATTCACTCAGAGCCCTCCTGGGCTCCTTTGCAGCTCTTTGGCTGCTGGAGCTTCTTGTACTTGTTGGATTTGCCTCTTTCTCCCATAGTTTTTTCCTACATGAACTTTAGCTGCCAAAGGGGCTGGACATTTGCCCAAGGCCTTTTAAATACTCTGGTGGAAACCTTGTCAGTGTGTTTGTGTTTCTGTGAAGTTTTATGGCTTGTTCCTTGTCCCACTCATGAGAAGGTCACTTTGAAAGAGAGGAGGCTGCAGATCTCCCCCTGCCAGGGCCCTGCATCCATGTGTTGGGGGATAACACAAAGGGGACATGAGCTGAAATTTCCTAGAAACTTGGTGGGATCTTTTTTCTTGAAGCAATTTCCTGGAGAGATGGAAACAGGCACAACTCTCCTCTGCAAAACCCTGCATGTTCTAAACAATGAGATCCTGAAAAAAGCTGGAATCCTTCTTACAGGAAAGTAAGGAAATAAAGATTCCCAGCTGTTAATAATAACAAGCCTAGAATTCTTCTTGTTCAAGCTGGAGCAGAATTGCCTGGAAGTCCCTGGAGAATTCCAGTCCAGCACAAGATACTTGAAAGATTTGGATTCCAGTCTAAAATATTTTCATTGCTTGACTGAATTTCCAAAACTAAACTCATAATCCATTCAGAGAAATGAAATTTATAGTGCTGAAAGCCATCAGATTAGGTATTTTGATAAGAGTATCATGACCAGGATGTCTGCTTTAGCCTCCAGGTCTGGAACATCCACGTGGGAATAGAAGAGACCTGGCACAAACCTCTGTGTGGTGCAGCTGACTTGAAAGAAATAATGAGCAGTGGCTTTGAGGTTCCTTTATAGGTGAAAAAGGGGGAAAAGAATGCAAAAGCCAGCATGGCTCAGTGTCTGGGCACATTTTCAAGGCCTCTTTTATTTTGAGTAATTAATTCTGTGTTTTATTAGTAATGAAAGCTGGGGCTATTCTGGAGCAGTAAAGGGTGACTCTGCAGGAAGTTGAACTGATGTAGCATTACTTTTGCAATTTATCACCTGCCTGTAGTGCTTGCTCAGTGTATAATGCAAGTTTATCGGTGTTCAGGGCAATTATATTCTAAATTCACTTCATAATTACTTCTCAAAGACAGATAACTTTAAAGAACTGATTATTTTATAAGTAACTGGAAAAATCTCTAGCGTGACATCTCTTCTTCAAAGCAGTCTAAATGCAAGCTGGTTTTTTGGTGATCTGTTTCAAATAAAGTGATTTCATCCAATAAATATATGTAACAGGGCTTGAGTGTGGTGTATCCAAATGCTTGCAGCCTTTTCACACATTTGTAATGATTCCAACTGGGGCTTTTTTATTTGGTGGATGAAAAATCCATTCTATTTTGTCTTTGGTTAAGGAAGCTTAAGATACAAGATTGTATAAATGTACAGCTTTGGAACTGGTCACAATTACTGGTAGAACTGGTAGAAATGGCAGCTGTGTGACCTCATAGTTCGTGATGGACCTTCCTGCAATTCCACTGAAGGAATTGTGTCAGAGGCCACTGCTGGCCCATTGCTCAAAGAGGAACATTTTCTACCTTGCCCTGCATTTTTGCATTATCCATCTTGGCATCCCAGGACCTGAATTCCAGGCTGGGTGGATCTGAGAGCTGTGCTGAGCTGCTTCCCAGCAGCATTCCCAGGAATCTCAATCCCTTCCATCTGCAGCCTTCTCTCTCTCATCATGTGAAACCCAGAGCTTCTTTCTTGTGAATTCTGTTTGTTAGCTACATGGGTTCCCTGTTTAGTGAACTTCAGAACCTTCAGTTTTCCTTGATTAACTCCACAAGCCCCTCGTGGTGCCCAGCCTTCAGCAGCACAGGGTGGTGTCTGCCAGCTGAACACAACAGCCCAGCCATAAACCCTCCAAAGCTTTCATTTCCAGAGTCTTTTTTGTGCCTCTCCAGGTGTAGGAGGCACTTGGAGCCGTGGGGGGCTCTCAGCTGCCCCCGAGCTGCCAACACAGCTCTGATTGATCACCCAACACGCAGCTCGGAGGGTCCCGCCGTCCCTGCTCGGGCTCTGCTGAGTTACTGCACAGCTTTAGGCAGCAGAGGTTTACTGACTGCAGCAAATAAATTTGCTGTGCTTTATGGAGCACGGAGAAGCTTGTTTTCTGAATTTTAATTGTCTCAATAAATCGTGTTAAGATTGTGTTCCATTAGACTCCGGGAAATTAATGAGAGCGGTTCAAATATGGACGTTATTGGGAAGGTGGGATGCCAAGAGTGCTGTTAGAAAAGGGGTTTAAAATTCAGCTGAGGCAATAATGAGGGTGATAAGGATTGTAGAGATTTGGAGTGCAGCTTCCCAGGAATCCCCATTCACTCTTGGGTTTACCTTCAGGGATTCTGTTGTCCCACTGGGGACTAAGTGATGATCTTCAGGCTTTAGAGGTGAGGAAACATTTGTAATGGGGACCACTCAGGTACAGAGATTGTGAGAAGGGCATCCTCTTGTCAGACTCTAGTTCTGGATCATTTAGGATGGATGATGAAGGATGAACCTCTCCAATAGAGACAGGCTGAGAGAACTGGGGCTGTTCAGCCTGGAGAAGAGAAGGCTCTGGGGAGACCTTAGAGCCCCTACAGTCCTTAAAGGGGCTTCAAGGGGGCCTGGAGTGACAGGACAACAAGGAGTGGTGTTAAGATGGAGAGGGAAAGTTTAGATATTGGGAAGAAATTCTTTACTATAAGGGTGGAGAGGCCCTGGCACAGGTTGCCCAGAGAAGCTGTGGCTGCCCCATCCCTGGAAGTGTCCAAGGCCAGGTTGGATCCACCTGGGATAGTGGAAGGTGTCCCTGCCCATGGCAGGGGAGTGGAACAAGATGGTCTTTAAGGTCTCATCCCACCCAAACCATTCCATGATTCTGTGATTCTAAATCAGGAATTACAGCCACTGAAGTGAGCACTTGCATCCTTGGAAGGCTTCTTTGCTGAACAGGATGCACACTTTGATAGAGTATGGAAAGTAGGAAAGGACAAAGGTCATATTTGATGGGAAGAGCAGTGGGATGAATGGAGCATCCTCTGACACCCACAAATCATCAGACCAGTAACACCAACCAAAACATTTTGATTCCTTGACTCAGTTTGGTGTTAATGAATGCAGCAATGAAGATCAGCAGATTTTGCTTCCAGCCTCACCTTATCCCTGCAGTCAGGGCAGGAATACTGGCTCTTTTCCCTGAGGGTAGTGGTGCCCCTCGGGCTCTGGGCCCATCACCAGGACAGTGCTCAGATCTTTATTTGCCAGATCACAGTGTTTTCCAACAGGCCCGGTGGAAGCCTCTTCCCTGCTGGATCTCCAGCCCTTCTGTTGGGAGCTGTGATGATGGATGAGCATTTCTCCCTGCAATTACAGGGAGCAGCAGCAACCCACAAATCCTGGCACACCGGGCAGGGCTTCCCGAGGCAGGAAGTCTGGAGTCAGGCCAGCACATCATGGAACCACACCAGAGGCTGCTGGATGTTCTCCCCTCAGCACAGCAGCTAGGGAGCTCAGTAAGCTGCTGTCTGCCTCCATCCATCTCCATCCCTCCCTCCCTCCCTCCATCCCTCCCTCCATCCCTCCCCACGCTGGGAACTGCAGCAGTGCAGACACAAAGCCTCTCCGTGGCCATTCTGCTGCGATTCAGGGATTCAGCTCTTGGAATCCCTAATCCTGGCAGCTCCAAGGCAGGAAAACAGGCAGGCCACGCTCAGCTGTCTGAAACTTTTCCCCTGACTGACTCCAACTGGGGGATCTGGCCTGCAGTGAAGCCAATCCATGGGGAGTTCATGCACAGTGTATGGTGTAATGGGATTTTACAATACGGGTCTTGGCAGATATATTTAATATCTGACAATTAAAATATAGCTTGGCTGGCAAACACACTGAACATTGCCAGATTTTTATAAGATCCTGTGAATTCCCAACCTAGATATGCATTGGAGGAGGGAATTCAAGAGCAGGAGAGAAGCATGAACCAAGTATGGAACACTGGACTCCTCAATTCTGGCCCATTTCCCTCATTTCTTCTGAGTAGTAATAATCTAAAAAATTGTGAAATGAGGTTAATAAAATTATTTAAGACCATCATAAAGGCAGCTCACTCGTAAAGTTGTTCCAAGTTCAGTCTTTATATAATTTACCTTATGCTTGGGGTGCTGAATAATGAAAAATCTAAACAAACAGAGCACTAAGCCTCAGTCCTACATGTAAATCTGTGCACATGTGCTGCAAACAAGATAGCACCCATGGACAGATTTGTTTGTGTTGCCTTGTGAGCTAAATGCTGTGGGTTTGCTGCTTTTAATTATTCAGTCCTGAAAGAATTTACTGTGAAATCCCACCAGGCAGAGATAAAGGCTGGAAACCTTGTAATCTACAACTGTACAGAAGGGTCAGTTTATGGCCTGAACGTGCTGGAGAATTTAGATGTGGAGAGAATCTTTCATAGTGAAGTGGCATGAAAACCTCTATTATTTTAGGGCTTTGCAGCATATAAATTGTGTTTATGATGAATCTAAAACTTGGAAAACCCAAATTGGTAAATTTAATCCAGATTTGCTATTCTGATGAGTTTTTTCATTCTCAAATTAATTCAGGTTGTCAGATTAATTCAGTCCCAACATGGCAAGGGCAAGACAAATTAATTAGCTTAAGCCCTGTGAGTTCTGGGGGTTTTGTCTCAGTGTGAGGGTGTGCAGGGCACTGCTGAGGGTGATTTATGGCAGGGAAAGGGTCCCCCTGCCTTGTCACCCCCCACAACACCACTCCCAGCCAGATGAGAACATTGTCAGTGAAAATATTTGAATTCTCTCACAGTCTGGAACCGAAGACCACATTTCTAGTGTAATTCCAATTATTAAACTATTATGTATTCTCCTGAGGCTGCTCAGCAGTCACAAGTAATGCTTTGAAAAAATAGAATGTTTAGTTGTAGAGAAAACAGCCAGGTCTGGTCTCATAAAAACAACCAGCCAATTTTTAAAAAATGTTGGGTTCAACAGTATCTGGAACTCTTACATGTCATAACCTTGTTAAGGTAATTACAGTAAATGGTTTTTCTGCAGGGGAATCCCCTGACACTCTTACTTGAGAGATCACCTCTGCTGCTGTTCTAGATGGATTATCAGACTGAGAGTAAAGTCTCTCTTACCTGCTTTAAAAATACCTCCAGCCAAGGAGAAGACAACACTTAATTCCTTTTCACAAAAGGAAAAGAGAGTCATGTCTTGGGAAGAAGGGAAATCAAATAAAAAATTTAATGCTGGAGAAGAAAGGCAAGAAATGCAGTTGCCATGGGAACGGGAGCATAAGTAGAAACTTTCCAGCAAAGAGCAGAAACTAAAAATGAAAAAGCAGAGTGGCGAGGCTTGGCAGATAGCCAGGAACTTCCTCCACATCCTGCTCTCCTCTTCTCCTGGTGGGATGTTCTTAGTCAGCTCTGGCACCTTCTGGAAGTGCTCTGGGCATTGGGAGGGGGGAGCTGGGCCTGTGGGTCAGAGCACTGGGGAGGGAATGAGTGACCACATCCCTGGGGATGAGGCAGCTGTGCCAAACCCACTGGGGGCTCCAGCTTGGTGCCACTTCCACTGGAGAGGGGAAACCTGACTGGGAATGGGCCCAGTGTCACAGTGGGTGTGGGACAGAGTGGAAGCTGCTGGTCTAATGCTCACAAAACACCGAGCAAGGCCCTCTTGGTTCTTCCCAAGGTCTCAGAGTGCACTGCAGCAATAACTCCTGTTCTTCAGTGCTCCTCTTCCTTTTTTGTAGGGAAAACAGATCCCCTGAAGTCTTCTCCAGGTGCTGTTGTGACTCAGGCAAGGCTGGGCACCACAGCTCAGCTCCCACCTTGGATCCCATTCCTTGTCAGAGGCCTGCCATGGGCACAGGACATGTTCCATGGTGGGTACTGGCTGTATCCCACATTTCTGGAGGCAGGGGCATATTCCAGACCCTCACTTCCATCCAGGGCTCTGGGATCGTTTGATGCTGCCACATTTAACTCAGTTGTACACAATAAAGTAACACAGTCCAATAAAGTCATTGGATTAGCTGTTATTAAATCCACATATGCTTTTTAGTATGACATGGAAAAAAGCAGGTTGGGAAAGCTGGGAAGGTTCCCAGGCGGGGCTGTAAAAGCTTTGTGATGGCCAGGAAGTGCTTGGGGTGAAGGATTGGGAGCATACCCAGGGCTGTGCTGTTACAGATGGAAGCAATGAAACCTGGGGTGTTTAGATTTCCTTTAGTCATGTTCTTGGAATTAAGCACGTGTGTGAGAGTTTTGCTAATTTGACCTCACACTGTTCAGCATCTTATCTAATTAACAAAACAGAAAATGCAGTGCAAGCCAAAAGAAAACCAAACCACTTTACCTCTTTATATGTAAAATCTGGACCATTTTATCTTGGATACAGCACCACAAATTAGGAACGTGCCTCTGTCTCCATTTATGACTAAAAATAAAGCCTACACAGAGTTAAATCTGCTGCTTTGCCCCTGACTTCACTCCTCAGCTGTCCTGGCACTGTCTCACCTGCACTATTCCTCTGCCTTGCACATCTCATTTAAATATTATTTCAAAACACAAGGATTTGTGGGATTTTGGAGTTTTTTGTAAGTTGGAACTACTTCACTGGGTTTTCCAACTAAGTAAAAATGGATATTGCTTTTTAATGTTCTTTAGCATCTGGGCATGAAAATGACTGTACAGAGGAATTTCAGAGCAGATATTTATTATATATTCTCTATATATTTATATTATTTTATATATATTTACAGTGCATTTATTAGATATGTATTTATCATACCTTGTATTTATTTTCTAAGGTGATTTTTAAGGCTAAAGGCAGAGTTTATTCAGCTAAAATAACAGGTAGGAGAAGCCTGGCCGGGGAATTTCATTGCCTGGTTTCTGGGAGCAAGGGAAAAGGAAGAAAACATGTTCCCTAAGCTCTGTAAAAAGGACTTTTTAAGAGGAAAACCGATGCTGGGGGAAGCGTTAATCACATAAGGTGAGTTGTGGGAGTGATTCCCAGGCGGAGCCGGCGCCCTCCCGCCTCCGGGAGGCAGCAGAGCCGTGCGGAGCCGCCTTCCCTCTCCGGGAGCAGGGGCTTCCCATGGCACAGACGTCGGGTTTGGGAGGAAGGAACCGACCCGAAAGCCGGCGCTGGCCTGGGCACTTGTCGGGGCGGTGTCGCCTTGTGAGAGAACCCGGAGGGATGGAGGAAACTTCCCTCTCAGCAGAGGCATTTGCGGCAGGTCCGGCCAGATTCCAAGTGCTGACACAGCACTCGGTGTTCCTGGCATGTTCAGCTGAAAATGCTCCCTCCCTTCTCCCGTGCTCAGTGTGGACAACGAAGGTTTTACCCAGACCACTGACACTGTCTTTGGTTTGTATCTCTGACACTACCTCATTTCTGTTGGAATAGTCAAAGTGTTGCTGGACTCTGAGGGCTCGTTTGTGACTTAGGAACTCCCAGGAAAGTCGGAGCACATTGTAGAGAGGTGCACAGTGTGTGTGCAAAGTACAGCATGGACACTGCTGGGAAGAGCTCCACAGTCCCCTGGATTGTGTTGGTTTGTACCCAGCTCTGTGTGTTATGGGATGAAGTTTAGGAGTGACGTGATCCAAACAAAAAGAGCACTGCAGTTGCTGCCAAGATGAGATTCCAGACAGCTCTAGACTGTCACAACTTCCATGTCCTATTGCCACTTACTGTGTGAAGGGAACCACAGGCTACTTCATGGAATTGCAAAGAAAGAGCATTTTGGGAAATTCCCATTCCTGGTGTCTGTTTTCAGCATTGCTGCTGAGTGGTTTGCCACTTCAGATTTATCAGTGCTTGCCAGGCTGCCTTGTTTAGGCAGATCTGAAGGAAATCTGTGCCCCTTCCCTGATCTCCACATTGTTCCCCTTCCCTCTGGAGCTGCTCATGGAAAAAAGGGCAAGAATTACTTGCTCATATGCAGTTTATAGTCCAATTTTTAAATCATCTGCTCATCTCATTTGCCAAGTCCACCAGCCCAGTAACACACTCAGTTCCCTGCCTTGCCCTCCTCTGAGAGAGCAGCCTCCATCCTGAGTTACTCTTAGAATTCCAAAGGGAATACCTGGCCCCTCCTGACATCAGAGCCAGACACAGTAATGTCACTGCTAAACTGCACTGCACACAGGGAGATCCGTGTTCCTGCTAAACTGTTATGTTGCTATTTTTATTCCTTGAGGGGAATTCCATTCATCCCCTTTCAGAAGATCCTGTTAAACTCAGCCAGTCCCAAACACCCAACAAATGTCCTTTAATAGTTTCAGATTTCTCTGACTGTGTGTTCCTTTAATACACTCACGACTCCTCTGGGAGAACTAAGCCAGGAATAACCAACACTTTGTTAAGCCAGGCCTCCTGCTTTAAGGTTGTGTTTCTTTTCCTGTCATGTATTTCCTTGCTCATCCCCTCAGCTCCCACTTCCCTGTGCTTTGCAGGGCCCATGCTGAGCTCAGGTGTTCTCAGGTGTCTGACAGGGGGTGCTGCATCCACTGCTCTTCATTTCTGTGGCTGAAGGAGGACAAAGGACTCTCAACATTCTGTGCAGTTGCCTCTCGGCCTGGCATACTGATCATTTCAATAATAAAGTGTTTCCTTTCATTCTCCAACAGTCAGGCCCCTGCCAGAGCCATAATTGTTCACAGATGACTCATTTTGGCTGCATGATCAAAACGAGGGAAAAGTGCTGTTTGCACAGGCTTTGAAACGTACAAGATGGGAAGAGATGTTCACGCTTGATATTTGTACCATATGTGCCTTCTAAATTTTATTATAGAGCCTTTACATTTCAAAAGAGAAGTCTACTCCTGTCCTGGGGATGATTTAGAAAGGAAAAGATGAGGTTTGAGTTAGACTGAGGTTAGCAAAGACTGACTGTGTGGTTTGAGCTGTGAAGCAGCATCCTGCTGGGGTTGGTGGGAGCTGGACAGTCCGGTGGGGCTCTCTATGAATAAATCTATATTTCTATATATCTGTGCATTGTTTAGGGGCTGCAGACTCACTTGTGTTCTCTATCAGTCCCACTGAACTCATTCTCTGGAGCACTTGTTTTGAAATGCTGCCCTCTGAGTTGTAGCAGGTGTTTGCATTTCTTCTCTAAAGCAAATGTGCAGGGCTAGTGCAGGGCTAGTGCTGAACCATCCTGGTGTTGGGCAGTGCTGTGCCCTGCTGGGCTCTGCTCTCTTGGAGGAGTTAGGTATTTACATCAGATGTTCACTGGTGAGGGTGAGCACAGGGGCCAACAATAAAGTTCTATTTTAGGCTGGAGCATAAGGAAATGGGAGGAGGATTCCTGCATTGCTGTTCATCTCCAGGCATGTGCTGTGTCAGTTAAGAGCTGCTCTTTGTGTCTCCTACAAAGATTGTTTTGAGGCCACCCAGCTATTTTAGATAAAACACCAAACAGACAGCAGAAAACTTGGCCTTCTTTGCATTAGGGTGGCATTTTGACTAATGAATTGTACATACCCTGCAAACCAGGTCATCCAGCTGCTGCCACAGGGATGTACCAGGATGTGAAGACAAGATGCTCAAAGGAAACAGTTAGACTTGTTAATCCAGTAAAAGCCAGTATATTGGAAGAATAAAGGATATACATTCAGTAGGAAGAGTTTTTTTCAGTAGCTTTTTCCATCTAAAAATATAATGGACATATTAGTGGAATGGGTACATATAGACCACCCACACTTGTGAGGGGAAGATCTGTATGAATAAATGGGAAAATAAGCAGAAAACCTTCTGTTTGAACTGACACTGCAAAAGAAGAGCATTAGTGGGCACTGTGTGCCTTGCTAGATGTTTTCTAATATTTTATTCCAAGTGTCTCTTATCAGATTATCAGCTCAGGGGTTGTGAGGTACCAGCCAGTGCAGGGAGAATGTGCAGGGGTGGATCAGGGCTCAGCAGAACTCAGGCTCTGGACATGTTGGCTGCACTGATACTTCAAAACATCCCCCCCTGCTTTGCTGTGAGACTGTTTTTCATATTTCTGTTATTTTGGGGAGGTTTCTCACGTTTTGCACTCAGCTGCACTGGGACAATAACGTCTCTCAGGGCAGCACTGTGGTGTTGTGCCAGAAGGAAGAACGTAAATCCAACTAAACCACCCTCACAATGGTATTTAAAAACTGATTGCAGGATTTCCAGTTGGTTTTTGTAAACCTGCCTTTAAAAACAATAGCTGCATTTTCATTTTTCAACTTGGTAACAGGGAATGCTTTTAAAATAAAGGGTGTTTGCTGTGCTACCCTGTCATGGCAGCCTGATAAGGGAGATGGCTACAGAACATCCTTGCCAAAATATTCCTTGGGTGAGTAATCTGATGCCAAAAAGCAAGTGAAACGAGCAACTATATTTGTAGTGTAGTTTGCAAATTATGTGGCAAGGAAAGGAAGAAAATAATCTGTCACATGAAAAATGAAGTTTAGATTGTGTGTATATAAATCAGTGATTTGTTATGTGAGCGTAAGATCATTATCAGGCCTTTAAACATGAATTGGAAGTGCCTAATCTATTAATTAATCAGGAAGTAAGTTTTACATAGCATGTGTAATCAAGTTAATCTTTCATTTCACTTGCCAACATAGATGCTGCTTTCAGTGGGATGTTGTCATGAGATTAAACACCCTGAGAGTTGGTTCTTGCTGCTGGGTGAGTCTCAGGTGAAAAACCCTTTTCTTCTCCCCACCTGGAGTTAAAACACACTCACTTCCATGCAAGCAAGGAGAGTGATGCCCTGCAGCCACTTTCTGAGAGGTTCATCTTTTTTCCCTGACCTTTCAGCACACCACTGGAAAGCCATTGTAACAGAACACACAGTAAAGAGCTGAGATCCTGCTAATAATAACTCATAAATTTGGCACAGAAAGTCAGCGATGCCAGACTTTTATCAACTCCTTCCCTGCAGCAACACAACAGCAAGTTTACTGCTGAAACACAACAATGTTTTTAGGAGTTAATTTATTTTGTGAGATGAATATTTTGATCAAGGTCAACACAGAGTATGTGGTTTATTACATTAATTTATTATTACATCTAATAATTAGATTCACATCCTAAAGGTGATGTGGGTTTTGATTATTTAAATGTGCAGATAGGAAGGTAAAGATCATCATCTGGGCTCCCTTTCCCAGAAAAGGTTGGACCAGGTGGGATTTTGAGGTCCCTTTTGAGCCTCCCTGGGCTATTCTGTGATTCTGTGAAGGTGTCCCTGCCCATGGCAGGGGGTGGGACGAGATGATCTTCAAGGACCTTCCAACCCAAACCATTCCAAGATTCCCAGATTCCCAAACCAGTTGCCTTTCTCTGCCATTGACCACAAATAACAGAGACTGAGCATCTGCTCAGGGTGGAGAGATGTCTTCAGAAAGACTCAACGAGCCAAATTTGGAAGGGCAAACTTTGGGATGAGAGGTTGGTTTGATCTCTGGGAAATAGGGAGCCGTGTCTTCCACAGGTTTTCCTTCCAAGTTGTCTTGGAAAACACTGACATTTCAGTCAGTTCCTCCAACCATCCCTTTAATCTCACCCCCTGAGCAGCAATGCACTCCTCATCTCCCACAGGAAATCTCCCACACCTGCACAACAGGGAGAAACTGGAGAGCAAACAGCTGCTGGGAAGCAAGAACCAGATAAAGACATTTTATTTTTTAAATAAAATAACAACCAGCTTTCCTATGCTGGGATGGTGTTGTAATATGTTTCTTTTTTTTCCCCTCAAATTTTCAGTGTGAGATTTGCAGGATCTTGACTATCATTTATTTTTTCACAGTAAGTAAGCCAATTTTCCCAATTTTTCTATACTAGAAAAGAGGTAGGGACTAATGTAAAAGTGCTTTTATTTCCAATTTAAACAACAATTTTAAAAAATCGACAAACCAATATTTTTCGGAAAATTTCATTTGAACAAAAAGGCTATCTTTAAAATAATGACAGTAGTAAAAAAAATGTCCAAGGAGGAAAAATTGCAGAAGTGTGTGGTAAATGTCATGGTTAATATTAGCACAGATCCAGGGGAAAATTCCCATTTTTGTGTATTATTGTAAATAAAAAATTTCGCAGCCTGAAGTGACTCATCTCTGAGCCATCCAGACAATCTTTGTTCTCCTGGTGACAAAAATCCCTTGGGTGGCCCGTGGGGTGTTTGGTGTCCATTGCCTTGGGAATTCCCTGTGGTGGGATCCTCCTGCTCCAGGGGACAGGGTTTGTTTCAGTGGGGGCTCAGGGCTGGGAAAAGGGGACACGTTCAGGGGTTGGGAGCTGAGAGCACCCAAACCCTGGGGTTGGCACAGAACTGCCCCCCTTCTGTCCTGGAGAGGGAAACAGGAGATCTTTGGAACCCCAGAGCTGAAGTTCCTCCATTAATTACTCAATGAATCATTGTTAATGTTGTATTTTTGTAAAGAATAGTCAGGTTTAAACAAATATTTCCTCCCAGCAGCTCCGCGTGGAAGAACCACGGTGCTGGGAAGGGCTGTGCAGCTCCCAGTTGTGTCTGAGGAGCTTTGTTTGAGACAGGCTTTTGGACAAAGATTTCCCTTCTGGGTTGGAACTTCTGCTGTACAGTGGAGACTTTACACTGGTGGGTTTTTCCCCCTGTTGAAAGGAACAGGCTGGTCTGAGGCACAGGAGGTTGGATTCTGGTAGAAATTTCTCCTTCAATTTGCCTTGGACTCCATGTGTGCAATTACTTCATTAGGTCTGCAGAAAGCACAAATCTTGAGACAGATTTTGACTTTCTGAATTTTATTAGCATCATTACCAGTCAGTTATAAATTTACCTGAGTACAGTGTTGTTTATGACCAGGAATACATGTCAGTAGAGGCAGCAAATTGATTATTTTGGTTCTCCCAGCTCGTTGAAAGCTGATTTCACAGAATCACAGATTCACAGAATCTGCTGAGTTGGAAGGGACCCACAAGGACCACTGAGTCCAACCCTCAGCCCTGCACAGGGCTCTTGGAAACGTTTCTGTCCTTCAGCTCTATTGTTGTGCTGGGAAGTGCTCAGGAAGCCTCTTGTGCCCCGAGGTCGGGCCCTGTGTTTCTCCCCCATTCCCGGAGTTCCTCAACTCAGCTTGTTGGGAATTGGAGGTAGAATTCCTTGGCTTTGTTTTTATTTCTCTTACTTCCTTTTTGGTTAATGATATTTGACAAATTCTTTTATTCACATTTTAAAAAATATATTATGGCTTATTCTTGTAATTGGGACATCATTTATTAGAAGCAAATAACTGACTTTCCCACTTAACATTGGGCACATTCCTTGGATTTTTTTTTACCTGAGTGAAAAAAAAGGAAGTTTGTGTGTTTGAAATACATTAAGCTGAACAAGTATTTGCAGAAGCAAATATGCAGAAGCCTCTATTCTCTGTTGGATCAAAGACACTGTAGAGAAAAAAAATATCATTATGTTTAATACTTATTCATCCCAAGGGGATTGTCTCAGGAGAGTGAGGAAGCTCCATGTGTTCTTTGGGCAAGGACTGAGGGATCCAGGGTATCTGTCCCAGCCTTCCCAAGTGACTCTGAACAAAGCACCCATGGCATGGCCTTGGGCACTGTAATTGTTGCACTGTGTGCAAATCCCTGAGCATTTCCTCACATCCCGAGGACTGTCCACAAGGAATCAGCTCCTAAATGGTGCTTATGCACATCCCAAACCAATGTGACCTGGATCCTTTTGTGCCTCTCTGGGCATCACCATAGTAAATATATAATGACAGTAAACAATAGTCAGAGTCTGCACTAGGGAACACTGGTGCTACAAGAGTCCATGTCCTGATTTAACTTTGAGGAGACCTCCTGAATGCTTGGTTAATAATTAATTAATCCAGACATACATTCTTCCTTTTTAATATGGCACTGCTTTTTCTACTCATTAATATCATTAAATATCTATATTATGTGTAATGACTCCTTTCCACTTACATTTGGCTTTCATCACCATACAGGCAGCAAGAGTAATCCATAGTGTCATGGTAGCATTCAAGAAATGGGGAGCAATGAATTCTAGGCTTAAATTTAATGTAAAGACTTAATTCTCATTTTGATCCAGAATCTATGAATCACTCAGGAAGCTGCTACATTCCACCTAAGGTAGCAAGTAAACTCATTTGCCTGTGTGCAGTCTTCAAATAATCATTGGAGGCCATTAAATACTAAAAAGATGTAATTTACTATTTGTGTATGAAACTTCCCTCTTTAGGTCTTCAGACAAATACGTCACTGAAGATTTTGGTGTGGGTACAGCTGAACTGAAAGTTAAGTTATCCTCACACAAAAGAAGTTCCCTTCCTCCCTGGCTCCGAATATGAGTTTATGTATCCCTGGGAGCCTTGAGGCAAAAAGCCTGGAAATCCTCCAGCCTCGGAGTGTGCTGAGCTGGAGGCTGCAATGGCCATGGCAGCAAATCCAGGCAGGCACTTACTGAGAGTGTCTGGGAGCACTGGGCTATTTCTCTTGTGTTTTAAAAGAGAGATTTTGTAGAGACATTCCCTTCTTCCTTTTCCCTCAGACTTTGGAAGGAATATAATCATTCTTCAGAGGCAGTGGGGTTGCATGTGCCAGGGAAATCAGGGTTGTAGTCTGATTTTTATTCAATGCCTTGATGATCTGTCTGCAGTTCACTGACCTAATGCAAATTAGAAATTAACCCAGTACCCAGCACTCCTCTCTGCTGGACCCAAAACCTTTTCTTGTTTGGTTCATTTAAGGTTTTGGGGTTTTTTTGTTGTTTGTTAAGTTTTGAAAACTTCAGTTCTTTGTGAAAAACGTTTGGGAAACTGAAATGCAATTCCTGGAGCTGCTGTCTCAGAAGGCAGCCTGAATTCCAAGGCCATTAATTCCGTGTGAGGACAAGCAGAGTATCCTCAGACCTGTCCAGCCCGAGGGCTCGGGGCTCGACCGGCCCCACTGTCAGAGCACGGAAACTTTCACTTTCAAAAGAAGGAGTTTAAGCTCCTCGTCCTAAAATCAGGAGTTAAGAAGAACGGCTGTTTCCCTCGGAACCCTTTGGGAGAGCAGGAGGTTTAGCGGTAGGAGCTGCCCTGGGCTTGTTATTCCCCAGCACAAAGCAATAAACAACGAGAAAAGGTGAGGGGCGGCCCCTGGGGAGCCTTGGCATTTGTTTGTGCAGCTCTGCTCCCCTGCACAGTTTGGTGCTGATTTCAAATGTGTTCATATGCTGTTAGTTTTGGTAAAAGACTGGAATAAATCTGGTTTTAGGCAGGTTTGATGGCAGGGTGACAGCAGTGGGTGCTGAATTCTCTATGGCCCAGCAGCCTCTCAAAGTGAGTATTTTACTGCAGTTTGGTAGATATTTCATTCCATGGGTTAGGTTTGTGTTTGGTGTTGGGGAGGAGGAGTTAACACCCCAAAAATCACTGCTACGTTTGGCTCCTCTTACCCAGAGATCAAGCAGAGCCCTGTGACCAAACTCATCCAGCTGATTTTTGGAGGGAGCAGCCAGACAGGGAGGTGTTATTTTGGAGACAGAGGTGGAATGTTGTCAGCCTTCCTACCCAGCAGTGAATACCCCAACTCTGTGAGTGGCAGATGCTGCTGTGCACGGAGAATGTGTGTTCAGGGTGTGGCTTTCAAAAAGAAAAGACCAGTAAAGAAAGAAGCCAAAAGAGCAGTGCTGGATTAATTGGAAAGTCCAGCCAGTCACACCCCTCCCAGGTGGGTCCTTCATTTTGTTGCAGGCTCGGGAGCTTCTGAAGTTAAAGCCTTCAAAACCATTGTTGGAGTGAGTGAGACAAAAGCCAAGCTGGTGAAACTGGAACAAACCTCCCAACCATTTATTTATGCTTTTATATAGGGCTGCTTCCTCTTGGCAGGGTGGTTTATAGTCCCTCATTAACTTCTCTGCTTCGGGGTCACCTGTGTGAATGTTTCTGAAGGCCGATTAAAAATAAAAATTCCCAAATGTGGGACAGATGCTCGAGTGGGTGAAGGCACAGTGAGCTCAGTCCCATCCTCCTGGAGCTCCTGAGCATTCCCACCTGGGGCTGGGGAGATCCCCAGCACCCTCCTCTCCCACATCCCAGGCACTTCAAGCATGAGTCACCTGGCTGCATTTAAGCAAAATCAAATGAATCTTCTCCTTTCAGATCATCTGAATTCGGCTGAGCTTCTGAAATGGTTTTGTTTAAACTTTCATTTCCATCAGTGCCTTTTTATTTTGCTGTTAGAAATGACTAAAGGAAGAGTAAATTGGATAGGCCGTTTAAAAGATATTTCTTGTGATAAAAGAGCAGTTGTAAAAGATTCTCTTCAGAGCTCCCAGCTCAGTTATTGAGACATGAAATTGCAGAGACACCTGAATATTTGGCTTTTTGTCTATAGCAAATCTTTAACCAAACCTCAGTATTTTCAGCCTTTCCCATCAGTGTTTTCTTGATGTTCTCAGCTCCATTTGGGAATTGAATCAGCTACATGGGATGAGTCTCTGGTCATCTGGAAAACGGTTACAGTTGTTCCTGTATTTTTTTATGTTCCCAAATATGAAAAAGGCTAACAAGAAGAGAGCAGATGTGCAGTAACTGAAACCTTTTCCTTTGTGCCGGGATGTGCTGAGGGCCATGAGGTGGGAGCCCCGAGGAATGTCCCGGTGCAGATCCCCCTCCTGGGGCAGGGAGCCTCTGCTGTCCAGCTGGGATCTGCCTCCTTGACCTGAACTTGTCGTTGCCCTCTTGATTGCTCATTCCTGCACTGCCTGAAAGCTGGCGCCGAATTCCTTCCGTGTGGCCTCAAAACCAGGCATGGACTTCAGGGAAGACTTGTGTTTTCCTCCTGGAAGGGCCGTTCTCAGCTGCTAAACCCCAGGGGTTTGCTACCCAGTGTGGAAATGGGAAAATACAGGTTTTGCAGTTCTGACATTTTCCATGACTGCAGAAGTTGATGAAATCCTAAAATTAGGGAGGTCGGTTGGTTTATGAAATCCTAAAATTAGGGAGGATGGTTGGTGGTAGGGAAGGGACTCCTGTGCTGGTAAAGGTGCTGAACTGAGGTAGTTCTGCCTCTTGTCATTGAAGGTACAACACAGGATAATCCAGGGGAGTTCTCCAACTTCTGCAGAAGCTCCTGTAACTGGGATGTAACTGGGCTCATCCCCAGCCAAGGCTGTGTCTGGTCACAAGGCACCTCAGATACATTTCCACTAAAGTCTGGGAAAAATGACAAAATGAGGACACAACCCAGAGAGTGCCTGTGCAGATGTTGTTTTGCAGCTCATCCCACTTCCTGAGGTTTCCCTGTTACCTGCCAGCCTGGGAGAAGCAGTGCTGAGTTCTTGGCCACCACTGTGGCTCTGAAATGTTGTCTGTTGCTCTTCCTTCAGAGTGATTTTTGTGCCAGCAAGGGAAGGAGCTCAGTGCAGGATTCTGGACAATTTGCTTCTGACCTTTCTAAATGGTAAACATGGAATGATTTTTTTTAATCTACTTGATATATATTCTTTATTTTATTTTCTTCCATAGCTTAAAGTGTTAATTCTGCCCATTGAAATGTAATTTTATTGAGCAATATGAGCCGGAGGCAGAATCTTTGCTGCCATCAGAACCCAAATGGTAAATAGGCCCTTTCTCTAATTTGTGGGATGTGCTATAACTCAGTTTGAATGTTGAAAGGAAATGGGCCTCCAGGGGAGTCTGGAGCTCTGTTCATTCAACTTCTAATTAAAGTTTTCCCCTCTCAAATTTCACTTTATTTTCCGGGGCTTTTGCTCCATGATGATTATTAACATGTGTCCCATGGCCAGGAAATCATTATACCCTTCCCCAGCACAGTCTTTCCCACTCCTTCCTGCTGCAGACCGAGATCCTGAAACCTCATCTCCTCCACGATCTGATGGTCGGGGCAGGTAGAGACGGGCCGGACCCGCGGCCGCGCTGCGCAGGGAGCCGGGATTTGTTCCAGGACACTTTGCTCAGATGTTGCTGTCTGGCGGACAGGATCCAGTCCAGGATTTCTTCCAGCCTATTCTTCACGTTTCAAGAGCCCAGGCCAACTCTGGCTTCCTATTCCAACTCCAGCAGGCTTATCTTTTTGGGGGCAGGAATTGTTAGTACAGTTTATCTTGCTCGCTGAGTCCTCCCTCAGCCGAGACATGCACTCAGTGCCGCGTGCTTTCTCCCCTCCCCTCTCTCTCTTTTATGTTTTCTCCTTGTTGTTTTTCTTTTTAAATGTGTAAAGTGAAGAGTTCCTCTTCCCCCCTCTCCCTTTCCACTCCAAAGAACCAACCTCCAGTCCATTAAAAGGCTGGGACTGTTTTGCTCCTGTACCAGAGGGGGAGACTGAACCTGTGCCTGCATGTGTGTATGTGTAAAATAGATCCAAAAATGTCAATGAACAGCAGGAAAAGTTCTGGGAGACCGTCTTACTACTACCGACTGCTCCGGAGGTCCCGACTTCAGAGACAGCGAAGCAGATCCCGCAGCCGGAACAGGCTTAGTCGGGGTAATTGAACCACAGTTGTCTTTAATTGCCGGTGCAAAGCCCGCCGTGCTGCTGCTCGCAGGTAGCTCCGTGTGTAGGGGAGGATGAGCCGTGCGAGTACCTGGCACTGTCCCTGCGCCCCCTGAGCGGGGCGAGCCTGGCACCAGGTCAGTGTGGGGAGGGAGGAGAGGCTGCTCTGGGGACCCGGGCTGAGCCCGGGCTGCTCTAACACCTTGGGTAGCTGTAACTAACCCAGCCCTGCAATTAACCCCCGTTCGGCTTTGGCAATTGGTGTCGTTAAGGTAACTACTTTTTCGAGATGTTTGCAGACCTAATTGATGCTTTGAAATTCCTTGGTTAGGAGATGGTGTCTCTGTGCAAAGATGTGTTGCTGGAACTTGTTCTTCATGGGCTCGGTGTCACCGGGGGGTTGAGGTTACAAGGCTGAGAACAGTTTAGGGGTGGGTTTTCCAAAGAGCTTAAAGATTGTGCTCCCAAGGCGTTGCAGAAACCTGTGGGACTTGTAGTCCCAAATCACTTTGTGCTTTTAAAAATCCTGCTCTAAAAGGGCCTATTTGTCCTCCTCAGCAGGAGTGAGCCACAGAGGAGCGTTTCTGCAGGGCACACTCAGGCAGCACATTGCTTCTACTGGAGGCAGCCACTGACCCAGTTGCATTTTTAAAATAAGCTATTCTGCCTTTCTCTTCTAGTGTGAAATAACTGTTTATTGGTGCTTTTGCCTATCGTCAAAGCACCCAAAAAAGTGCGAGTCTCTGAGTCATTTTGCTGTTGAACTTTCTCAGAAAGGAGATGTTTGCCCTCCAGCGTAGCAATCCAGGCATATTTATCATGTCTTGAGTTTAAAGCCATTAACTGAAAATAATTAATTTCTTCTTGTTGCTTTGTGACTAAAATGCACAACTGCAACACTGCATCAGGTGTCTGTGCAGATCCAGGCTTGGACTTGTCTCACTGGAGTTAATTATGATTTACGGAGCGAGTTTTAAACTCCACTCCAGCACTGCAAGATTTAGCTTCGTGTAATGTCCTCTTTCCTCTTTTCCTGGCATTCAGGACGTTTTTAAGGATTTTGAATCATTGCTGAGAAAACAATAGGAAGCTCAATCAGTCACTGAGTTTCAGCTTTTCCTTTAAGCAGACAGTGGTTTGCTTTGCATCATTCGTTTGGTTGTTTTGCCTGTCACATGGAGTGTTTGTAAACTCCCAATCACATACCAGTTCCCTCGTCCCCTTTATTTGTGTGCTGTGCAAAACCAAAATATTTTACTGTCGTTTCAGTTACTGTGACAAACTAAATGTGTTCAGTTTCTTTTAGGTAACCCAGTATGAACTTAATGTTGTAGTTTGTCAGGAACACAAGGAATATACAGGCACATTTGATAGAAATGGGAATCAGCCCTAATGTTTGTAAGAAATTGGATTTGAACCAGCTGAAATCTTGTTGCCGTTGATCTCTCCCAGAGTATTTTGTGTTTGTGTCTGGGATTCCTCCCTCTCAGCCCTCACCGAGCTCTTATCTGTAGATCTGAAGGGGATTTGCAAAGGGGATGAGAATTTTCTGTTTATTTTTGGTGTGTTTTTGTAAGAGATGCAGAGAGCAGGGTGTGCAGTGGTGGTGTCACACAGCAGCTCCCTGGTGGGGCTTGGTCCAGCCTGGAGTGGCTGCCAGCTTGGCAAGGTTCTGGAAATGCTGGAGTACTGCAACAGGAATACTCTCCTTGACAGTTGTGATCCCACTGGAACATGAATGAGCAGGAGGCTGTGGAGAATGCAGAAATCAGAACGAGGTTCTAGATTTTTGGGGTTTGTTTTAATGCTGATTTCCAAAACCTACAAGGCTGGATGAAGGAGGGAGCTGAGGGCCCTCTCCTCAAAGGCTGACCCAGAGCACAGTTTGCTGTCCCTGGCTGGGATACCCAAAGATCAGAATTCCTTAGTGGGAGGTTGCCATAAATTCAGGAGTGTTGGAGTTACTTCACAGGATTTGGCAATGGTCTGATTTCCCACATGTGTGTTTCCCAGACATCCTCTTGGCACTTTTTCCCCTCTCCAATGTGCAGACCCTTTGCCAACATCCCACAGGGCCCATGTAAGGCTGTGGCTCTGGCTGGAGGAGCAGGGATACCTGGAAGTTGAGCTTTTCCAAGGGTGGCCACTTCAGAATGATCAGCAGCTTTTGGACAGGGAGCCTCCTGGGGATGGGCAGTGTTACACCTTTGCCAGGGAGGAGGAGATCTCTGCTGGCACAGGATCCCTCTCCATCTGGGACCATCCAGGATCAGGAGTGCCTGGAGCACCCATGGGACTCGGGCACTGCCACCTCATTCCAGCCTGGCTGCTGGGCATAACCCACCTGTGTGCTGCAATGTCCTGTGTTTTGACAGCCCCCTCTGCTTTATATCTCTCAGGCTCTGAATACACCAGAGCTGTGTTTAGAAACATGTTTATGAACTGCCACATCCCACTGTCCCCCCACGTGGCAGTGCCACCCACCCACACGTGCCCTTGGGATGAGCACTGCTGCTCTGCTGCCACTGCCAGCCCTTCAGAGGGATGGAGCCCATCCTGCCCCTGGGGTCACAGCCTGCACTGCTCTGTGAGGGCTCACACCCACCTGGGGAAATGGCTTTTGCTTCCTGAGGTACAGAGAGAACCACTCCCTCAGGAAAGCGCTGCTGTGGTGCCTTTAGCTGGGCAAAGTGAAGAGAATTTGCATTTTCTGTGCAAGGAGCCGAGGAGAGGAGGGGGAGAGCTTTGTCTTGGGACTCCAGATGGAGCCAATCTGCTGTAGCATGAGGAAAAATGTACAGGACTTTGAGCTGCTGGCAGTGACAGCAGCTCGTTGGGTGGTTCATGTGACAGCATCCTCTGTCCCAGAGCTCCCTGCTCAGCCCTGCTGCTGTGAACGTGTCCATCAGGTTTTGGTGTGTTTGCCACCCTGTCCCTCTGGGAGGCCCAGGGCTGGAATGTCTGAACAGTGGGACTGATGGGGAGGGCAAATACAAGCAGAAGAGGAAGGCCTTCTTTCAGGAGGCTGATGGGATCATGCCTCCAGCACTTCTAAATCATTCTGTTTGATAGTGGATAAACAAGACAGGCTTCACCCCGCTGTTAATCTCTGTTGGAATGATGGTAGTGTTGGAAATCTCCTGGCTCTGCTCTCCACAGAGATTCAGGACACGCTTCAAGTAAACATTAGTTAGTTAAAAAAACTACCTGCAGAACCCCCATCTCTTCCCTGGACCATCTGTTCAGCTCAGGGCTGTGTGTGACTATGAGGAATCATGGCAGTAATTATAATTACTCCCAGGTGATCCACCTAATGTAGTGGAAGGTACTTGGGAGGCAGAGAGGGTAGAAGGAAAATTTTCAGTAACAGCAGCACCTGTTTCTGGCTGTGCTTGATCTGTGGCTTTACTCTCCTTCCTCATGGATCCAGGGAAGGAATGGGGGTCAGTGGTAAGTGTTCTGTAAATTCCATTTGCTGGTACAAAGTGCTCCTGGGTGCTCCATTCACAGTTCCATATCTGAGCCAAATGCAGCTTTGGCTTGAGGGCTTTCTTGTGTAAAACTCTGCAGGCAATCACTTGTCATCAAAGCTCTGAGAATCTGAGAACATTTTGAGTTCCTGATCTTGAAGGTTTCGTGTTCCTGATACTTCTGCCTCCGTCAGCCTCGGACATAAATGTCTTGCTCTGAGTTCTGTTTATCACAGATTCTTTTCAAGGTGTTCTGTAAAAAGGGTTTTTATTAAACAGGCTTTCTTCTTGCTTTCCTTTGATGGCTGCTGTGAAGAGAAAACTGACTGATCTCCAGCAAAGCCCAGAATTTCAGTGCACCAAACACTGAGCTGGGAGGCCAAGGTCAGGCTGGGCTTTTTCTCAGCTATTCAGATACACATCTGTTGAAAACAGCTGGCATTTAGTCTTTCTCTCTCTGTTTGAAGAAATCAAAACCTTTTAAGTGATAAATGAGAGATCAGCTTATACCCAAATAATCAATACCTTGGAGGTTCAGGCATTTGCCTGGGACAAGGCAAGCAGTGACTGGAAAATTGGCCCAGCATGTACCAGAGTGACATAACAACTGAGGAGGTTTTATTGTATTTAAAGCCAACTGAAATTGCCCTCACTCCTCACTAATCTTTCCTAGCTGAAAATCTGGTTTGCAACACGTTAACAGAAAGTGATGTTGGACAAGGAATTCCATATGGAATTTCTCCCTTTCCACCTCTGCAAGGCTTTGTTTTTCATTTAAGGGCTGGGAACAGGCAAGTGAAGAGCCCAGTAACAAACATTAGCAACAGGGTTTTTTTCCCAGGGTGGTGTCTTTTAAATGTCAGGAAAAGGAGACCTTCCTGCTTTGCACTTTTTAATGACCATTGCTTTGTTTTTCACGTCTTTCTTGTGGCATTTTCTATTTCACCACTGAACTTGTGCAGTTTTTCCTTGAAAATTTAACAGCACGGGTGACAGATGCCTATAGAAAAGATATGCAAAATGTTTTAAGCTGTGCTGTTTATAGGGAATATTCACTGGCAGCTGTGCTATTTTTAGCACCAGTGCTCCAGCTGAGACTTTGCTGTGTTTGTTCAGTGCTTCGGTGTCTAATAAAAATCTCCACTAAATGTAATGACTTGGGAAGTGGTGTGTGATGGAGGAATTCTGGAATTGTTTTGATGTTAAACAATGCTTAAATCTCAGTATCCCTTTAATAAGCAAAAATTGGGAGTGAATTTATTGGAGGCAAAGGTTAAATTGGTCCTTCAGCAGGAGTGAGGTGGGAGCAGTGCCTCGACTCCCTCTGCTGTGATGCCACACTGACCTGCAGCACCTCCTCCAGAAACAGGCCACAAATGCAGCAACATCCACAATTAGTATTTTCTTATGAGAAAAATAGTGAACCAAGTTTTAAACCTTCCCCTGGGACCCACCATTGTGAATGTCTGAGGATCACTGGCCCTTCTGGTATTTGCATGGTGAGCTGGAAACACACGTGGTAGCCAAGAGTTACAGACACCCCATCCCATCTTGCTGAGTGGTTTTTAGGATTTGGAGGGCCAGTCATTTAATTTGCTGAGGTAAAACACCTTATGGATTATTTACTGTTCATCTGTTTTTCTAACAACAATGTCCTGTGTTTTGAGACCTTTGCATTTCCCTCCTTCGATTTTCATGTGTTGTCTTTTCTGTCAAGCTGTAAGAGGCACATTGCAGAGGGGGTTAGTTGAGATTTGCTGGATATGGAGTTTTGATCCTGAGACATGAAAGGAGTAGGGGAAGGGAGGGAAGGGAAAGACAGGAGGACTGTTGGGAGTAATTTGGGACACGGGGACAGCTCAGGCAGGGTCGTGGTTCAGTGTCAGCAGCTGTAGCTGTGTGGGCTGAGGCAAGGGCAGCTCTGCAGGTCAGGTAAACACCTTGAAAAGAAGCAGATCTGGCTAAAGAACCCGGAATCTTGGTGAAGTTGGGTGACTGGAAAGGTTGCACACATCTGCTGGTGCCATTAGCATGGGCTGTGTGTCCTTTGTGGTGTTTGTGGCACTGCCCAAACCATTCATGCATGACCAAAACACTGCCTGGGAATAGTCTGATTTTCCTTATCATGTTCCTGAGAACTGCAAATACTTGTAGGACTTGACAGAAGGCAGAGGTAGATGCATTCTTACTTAGTGAGGTGTCCAGGAACTACCTGCTGGAAAAGCCCTGGGTGGCCAATGACAGCAGTGGCACAAACTCCAGTGGCTCCAGGTTGGGCTCCCAGCCTTTCCTTTTGCCCCAAGGTGAGAAATACTCTGGAGTTTTGACTCTCATGTTCTTTCTCTGTAATCATGACCACAGTCCTGTACCTGAATGTCCTGTGGTCTCAGCAGATGCACCTTTCAGAGGTAACTAAATATAGCAACAGTCTTGATGACATGGTGGGAATTGTCAGTAGTGCTTGACTTGGGGAATTACCACCCAAGGAACAGCTCATTTAGTGCTGTGACACAAATGTGGGAATTGTACCAGCAACTCTCAGGCAACTTGGAAGATTGACTGTTGTCTCTTTTTGCTCATCTTTTCCTTTATCTCTGTTTTCAGTCCTTTCCTCCTGGTAGTAACCTCACTTTCCCCTGACAGTGTAGCTCAGAGGGGCTGATAACTCTGAAAGGAAGTAAGTAGCAGATTTCTCTCAAGTAATATGGAGTGAGTTTTTATCTACAAGCCATAGGTAATAAATGAGAAAGAGGTTAAAACCCCTGGTCTGAGTCCAAACTAGAATTGCTTCCAAAAGCATGCTTAGAGGGGTTTCAGCAGACTTTTCATGATCACTCATGTATTAGAGTAAGTTTGTCTCCTTACAGCTGTGGCAGTCCAAACAATTTAGACACAGAGCTGCCTTTTAAAGCTTTTAAACCTGTATTTCCCTTGAAGGTCTTCTGGTGTGCCACTAATCCCCTAAGTTATTGCACTGAAGGCACTCCATAATCCTTTAATTCAC
The DNA here is from genome assembly GCA_013390005.1 of Calyptomena viridis. Lineage (NCBI taxonomy): Eukaryota > Metazoa > Chordata > Aves > Passeriformes > Eurylaimidae > Calyptomena > Calyptomena viridis. Next base: position 156,305 of record WEIV01021968.1, read on the forward strand.
TGTGCTCTCAATAGAGATGGGAACGAGCTGGGTCAGGGAACATTCTCATTTGGGCATTATCAGTTTTGCTTTTCTTAATTCAGACACTACTGAGGGTAGTTTGCTTTCCTTTTCAGCACCCTGGAGAATATTTAAATGCAGATACTAATTGCTTGTGTGTTTGTGTATCTGCTTATTAAGAAAAGGTGCACAACCCCCAGAAGCCTCTTACTGGTGTCACTGGTTTGTGCAGCCTCAGGGTCAGACTTTCACACTGAGTTCCCTCAGCTCCTTTGGAAATCAGAGGATGTAAAACTTGGTGGCTTTTTGAGAACTGTGAATTACACCCCTGGTGAAGGTCCAGGGTTTCTGGAAGCCTCTTTCCCCCAGACCTGCAGGAGACAGAGGTTCTGACTGATGTTTCTCTGGTGCTGCTGAAGGTGAAGCTTTGTGGTGCTGAGCAATGGCAGACA